>NW_019168049.1:9039286-9392913 GCF_002303985.1 Durio zibethinus
TTAATTTTGATCATGATAATGGACTGTAAAAATGGCCTATAAAAAATCCCCTAATTATAAATTGATTGAAGAATGCAAGAGCAGTTTAATTAGTTAATTGACTAGATTTAGGCAGCACATGGAAATTTGGAGCAACAAAATTTTTTTAAAAATAATTAAAGAAAAATCCAAATTGACTAATTTCAATACCATCAGACGTCAGTCTCAATATTCCCTGATTGTTGCAATTTCTAAGGTTTGTCCTCCATGTGGTCTCATGTGTTTTAATTCCACTATGAATATACTCTATGTTTAAATGGTCAAACTTGTTTTATGAATGATGAAACACGAAGCATTATTTCACGTTCTGATCATCTTCTTAGGAGCTAGATTTGATATATTTTTTTTTATATTTGAAGTTATTAAAATTAAAATTTTAATATTTTATCAATAGATCATATATAAAATTATCGATAAAATTTGATAATTCTCTGGTTATTTGAATAAATATTTTTTTTATATATTTTTATTTGCTTCGGTTATTATAGTTAAGAGTTTAGTTAGTGCATGCATATTTTATGAAGATTTGAATGATTCCCTTGAGAAAACAAGCACATGAATTATCGAGATTAATGTTTGCTCATAGTCAAAGTGAAGTTTGCAAAGCACATGAATTAACAAGATTAATGTTTGCCCATGGTCAAAGTGAAGTTTGCTTTTCACTTGACCAGCAAAAAAAAAAGCACTTGGGTCGCTCAAACATTATATAGTTTTGTATATGTATTTTTTTATTATGAATAACAGTATTAATTTCTTTTTTTTTTGTTTATATATATATATGTATATTCATCAAAATGAGGGAAAAGAATAGAAAATAAAACAACTTTGTTTCACTCAAGGTTCATATGAAGCACATTTAAAAAAAAAATCTTCATAATATTCTCTCTGTCTCATTTTTTTTTAATCAATTTTTTTAGAATGTCTCAAAATTATATCATAATTTTTTTTTATTAAACATGTAAAATTCTTGTTTTTTTATATTTTAAAATTATTTTTATGATTTTTTTTTTACTTTTTGACATTAAAAATCATTAAATTTTAATATAAATTTTAATTTTATAAAAAATTTAAAATTTAATATTAAATACATTACAATTAAAGTTTTTCTTTTAATTTTGTAAAAATCTATACATGATAAACATTTTGGGATAAAGGAAATATATAGTTTGATGGGCTAAATTTAACCCATAGTCTCTTACTTTTTATTTTGATTCTAATTTAATCTTTAACCTTTTGAATTATACTATTTTGATCCCTCATCTTTTAAAATTATTTCATTTTAATCATTCTGTCAAATATATCCGATGGCATTGACATTACATTCACTTTGTGGATCACATGGTACATCACGTGACTATTCCCATGACATGTCATGCGAATATTTTTCTCAATTTTTAACGGAGCAATATAGCAAAAATATCAAAATGATACCATTTTGAAAAATTAATTAATGATCAAATATGGAACAATTAAGAAAAGTTAAAAATTAAAGTGAAGTCAAAATAAAAAATTAAATAAGTCCATGGATGAAATTAATCCTAAGTAGTTTGATTTTTTTTTATAAAAATCTTAATTATGTACTAATTAAAAAATCATCAAATTAAAATAAAAATAGAAATTAATTTTAAAAAAGGAAAACAAAAATAAAAACCACAAATCGTTTTGGAAAGCAAAACAAATTAAAATTATTGATTGTAGCAAAAGAAGTTAACAAGAAGGTTGACATGTAGACATGTAGACATGTAGACATGTTTTATAAGGCTGTAACATGAATCTCAATTGACTTTCAACATGGGGCAGCAGAAGCAATTATTAAATTTAATAACAAGTTAAACCCATCAAATGATCTTTCAAAAAATTAAACAATTAATTAAGTGGAAATTTGGATTCTACCATACTTTTAGTGTGGTGCACTTGAACTCACTGCACTATTAGTTAAATTCAAACGTCATTAACATAAATTTTTTTATGAATTTTTTTTTCAATCGTAGTTACAATATATTTTTTTAATTGTAGTTATAATAATTTTAATTATTTTTTTTCAATATTACCGGATTTAATCTCATTGCCCATCTAAATGGACCTTGAGATGGCCAACAAAATTAATATTAAACAGTTATAATTCGCTTATCTTAAGCTATGATCATCCTTTGTCTTAATACTCTCTCAAAACCATGACCGCCCTTCGATAATGTCTAGTATAGCATGTGCAAGTGCAACACTTTTTGATATTTAAAAAATATATATTAATGGGAAATTTAACTCTCCCACCCCAAATCTAGTTTTTCAAGGAAAAATGGGAATAATTAAAGAAATTTAGAGTTAATTTTTCAATTATGTCTCTTACCACCTTGAAAGGGACCAATGAAGCCATAGAAATTCATGCTTGTCAACGTGTGGGAATGTGCATGAATCTCGTTGATGCATGTTAAAACAACTACGTACACATTTCGATTTCTCCATACAAGATTTAGGGTTTCGATGCTTTGCCTCTCATCTCACTGCGTCTCAATACTTTTAAGTGTTTTGTATTGTTTCAGGGAAAAGATTATGGATTTATATTTGATATACTATCAATATATACATTTTATATACTATCAATAAATAGAATGATGCCATATCACTAATGAAATGAATCAAATGATACTACTACATTAATGAGTAAATTTTTTTTAAAATATTATTTTTTACATATTTATTTTAAGAATTGATATTTGCTCATTAATAAGGTGGTATCATCTGATTTACTAACAACATATGAAATTTATATACTGACAATGTATTAAATATAAACTCAAATATTATTTGGGGTAGTTTTTTTTTTTTATTTACTCTTATTATAATTAATTATAAATTATATTTGTTTTAATTTATAAATTAAAAAATAAAAATAATGACATTCGAGTATTTGATTCAAGGATAAGTACATTTTTTACTTAAAGAGTTGAATTTGATTTATATATATTTTATATATTAAGGTTAAAATGTACATGAAACTGGTTTGAAGTCCTAATTAATTAAGTGTATTTATATATTAAGGTTGAAGTGCTAATTAATTAACTATTCTTATTAAAGGGGTCACCACATGTTCAAACTCTAATTTCAAACCCTAATTCCTAATTTAAAAAAAGATAATAATAGGGTTGCAATTATTAAAATTTAAAATTTAAATATATTAAATATTATCTCTTAAATATGATTATATAAATCAATTGAATTACACTTCAAATTTTAAACTAAAAAACCCATCTTTTTCTCTCTCAATTGCAACTTGGAAATTCTAAATCCTTGTGTGTAATTTTTGGGTTTTTGATAGAGGGGCGGCACCTAGAATATAGAGAAACCTATTTGAAAATTCACCTAATTAAAATAATATAAGGTCTTTTTTTTTTTTTTTTTGCTTAGAGTTATAATTAAAAAAATTGCCACATGCAAAGCTTTGGTTTGCCCCAGGTTCAATGCCCCTAACATGGTATCTAGATAACTTGGGAGTCCTAAAAACAGAGAGGTGATATGAAATAAAATTTCATTCATTTCAAAAACTGTTTTACCAATGGGATTTGTTCTTTAATAAAAAGAATTAGGAATTAATGAGGTCACCCACATTCAATTAGTTTAATGATTTAAATCATATATCACCAAAGCTTTCTATTATTCACATATATACTCTTGTTTTGACTATATATAAAGGGTTTTGTTAACTAATGTCCTAAAAATATTATTTAATTATCATATTAAATAAGTTATAAGTTTCAATACATTGAAATTCATCAAATTAACTATGAATTACTACATTTAATGTAAAAAAAAAAAAAACCAATGGGAGCCTCAATGCAAAATCTTGTTTCTAAAAGATGCAAAATTGATGGATAAATTTCATTGTCCCATAATTTTAAATGAAGAAAAATGGTAACCAAATTCTTTAGTGATTTACCAAAGGCAAAGTGGCACATTTCATGCTTTGAGAGACAACCAAAATCATGTAAATTAAATGCGTCTAAATTTTGTTCTCTTTTGTTTGGGATCTTTCGGTGTCCGATAGTCACTTTGAACTCTGATTATTTTGAAAATGAGTCGGGTTGGACCCCATAAAGAGAGCAAGCTCTCACAACATCTTTTTTTTTTAATTCACAAAACTTGAAACCGAGACTTTACTTAAAAAGAACCAAGTTTCTTATCACTCGAACTAACAAAGCATATGGCTGTCACAACTACAATGAACATACATATTCCAGCATCTTACAGCACAAACCATTCTTCCTCAAAGATTTTATTCTTTTGAACAGGGAGTAATGTTCATGTCTTTTTTTTTTTAAACCCCAAATTTCTGGAATTAAAGATACCACAACTAAGCTGAAAATAATGTTTAGGGAAAAGGGATTAATCGAATTTCATGTGTATGAAGAATCAGCTAAAGCTTCCTTTCCATTTAGCAGATAGGCAATTAAGGTTCAAAATAATTGATGAAAACTAGCTAATTAAACTGATTCCATACATATTTGCTCTAAAACATTATAGGTGAAAAAATTAATTATATATTTTTTTACAAAGAATGTTGCAGCCTGAAATATAAAAACAGATTGCAAATGTTATGATTTTAATTTTAAATCTACTGAAGGTCATTTTTTAAAAATAATTCATAGAATTAATTAAGTTATGAATTCTAATTAACTAAATCTTCATAATTTTGGCTGTCATGATAAATCTTGCCCTTAACAAAAATCTCAAACAAAGGAATTAATCATTATTATTTTGGGTGCCAATCATTTTTGCTAAGATTTATGTTCTTCTCATATCCAAAATAAATCCAAACACATCCCAGAAAATCTTCCAATTGGAATTAATTAGTGCTACAATTGCTATTGTCTTGTTGCTAGTTTATGAGTGAGAGATTTGTCAAATATGAGATGAAAGATGAGAAGGTTTTTGAAACAAGAAGATATTCTAAATCTTTCTAAGCTTCTAATGGCTATTCAATGGAAATTAAATAATTGAAAATGAAAAGAGTTTTTTTTTTTTTTTTATGTGCTCGTATAGATTTGTTGATGAGATTTTTCATTTGTTGTTAAATTGGGGTTTGTCATACATTCTTTGAAAGCTCTCATGTTGCCATGTGCCTCCATATTGTTTTGCCTTGAAATTTATTATATTATTTATATGTATGCAATTTAAATTAGCATTTGACTATTAGCCTTTTGTTAAAATAATTAGCTAAGACCAAACTCTTTGAATTTATTTAAGCAAAGTTAATTCTTTAATAATGACATTAACTATAAACCCTAGATCAAATTGTCAGAAGCAGAATCCACCAAGTATACATGTTGAATCTTTTATTTACCTAAGTTTCATTTAGTTGATACTTTTGCTGCTTTATTTTTTTTATTGGTTTAATTTTTTAAATACATTTTTATTATTTATTTCTCGAAAAGTAATTTTACATTTTTTAATAATTATATACTATTTTTTTATATATGAGAGGTGCAATAAAAGGGTGGAGATTTAAATCTTAATTCCTAAACAACCGCTAAAGTTTTAGATTATGTTTGATTGATATTTTTATAATTATAAATTTAATTTTTATAATTTTCTAATTATTAGGTGTAAATGTTTTTTTTTTTAATTTAAATACAGATGAATAATAACGAGGTTGAAAGTAGTGGGAGTCATGAATATAGTTTATACAATTAAAAAAAAAAAAAGAAAAAGAGAAATAGAACTTCTTGCAATCCTTTGGGTCCCTCTCTTAATCATGTATTGAACCGAACCTTGAAATTTAATTAATTAATTAATTGTTTTGAAGAGCATAATTAATTAATATCTTCCGCAATTAATAATAAATATAAAAATTACTATTTATAATGCGCTCTCAATAAATATCTTGTAAATATATATATATATATATATATATATATATATCAGCAGCCAAAAGTTTGAGAGAATGTCATGCATATAATTTATAATGATAGTAAAGTATTGTTTTGAAAATGGCGATATTCCCTGATAACTTTGTGCTTAGTGAAGTTGGCGAACTGAGGTTCCAGGGCGGCTGCCTGCCTGCCTGCAAGAATGTAACTGTAAACCGGCCATTTCAGTGATAGATATATGCCAATGATTTGGCCTTTTTCGAACTCTATTTCATTACGCGTGACTATAAAAATATAATTATAATATAGATTTTACCAAAAGCTTTTTGGGGTTGGGTTTGCATAAGGTAAAAAAATCCGTAACCGGTGAGTTTTGATTTGACTCGACTTTTTAGAATCGATTTTTTTTTTTAAATTGGATATTGAGTCGGATCGGATCGGATGGTATAAAAATAAAATCAATGTAAGATTTTAAGCAAATCCGACTCTATCCGATCTTATATATATATAAATAATTTTTTAATAATTTATTTAATTTTATAATTATTTTTATATATTTTTATATATATTTAATTTTATATTTATATTAAAAATAATATTTTATTAATTTCAAGTCAGATATAATTTTATATAATATCGGATCGAATTGAATTCAGATATAAAAAATAATAAAAATTATCGGGTCTGGTCGAATTCGAGTTTTGCATGTTTAAAGTCGAGTCGGATTCGAGATGAGCAAAAACCCGTCCCAACCCGACCCATTGCCATCCCTAGTTAGGTTATAGGTATAAATTCCAAATTATATAGAAAAAGATTTATAAATATTTTAGACAATAACTTCCCTAGCAAAGTACATTGCCGACTGCTCAGAAAAGGTATGAAAGGAAACCTCTATGATCATGCTATAAAGCAATGCAAATTATATATAAAATAAAAAACTATCAATTCCATCCTTAAAAGTGGAAAAGTTTGGGTGGTGGTGGAGCAAAGCAAGGATGGTCGCTTGGGGTTGGGAGGGGGGATGACAAAAATACAAAAATGTGATCAGATATCATGCATGGGATATGAATATGATTAACTTCTCTTTCATATCTCTTTGTATGTTACATTTGAAGGCTTGTTTTTAGTTTGTTTATATTTAATTGTCTTCAAGAATAGAGCAAAGGTGGAATGATTCATGATTCTACTTCATTCTCCCGAATCTCATTATCCTATCACTTCACAATCTTTGCCATGTATATAGAATATTCTCTCTTCACAACCTCTTACATTCTGACATATAATTCATCCAAATTTCTCAGTTTTTTCTTCATTTCTCGAGCTGTATGTGATATAAATATACTACATACATACTGATTTTCCAACCCTTTTCTTTTAATTATAAATTATACATTTTTTTTTCAGAGAATAAAGAATTATCAAAGATGAAGGAGGATTAGAGTAAAATTTAAAACTTTATTCAATTAATTCGTATAACCACTTTTAACAAACAATATTCGTCAATTTATAATTTAAATCTCGATACTTTCTCACATCTTGCACACCCATCTTACTAGCTTCTTTGCAATCTTAAGCTTGAAAACAAATAGTTAAAGAAGTGTGAGTGATCAGTGTGTAATATGATTTCTGTAATACTGCTCGTGAATAGTGATTGAGCAGATTTTTTTTTGGTGTTGGGGGGGGGGGAAGGTTTGAAAGAGGTGTGAAAATAATTTAGTAAACAAATTGCAAACAGGGACAGAGAGGCGGCTGGGTCGATGGCGAAAGGGTGGTGTGGGGAAGGTTGGGGGAATGTGGCTTCGTGGGTCGAAACAGCCCTACAAGTCGCAATCCCAAAAGATCATGACAGTCTCAGGCTCCTATTCCGCAACTTGGCTCATCCACTCCACGTGGGAGCATCACCTACATCATAGTCAGCACCCTCTCCTGCCACTTGGCCTTCCATTTCCGCGTTCAGCTTTCTGAAAGAAGAAACTCCCTACAGGGTCCATAGAATCAGATGAGAATGTTGTGTCACTTTCTTTGTTTAGGGTTTTTTTTTCCTCAAATAATACAGCATAAAACACCCTTAATTCCTCCATTAAAGGACTTTTTATAGCTATTGATCATTAATTCTTAAATATTAAACTAACAACATTACATTCAAATCATTTTTTGCACAAATTTTCCATGTTGTATATGAAACAGTTGTGCTAATTGATTGTGATTATCCTATCAAAATTCACTTACTCTTAAGTTGGTGGAACATATACAATACTGTGGAATCTCAAGCTTGCTATCAAATCTACATGCACATTTGATGTTGGACAACAAAATCATTGAAGCTCAATGTTTTCATTGGTGACCCAAGTGTTCTCTTATAAATTTTGCTTGTTTTATACCCAGCTACTTCTTGTATTAATTTTGGAAAAACAAAAAAACAATACCTTTCTAAACGAAAGAATAAAATAATTCCCAAAAATGCTAATCCTTCAATAATTTTTTAAGCATGTACATAAGATCTATTAAAATATTCTATGAATAAGAAAAGGTAGCCGTTGACTGGCCCTTGATTCAAACCGCATTAAGTCATTTTCACACCAGTTCCCCTATTTAAACACTCCCCCAACTCTCTCCTGTCCGTCCAAACCAGTTAACATCCATTTCTCTTCTGAACAAACATCAAACAATATCGTCTTTTTACTCATTGGCACCCTTAGACAAACTTAAACAACACCAAACCAAGAATTTCAGGTTTCTCTCCTGCATTTTGGAAACCAGTCTTTGTTTTCACAATGGAGAACTTATTCCGCTTTGTTGATCAGGATCAAGATTTCTTTCAACGTAAATGGACTTTGGTCAATGGTCCGGTCATTGTTGGTGCCGGACCCTCAGGGCTAGCCACAGCTGCTTGCCTAAGAGAACAAGGGGTGCCCTTTGTTGTCCTTGAAAGAGCTGAATGCATAGCATCTTTGTGGCAAAAACGCACCTATGACAGGCTAACGCTTCACCTTCCCAAACAATTCTGCCAACTCCCTAAACTACCTTTCCCTGAGGATTTCCCTGAGTACCCAACAAAGAGACAGTTCATTGAATACCTTGAATCATATGCTAAGCATTTTGATATCAACCCAAAATTCAATGAGTGTGTGCAGTCAGCTAGATATGATGAGACCAGTGGTTTCTGGAGGGTCAAGACCGTAGTTACAAGTGGCTCAAACAAGACCGAGTTTGAATACATTTGCCGCTGGCTTGTGGTGGCCACAGGAGAAAATGCCGAGTGTGTGGTGCCTGATGTTGAAGGATTAGCTGAGTTTGGTGGTGAAGTTGTCCATGCTTGTGAGTACAAGTCTGGTGAAAAATTCAGGGGACAGAAAGTACTAGTTGTCGGCTGCGGCAACTCTGGCATGGAAGTTTCTCTCGATCTCTGCAACCACAATGCTTCAACCTCAATGGTGGTTCGCAGCTCGGTAAGTCATCAACGCAAACCTTTAAAGAGAAATATAACCATGTGATTGAATTCTAATGGGGTTTTTGTTCTGTTTTCTTTTTAACAGGTTCATGTCTTGCCAAGAGAAATTTTTGGGAAATCAACATATGAATTAGCCTTTTTGATGTTGAAATGGCTACCCCTTTGGCTTGTTGACAAGATTATGTTGATTTTGGCCTGGTTGGTGCTCGGAAACGCTGAGAAACATGGACTGAAAAGGCCATCAATGGGTCCATTGGAACTGAAGAACACTCAAGGAAAAACCCCAGTATTGGACATTGGTGCATTGGAGAAAATCATATCAGGTGACATCAATGTTGTTCCTGGAATCAAGCGTTTCTCACGTGGACAAGTTGAGCTTGTTAATGGTGAAAAACTTGATATCGATTCAGTTGTTCTGGCTACCGGATACCGCAGCAACGTTCCCTACTGGCTTCAGGTGAGAAAATGTTCTAAACTCTTATGTTCAGCTTTTGAAATTCTACTGAAAATTGTCAGACTATGATTTGTCCTATTCCTTTAAACCACAAATATTTATCATTTTTTAAAAGGGGAAAACTGCTTTTAAGAACCTTCTACAGATTTTTTTTTTTGACAAATACAGAGTTTTTTGTAGAAATGAACTAATCTTGTTTTGCTTCAATGATGAACAGGAAGGTGAATTTTTTTCCAATAATGGATTCCCAAAGGCTCCCTTCCCACATGGTTGGAAAGGCAATGCTGGACTGTATGCAGTTGGGTTCACAAGGAGAGGGCTTTCTGGTGCTTCCTCAGATGCCATGAGGATTGCACAAGATATTGGCAAGGTCTGGAAAGAGGAAACTAAACAGCACAAAAAGAGATCCATAGCTTGCCATAGACGATGCATTTCGCAGTTCTAAATTTCTAATCCTCAGGAAAAAACAAAAAAAAAAACCCAAAAAAAATGTTTCTGTAGCAGCAGCTAGGAAATTAACTTTGTTCTTTTGGGTTTTCTTTATTGTTGTAAAAAAGAATACTGTAAAAAAGGAAAAAAGAAACAAAACAGTTAGCACAGGCTGACAGAGCCCTCTCCCAAGGCCCAAATTTTGATTTCTTCGGGCATTTTGTACAGAGTAGGATGATGGGGCTTTCTTTTTTTTTTCCTTTTCATACAGTGTTTGATCATAATTCAGTAATAAAGTTACATGATACAATTTCCTTTCCCTATTCATAATTGCTCTGTCTCTTTTTGTTGATTGGCTTCAAGGTTTTATTCATAGTACTATTTATAAAATAAAGTTCCAATCCACAAAATTCATGACTTTGATATAGCCAAAAGCCTCATTCTCAACCAGTAAAGGTGATACTGTTACATCGCATGAATCATTGAAAATGCTTCCTCTAAACAGTTTAGATAAGAAATCCATCCCTGAACATAAAGTTTTACAAATGAATTGATCACTCTTGGAAGGAATAATAATTTCCCTACCACTCTCTTGGGATGTACATGACATGCTTTACAAATAACCATCACACTTTGTAATAATCAAGGTAAAGGCCCACTGATTCAATGTTTCAGATTTGCAAGTTGTCCCCATACACGTCTATTATAGATGGGGAGGACCCATGATCATGAGGGACGATGGAACCCAACTCCCACCATATACCCACAACCAGCTTTTTTTCCTCTCTTTTGAGAGGATAGCCAACTCCAAGATGGGTTACACATCGCTCTTCCCTCAAATATTATTATCTTTTTCTTTAACCAACTTAGTGAATAATCTAAGGCTTAAAAGTCTGATGCCATGCACATGGATAGAGCACGTCAAAGCTCTCATGGCAAAATTACAGTTAGATCTTTTCTGTAAAGCATATTCCAACACTTGAGAAGTAAGAACTAATTCATGGGTTTATGTCCTAATGAGCTTTTCCAATGAATATTATTAACTTAAAGAACTTATGACAGACGTTGAACTTAGCAAGGTCATTACATGATTCCATCCACAGAACGGACACAGCAACATTGCTTTCACTGAAACAAAAGTCCAACTTCCCTACCTCTGACTCTACCCTTGCTTATACTTTCCAACACCACTGATCAGTTATAAAACTTGAAAGAATTGGAATTCCAATAATATTTTATATATTGCTACCTCAAGTTGCAGGGTTGAGATGAGGATTGCAAATTGCAATAGGCAAATGGTATATCTTGGATTCAAGTTGTAGCCTTCGCTAATTTTACATTGCTTTCAGTTTAAATGCATCCAGTGTTCTTGGTTGGTGACTTGGTGTAATAAAAGAAATGCAATTGCCCTGATGCATCGGATGACAGGAGTACTGACGGCAAACTGGACTTATTGCAGCCGGTGGCTTCATGCTTTGCAGCTGAGCTACAGTGCCTTTCAGAAAAGAGATTTTAATTTAGAATTCAACAAAAAGCTCACCTATAATGAAAGGAGCCTAGAGGCCTTTCTCTTCACATTCCCAAACACTGAACATAGAGACAGCCCGCATTGGTATTTCAAAGACACTGATTCAGAAATTACAACAGGGCCCTCATTACCACACCCTTCACAGCAGCAACTGATCAGTTTTTTCCCAAGCCCTGACTGCACTTAACAGCTGAAAAGATCTGTCCTTTTCCCTGGTTTATCTACATGTTTCCAAACCCCTATAATTTTGGCATCACTGATAACAATAGTGAAATAACACATGGAATGGCTATCCTTTTTCCTTGCCAAAATCCCATTGCAAGGGACCCATCATCTTCATCTTGTACAAAACAATACTCTGCAAGTCAGAATTTGTTTCTTCACATGGTTGTGTCGACTAGAGACTCCGGCTGGGTAGACCTAAACCAAACAATGAATTTCAGTTGGATGAGTCCTGATTTTCTAAACATTCTAGTTCTAGTGAAAGATGAGTCTATAGCCTTGACAGTTGACATTGCGACTCTGATCGTGACAAGAGATTCCAGCTCAGTCGAGTTAAAAGATCAAAAACTGATATTCCCAGAGAGTAAATGATTGGCTTACTAATAACACAACAAGAATTTGATTTTATGATATGTTGGATAGACAAACTTGGGAACACCCCTACCAAGTCATAACCTCTCTAGATTTACATGCCAAGTTGTCATAAAGCCCACCTGTTCTATCCTATCCAGGGACTGAGTGTATAGGACACAGGACAAGCGAAATTTTAATTCCATCACGAGTAAGCGCATACCTACATACAGTTTGAGTACAATGCTATTGCAACTTACACCTTTTAATGCAGCCTAGCTATAAAATATGCTAAAGAAGAAACTGTTACACCATACTATATTTTATAAGAAATATATATATATATATATATATATTTACACACAAATGTACTCAGAGAAATGAGATTATAAGATCAAAATGCTTTCACATTTTTTCTTGGCATTTTGCGAAAGTTCATGTTAAAAAGAAAAAAGAGCTGCTAATTTACATTAATATTTTCAAAGAAATTGAGGATGTTTTCAAGTTAAGGGTTCAAATTGATTCCATAGTACTTTCATTTCTTCAAACCTTACACATTTTGCAATCTTAGTTGGTCTAATATAAACAAAGATAAGATTGTTAGTTGAAATTTTGAGATTAAGAATAAAATCTTATTGTCTAATCTTAATCTGTTTTTTCTTTTTAATTCAACTTTTTCTTGAAATTCCCAAAACTTTCTTGTAAACAAAAATGAAAATAAAAGAAAAGAAAATGGTTATTCAAGTTAAATTAAGCTTAGTTAAAACTATCAAAGCCCAAAGCCAAAACTAAAAACCAGCCCATTTGTATAAACAAATCCAAAAAAAAAAAAAAAAACTGAAACTATAAGGGAAGAAAAAGACAACAAGAGATCAATCTCGACACACAAACGAAAAAAACAGAAGAAAAACAATGGCAGTTGCATCCCATCTGGCAAAACTGAGCTCTGTTCCTCTAAGCCGTCCTGGGTCTTTCTCCTCTTCTTCTTTCTCTCACCTTCCATGCCATAAATTTCTACATATTCAAAGCAACAAAGCTTCAACATCAACCGCCTGGAGCTTAGGCATCAATAGCTCAAGGAAGCAACGCAAACCCATGTCTGTACGAGGCATGGCTTCCTCATTTGGGTCCAGGCTTGAGGAAAGTGTTAAGAAGACCGTGGCTGATAACCCTGTTGTTGTTTACTCCAAGAGTTGGTGCTCGTGGGTTCAAATCTCATCATTCTCCAAATTTTCATCTTTTTGAAATTTAATGTATTTTAGACGATTTATTGTGTGAATTGGGTTTTTTTTAGAGAGATTTGAAATGGGCTTTTTTTTTTCCCTCTCTTTGCAGGTATTCTTCGGAGGTGAAATCTTTGTTCAGGAAACTTGGTGTAGAACCATTGGCTATTGAATTGGATGAATTGGGTTAGTTTTCTTCAATTTTTTTGTCTTTGTATATTTATGATCTTCTTTTTTGTAATTTTTATAGAGTAATTGATGATAATAAACGGTGATTTTTGAGATCTTGCTGAACTTGAATTTTCCATATAGTTCGGATGAAATGCATTTGTCTTAATATATGTGATACAATGAAAATGGCTGAACGTTTGAATTGTTGGGGACCTTGTGAGTGTGCCCTCTTGCTTCTGCCTAATGAACTATTACTATTAGCAGAGACCCATCTTTGCTTATTGGCCTTGTGGAAAGTTGGTTGTTTTATGACCTCGACTGAGATGTTGAATGCAATGAGGGCTGAATCTTTCAAATTCAGAAAAAAAAAACATCAACCGTGAAATTTTGGTATATTTTCTGCGTTCATATAGAAACAAATAATGAAGAATGGAGATTTGATGGAGGCTAAGTTCAATATTTAGATGAAGTTAAATGAAATTTAAGGGTGACTTGTAGATCTTCAGTACCCTTCTGAAAACCCTTTGAAATAACGAGAGCCTAGGATTCATAACCGCTTTTTGCTTTTTATGAAAACCTTGAAAACTTTAACCAATAAGATAACTAATCATGGTAATACTTGGTTAAGTCCTAGTGCTTAGAAATCATAATAGTAAAAATATCGCCTATGCCAATATAAGTAACCATAGATTACTATTCACAATATGATACTCTCTCTTTGAAAATTTGGTATGGTAAAGCTAGAAATTAAGTTCATAAAACATTTTTCTTCAAAAAAAAAAAAAAGAGATTCCGGGTTGTTATTTGTGTTATCTTTCTCTGAATTCAACAGAAGCCAAGTATGAAATTTCATATCTCAAATTGGGCTGTGCAGTCAGTTACTTTTCATCTTAATATTGATCTTGCATATGCTTAAAGAGTTTTATCTTTTTCAGGTCCCCAAGGGCCCCAAGTGCAGAAGGTGCTGGAGCGGCTTACTGGGCAACACACTGTCCCTAATGTTTTTATTGGTAAGTAGTGCTTTTCTAGTCTTAGAACTACCTAACAGATTTAGAGCTACATTTACTTATAAACTGTCTGAATGGTTTATTTCTTTTATATGTATTAAATCCTTACCAGTCCATTTGTTATCTTTATTACATACTGTCTTTATAAACGGATGAAGTATATATTTGTGTTGTCAGATTGGTGTTTACAAGCAGAAAAGAAATTGATTGGCCAAAATTAAAAAAAAAAAAAAAAAAAAAACAAACAGCCTTTTATGATTGTGATTCTCAAATGAAATTGCAGTGACCAAAAGATTTTTTTTTATTCGTTTCTTGCTCTATGATACTATCCAACTACAAGCTAAGGAACTTTATTTAGAGTTATCGTTGGAACTATATTTAGCAATTCTAACTTTACAGAGGGTGCAGTTTCTGTTATTCTATTTTTTGTCTTTTTCTTTTTCCCTTTTCTCTCTCTGAAATGTTCTTCATTATATAATGATAACTAATGTTCAAATTTCTATCTGCTTCGCACAGGGGGCAATCACATTGGTGGTTGTACAGGTATTAATGCATTTCCCTCTCTTGAATCATACATTCATTAAGATGAGACTTAGCAGCATCTTTTACCAACCTAGAATATGTCTAACTGTTAAAATAAATCTGCATAATTTAGATTCTCAAATAATATATTAAACTTTTGAGTCATTTCCTGAATAATGTTATCCACCCTTCCATGGTTCTTGTGATTTTATGATTCTCTACTTCCTTCCACTAAAAAAAAACATTTTACTTTTCTAATATATCATTGCTTCAGTTTGGACTGCTAGTAATTCCCTAATCCTTGGCTCTTAGCTTGGGATGCATGATATGATTTTTGAAAATAACATGAGTTATTTTCATTGTTCTTTTTCCTTATTTTTTTCTGTTTGAGTAACTTGGGTTTCCTTGAAGTAAGAGACGCTTTCATGTAGAATTCAACTGAATAAATTTCGGTTGTTATTGTCGCTTCATATTCTGATTCAGATACTGTCAAACTATACCACAAAGGAGAGCTGGAACCTTTGCTGTCTGAAGCTAATGCTAAAAGGAAGGCAAACTAGTTCATTTGGCTTGTCATATGCCAGATATGACCCCCCAGCAAACTTTGGATCCAATTAAAAGGCATGCCACTTTCCTGCCTCCATAAACAGAAATGTTTCGTTTCAATTACATTTATTTACTTCAAAAATCCTAGAAGTTATTTCTTTATATCTCTCCATTCAAGTTGTATAATAAAACCGTGAAATTGATGCATCTATCTCATGTGAACCATGTTTGGTAATAATCCCACTTTAAAACCTGTTGGATTTAGCAATTCATGAGTTTCTGGAAAAAAAAATATATGAATCAAAAGATAATGTTTCAGCTTACAAGTACTTGGTAGTATTTTTAAGGTACTATTTTTGTTTGTAACTGTTATGAATATATATAACTGGCAGAGTGAGTATATTCTGGAGCTTTAATGGGTTTCATTGCATCATATTGGAAGATTTGTGAGTCAAACTTTTAGAAAGGCATGGAAATCCCTCAAAGGAACTGACAGTTCAACAACATTTTCCAGATGATCACCATTTTAACGCTGAAGGTTGAAATTGTAAACAAGATAAGTTGTGCATTCGTATTATATAAAATGCTAATAATTCATGTATATATATATATATATATATATGTTTTACATAAAAATTACGTATTATAATTTATATTGATATAAAAATATAAAATATATTTGTTTTTGTTTTATTAAATTTATATATAATTTTTATTAAAATATTAAATTATATTATATTTATATTTTTTTCATATCGTATCATCTCATCATAAATCGTCAGTCTTTGAAACATAGGTAGGAAAATAAGACTGGAAGAAATCATCAGGAGAGAACATGATAATATGATACACGTTTTTGTCACAAACAAGTTCAAGCTAGAGGGCAGGGGAAGAGGGGAAGACAATATGATCTTGAAAACCAAAATTACAAATGCTACAATGACTCATTTAACTTCTGCAATCTCATCCAATGCATAGTTGTTCGTAGATACATTGGCGTAATTAACTTTGTTGAATCGAACAACAACAGGGTAGCGAGTCTTGGGATCCTGCACGAAATGAACATCAGATTCAGAAAACTAGATCGTCAAAGAAATTAACATGCCACATGCAAGAGGGAGAAAAAGAGAAAGAGAGAGAGTGACCTGGTCAACTGCAACAACTGATCCATAGCTATTGTACCAGTAGGACTCCCTTCTAAGAATCTTGACCTAGGAGGTTAAAACCAATTGAAAGTTAGTTCAAACATACAATAATTCCAAGGCTCCTTTCATTTCTTGGCCAAAAATGTAACTCAAAAACTGAAAATATAAGCTCCTGTTTCTCTATAAAATTGATAATTCATGCATTTATATTTATTTATTTTGTATCAATTATATATAAAATATGAAAATTATTATATCACATTTCATATTAATGCATCAAATACTAAACACATTTATTTTGTTTTTGTTAAATTTATATACAATTCTTGTTAAGATTTTAAATTAGGTAACTTTCATGTCTTTTTTTCATATGGTATAATGTCCTTGCTAAAATTGAGATGTCGATTTTAATGCTCATATAGTATATAGATGTCTATTTTCATGCATTATTTCTGCATATATATATATATATATATATCCAATATGTTCAACAAATTTTCATTTAACTGCTAATTTAATGCTCATATACACACCATACAGTTGGCTAGCATGTGATCTTAGGGCAAGTTTTCTTTTCAGCTATCAAACAGATAAGATATGGGGTTATGATTAGAACTGATAATTCAATGGCGGTAGCTAACCTTGGTGCCTCTTTTTGGTCCAATGGGTGGTGGCTTAGGCTTAGGGGCTTCACCTCCTTCTCGTGCTGCAGTGGTGGTAGCTGGAGCTGGTGCTGCAGCCTCCTCAGCTGCTGCCTTCACAACAAGCCTTGAACTGTTGTTGTTCTTTGAAGGGAAAACCACCATGTTGCTCTTAGAAGCTGAGTTTGCATTCCCCTTGATATTGGGCGTCATCAAGAACCCTGAAGCAGCTGATGCCATGCTGCAGCTAGCCATGTCCACTCTCTTTCTGTCTCTGTAACAGATGGAAATGTGCAAGTGCTGCAGAACAGTTTGAAGAAAAGAAAGAAGAAAGATTGAGAGGCCTTGAATGAATTGGATTTTCTCTGTGTTTTGTGCTAAGAGAATTATCTGATCTTGAGAAAGTCGACTCTATCGTTTTCTCCACTAGGGAACTGCCACGTATGTACCATATCCCATTGTTTGGATAATGTGATCATTCACCTAAACGAGTTATAAAATTCTCTCCCAACTAAACTCCAAGAAGAAAAAAAAAAAAACTAAATATATGATTGTTTTTATTTTTGAATAATTGAATTTGTTAAGACAATTTTAATTATTGCAAAATAATTAACAAATAGAACTTTACTTGTTTTTTTATTATTTGCTTTTTACATTTTATTAAAAATTATTGCATAAAATAAGAAATAAACTAAACTAAAATCATTATTAATTAAAAATATATAAACAACTATTATAAACAACAATCTTAATTATAACAAATTTATATAAAATGTTTTATATTTTGATAGCCACCTTAGCAATAATAATTTTGACTATCACATTGATAGAATTTACACATAATTATTCAGCTAATTACGTTATTTTTTAAGTATAAAAGAAAAGGCTAGATGAAATAAGTATTAAATTGACGGTTTTTACTTTTTTTTAAATTATTTTCTGTTATTTTTTAAATGCTTTTATGTATTTTATTGATTTGAGCGTCAAAATAAGTTTTAAAATTTTTTTTACAAATTACATTTATTATTCTTCTCAAATTTTTTTTTTAAAAAAAAAAACTCTTCAATTATAAATAAAAAAAATTACATTAACAAAATGAAATACAATTATTCGATAACATAATTTTCAAAATTTTATTATTTTATGTCCAATTGGGTTACTCCTATTCTGCTTTAAAAAGAAATTTTAAGTAACAAAAATGTTTCTCAAAGTAAATAATAATAATAATAATAAAAGCAAGAGATCCAAGGTGTATACTGGGTCACGATCCGAGTTTGAGTCCGACCCGTGACATCTACACCCTTCCCCTATCTCTCACGTGCCGTTTTGGCGCCTAAACTAGTTTCTTCGCTTCGGTCTTTAACAACGGCCATAATCCCCCACGAGTTTCAGTTCCCCAATCCCCTCCCAGCCAAAGCTAGGGTTTTTGATTCAATCGTATCCCCAAAATCCAATGATAAAACTGACATCAAAATGAAGAGAAGAATTCAAGATACTCACCCTGAAAACCCATCTCCAATTCGAATTTCATTCCCTGAAGCTCTCGACAGAGGTCGGAGCCACGTAACCCAACGCGATCCCCAATCTAATCGAGGTTTTTCCTCTCTTTTTTTTTTTCTCAATTATTTATTTATTAAACGAAGATTGTGTTTAATTTGAACTTCTTTGGCTCTACCAAATGCTAGTATCATTCAAATTCGAGCTTACCTTTATAATTCTCTTTCAGATTTTGTTTGTTTGGACAGAAAACATTTTCCTGAAAACAATTTCCTTTTAAACGCCTAATTGGATGGAATTCAATTACATTACTTAATTGTTTCCACTTTAGATCTACCGTTTTAGCAAAGCGTTTGAAGAATTTTGTTTATATTTGATGGATTATCATAATCATGGGTATGCAGATGATGGCCCCAAAACTTCTGAGTATGCGTTTTTCAAGAAACTGAAGAAAGATGCCGGCCAAAGATTTGACTCTCATTCAATGCAAAGGGAGAAAAACCAACCAAACAAGTTGAATTCCAGCGAATGCCGTGGAGTAGAAGGTAGGTTCAAGTCAGATATTGTCCTCACTTTAACAGAAATTGACTGATATCACCTTCCTCTTTGCTTTTTAGAGGGGACCAAAATTGTAAGGAACATCTCCAAGTCCTCAGAGGTAACCAACATTACTAGAAATTGCTACAAGGAGTTTAGGTCCCCGCTGTCTGTAGCTAATATTAGCTCTAAGGAGCTGGGATCACTGTTGTCCATAAAAATTGTTGGTTCTAAGGACTCGAGATCACCGCTGCCCATTAACAATGTAACACGTATCAACTTTGATTCATTCCTCCCACCAGTTGACGGAGCAGCTAATAACTCGGGTATGCTATGTAGTGAATTCTTAAGTTCTTGTTTGTATCAATCCTTTGTTTGACTGATTGCTAACTTTGTCTTTTAACTATTGCTAAGTAGTTGTGCTTCAATAAATATCATTTGACTTATCATTTGCACCTATTGATGTCTGAGTTTGGGTTTTCAGTTTTAGTTTTATTGATGTAACTATTAGTCTATTACATGCTTGTTTGTGTTCATTTTGTTTTTATCAATCCTCAGACTTTTTTAAGTATTGCCCTAGTATCGCTGCAAAGTTGCCAACTTTTGTGTCCATTGTCAAAACCCCCTGGAACTCTTATGTTAAATTTCTGATGTCCAGTCCCCACAGAACCAAAAGTTATGAAGTTAGTCTTGCAAGTAACCAGTGTTCCCGCTTTCATTAACAGAGGTCAATTTAAAGAACGCCTTCTCAACCTTTGAGTCTATATGCAGCATAGAAGATTGGTTGGAGCATGATAGCAACAACAAGAGACTAGGAGGTAAAAATCCTCTTACTAATCTTTTTTATCCTCCATTCAAAAGCAAAGTAATATATATTTAGGGAAATGCTGCATATGTTTGTGCGGTTGTGCTTATGTTATAGCAATCAAAATTGTCCTTTTGCCTTTGCATTTTGGTAAACTGGCTGAGTTCTTGTTTTCACCTTGGAATTTCAAACTTTACATAAAGAAAAATACATCAAAGTGTCATCTGCTGTTTAAAACAAGATTAGTCATTGGCTAAAACTGAGAATTTTAAGCCATTTCATGAAATAAAATTAGATAATTTCAACTTTCAGGATCTCAGTCAGATCAAGTGGACTTATTTTCTAGAAAGAGACAAAAACTGCGTCAATGGGCTCATAACTCATTTCCTGAGATAGAGGAACTCTTTTCCAAGGGGTTAGACTCGTGATCATTAAAAGTAAATTTCATTCTTTTCACAATTCATATCATGCAGTGAGTAGATGTTCTCTCAGGTATGATCTTATTTCAATGCTCCTTAGTCGGCTTTTACCTTGGAGCAATGAGAAAAATGTATGCTCTTTAAACTTTCTGTATGATATGACTTCTTTTGTAAACTTGATTACATAGGAAAAATATTGGCTTTTGCAGACTTGCGGAAGTGCTGAGTCTGCACCAATGGAGAGCAATACTAATGCAGAGTTACTTGCCTGCCCTAAGTCAGATATTCCTTCTGAGAAACTTTATAGGTTGCCAAAAAGGAACAACATGGAAGTTGAATATATGCCATACTTGGAAAATGGTACATCATGTTATTGGTCAGACAGATCGAGGGAGACCATGCTCTCCAATATCTGCTCTCCAACCTATAAAAACCACAGCACCCTTCAAAAGAATTTAGAGTTACCTAGCTGTGAACTAAGACGGAAAAATTTGATCTCCTGCATCGAAGGTGAGTCCACTTTTGGCTTTCCATTGGTGAGACATGGATCTTTTCCTCCATTTAGTTCTTTCAAAGAACCAGATGACTTGCATGATTCAAATGGATCTCTGCCTGGAAGAGAGCCACATTTGCTACTGCTTGAATGGGATTCTGTAAACATTAATGAAAGGAGCTTATCAGCAACTTGTCAGAATACAAATTGGACTATAATTCCTGCAGTACGAAGTTCATGGGATCATAAACAAATTCTAAATAATTGGTGTGAACTATCTGATATACATGAGTTGTGTTCATCACCTGTACAGGGAAATTATCCCCAAGATTTTTGTACATTACTGCCGCCCAATAGTACCAGCTATGGTAAGCATGATTTTGGAAGATCAATTTTAGAAGAAGAGGAAGAAACAGTTGCAGAGTTGAACCATCTTCCTTTGACCTTATCACATTCGTCAAAGGGCCTTAATCTAATTGCAGATTGTGATCTTTATGGAATTGCATGTAAAGGTAGTGAGACCAATGACATTCTCCGATCTCCTGGAAATCACTTTGGCTTCATGAGCAGGGCTTTAGGTGAGGAGAACAGTACTCCTGGTTTTGGAACTCACCTTTCATTTGCTCTTGATGTAGAATGGAAATGCTTACAATCAAGCGATTTAAGAAGAGAGCGATGCTTATCTACTTACAATGATCTTCAATTCCTTGAAAAGGAAATCATATATTCAAACTTTCTTAGTGAAGATGAATTTGAGAGTTCCTCTGTTGGTTCAAGTTGTAGAAGCCTTATGTCCAGTGAAGATATGGTAGACATTCATGACTGGCAATCTTTCTATTTCCAAATATCTCGCAACAAAGATAAGGCATATCCCTTGCTGCTTGATAAATCAAGTTGGGAGGATTGCACAGAAGAAACATATGATAGTGATAATCAATTCAAATGCATTTGACGCTTTCTTTGCCTTACATCGTGGTCCTTACTTTTATTAAGATGTCGACTGGCTTGAAGCCTAAACAATGCTGTTATATTTTGCACTTCAGCCAACAAGGCACATGTAGCTAAATTTTCTAATCGAATTAGAAATGTATTAAAAGTTTTAGGTGGATGGAGTTCCTTGATGTATTTTGGTGATCTTACAGTAGTTCATACCATCTTTCTTGTGGGAATTGCCATTTAGGATTGTTTGGCTATCTTATTAAAAAATGACTGGTTGAGGTAAGGATGCATCATGTTACATGTAAGAAGACTTCCAGCTCTGATTTTTGAATAGCCTAGAAATATTGTGATATATTAGGGGTTAAAAAATGGCCAATTGCATTCTTAGAGTAGCCATCTATAGCAAAAAAAAACAAAAGGATTTTCTGAGTTGGGAATGAAGTTATGCAATTTGCATTGAAGTTCTCAATAGGGAAAATGAGTATTCATCCATGCATCAGAAAGCAAGCATCCAGGTTCTGATTTCTGAGTCTCCTGAGTCCTGATTCAGCATCAGCAGCAGCAGCAGCAGCAGAGGCAGCAGCATATAAATGAAAAAAGGTACAAATCTTTCTAGCTACATTAATTCAATTAATGTCTGTTAAATGTCTATTTTGTGTTAATTATTTGTTAAACACAAAATATCATATTATAATTTATGTTAACTTATTAAATATAAAATATATTTTTTTATTTTTATTAAATTCATATATTATTTTTGTCTAAATTTTAAATTATATATATTTTTTCATATTATTATTATATCGTTTCATTATATTATATCTAGAATTATTATATTTATAAGTCATATGACCAACTAAGCCTGCCTGCCATTGCCATTTAACTAAATACAAAGTCTTATAATTGTAAAATCATACCTTTCTTATTACTACTTCTGTACTACATCATCAATTCCCTTAATAACGCACAATTGAAAAAATAAATAAATAAAAGTGCAAACCACAATAAAAGCGGAAAATTCTTTCGAACGTTATTGCGGTCCCAAATTCTGCCAATCCCCAAGTTGTCCATCGCCTGTCGAGCATTTTAGCTTGCATGCACTTTGTTCACCTTTCCTTGACGAATCTTCTTTCTTGATCAAACCAATGGATATACTGTTTGGATTTAGGTCTAAAATGTATTTTAAAAGATTGAAATATTAATATAAAAAATTTTTTTATAGTAACAACGAGAAAATAAGATTTAATATAAATAACGGCATATTATTTTGTAAATAATATAAGCTTTTAAAGGCAAAGATTTAATAATCTTCCAAATGCACCTCAAAATATGGGAAGCATATAAATATACAAATAATGGACAAATTTTGTATCAAAACACGTAATAAAGAAAGGTCAAACCTATCATCAAAACAAAAGGAGAGTTTCCATTTAAGAGAAACATAACAGAAATTCTGATTAAGTCTAAGTGATTTTATTTTTGGGGAGCGGGGAGGCTAAGGGCGTTTTTCTTTGATCTAAATTTTCATATTTACATCGAAACGCCAGCAAATAGGAAAAAAACAACTGAAAGGATTAAAAAATTGTTATTATTAATAATTATTTTTATTGGCCAAAAAAAAAATTTAAGTGAAGCATTTCCCCCACTAAATTTTGCACCGTCAAAGGTGTGTTTGTTGAGCATTGACAAAAAAAACTTAGAACGAAACTTCCCAACTCTAATTTCAATTAGAGAAGGTGGTCTAACTTGAATTCGGTAAGTTTCAATCCGATCTCTTAGATTTGATTTTTTTTTTAATTGAATATTGGATCGAATAATAATAAACAAAAATCAAAATTAAATTTTAAGCAAATTCGATCAAATATATATAATTATTTATTTATATTAAAAATAATATTTTATTAACCAATTAAAAAAAGCACAAACTTAAAAGAAAGAAGGCTAATGCTTTTTGCTTGATTAACTAATCAAATTAATAATTCATAATTTAATTAAAAAATTTTCGTAAAAAATCAAATTATGATTGCCAGATAATCAAATTAGTTCAATACAACTTTTTTTTTAAATATAAATTAATATTTTTTCAGGAGATTTTTTTTTTCAAATAAAATCATAACTTGAGAATAAAAGAAATGATTTTAAGCATGAAAACCCACACTCTATTAAGTATTATTCATTTTAATATGAAAATTTCGTAATTTTATTTTATAAAAAATATCGTACAAGTAAAAACAAATTTGTACATATAAATTAAAACGATTTTCTATAATATTTTAATGTAAAATTAAGACATTACAACGAATATTAAAATTTAATCGTTAATTTTATTAAATATTATTTTTTTAAATGATTGTTTTATGTTATTTATCAACTTAACTAGTTTGGCATACTTTTCTCAAAATAGAGGGATAATTAAGTCTAATGCTTTGTAAATATAATATTGATTTTTTTTTAAGTTATGATTAAATCAAGTAAAGACCTCATTATGGGTAGGTGTGGATTAGTGATTGGGGGAATGAACCAAAATAAGAACTGTCTCTATCCATTTAGGTGAATGATTTAAAAAAAAAAAATCAAAAGGATATGCAAAATCATGCATAAAAAATGTGACATTACAAAATCAAAGAAGTGGACTTACTTTTATTTTTCTCGTGTCAAGCAACTGAACATTTAAAACTCTTTTTCAATTCTTCAATCCCTCTCCCTCCAAAAAAAAAAAAAAATCATTATTAAGTGCAATAATTTCAATTGTTGTTTCATAGGAAACATCTTCCTAACTTTATTTGAATTCATCATAATTTGATACGAATGAAAAAAAAAAACTTTTATGATCAAAAACACAAAAAGATTTAATCATACTTATCCCCATTGGATCGGTAATTGACAAGGTTAGAGTTTTTTTTTATATTTTTTTATTAAGAATGGGTTGAATTCAAAATTTGAAACTTTAGAAAGTTTTTTATATGGATTTATTTGTTTAAAATTTACGATAATTTACATTCAATAATTGCATCACTTTAAAAATTTTATATGACAGTGATTTAATATTATTTTTTAATTAATTTATATTTATGAAAAATATAGTTAACATTACTTCAAAAAATTAATTACTTAAAATTTTAAAAAATCAATTTTTTTAATCACTTATCCTAAAAAAAAATTATGTTATAAATTTATATGGACTAAAAAAAGGTAAAAATTTTATTTAATAATTTTAAAAAAATTATTTTTATTAAAATTTGATTTATATTTTGTAGTTTCGTAAATTATTATTTTGATTAAAAAAATAAACCAAAGTTTTGAATTTACCACACTGTTACTTTCTTTCTTTTCGGTAACAAGCCGTTGGTGAATATTTAATGTGTTTTTAAAGAAAAAAAAGGTTATTCAACTGTTGATTTTCCATCCCCTAAAAAAAAAAAAAAAGGCGATTCAACTTATTAGTATTAACTTTGCTTTATAATCATCGAAGTAGGAGAGGCGGTCGAGACTGGGCCTAATATTTTCATGTCATTTATGATAGATTTTTATTATATTTTGAATTTTTTCCAGTAAATGATTCTTACATATTAATTGAAGAACACCATTTTTTCACTATCAAGTATCTATTTTTATTCTTTAAAATAATAATAAAAAAGGATTTTACCTATGTTTTAAATCACATTAATAATAAATTTAAAATTTAATTTAATTAATTCATATAATTATTTCAAAAAAAATATTTAATAAACTTATAATTTATTTTTTATTTTAAAATTGTAATATCTTTTACAAAAAATACCACTATGAAGTGCATAATAATTTTAGTAATCATACTCTTCACTTACTTGCTAAATAAATTAGCATTAGAATTTCCATTTTAACTCATTCTCAAAAAATTAAAACAACCATTACTTAATATTGAGTTTATTAAATCTTGTATTTATTAAAAACATTTGAGTTTTGACTTTTTCATTTGGTAGTTTTATTTTTAAATGGTGCAGGTGTCACGGATCGAGACTTAAGTTCTGAACTCGCACAACTTCGAAACTTAAATCTCAACCCGTAACACAGGGACATAACTGGGGGCTGACAGGTGCTATAGTCCCACCCAAAATTATTTTTACACTATTATAGCAGAATATTTCACCTCAAAAGTAATATATAGTCTTTTTTTTTTTAATAAAATTATTTTTTGGTTCCTCATTTTTCATACTTTTGGTTTAGAAATGGTGTATTATTATTTTGTTCAATTTTTTTTCATTATATTTTGTTTAGTGTTAAATAGTTTGATTTATTACAAAATTTTTTTAAAATATTTAATATTTTTTGTACAATTAGTTTAGTTATCGAATAATAATATAATTTTATCCATAAAATCATATATGATGTATAAGATAATAATCATTTTATATCATATTTAGATTATATATAAAGAATTTGATATAATTGTAAGAAACATTAATCATTTTTTTTATATAAGATGATTCAACTCTTAAAAAGTAAAAAATTATTTTTAATCAAAGATATTAAATTTACGTATTTTATTATATTATTAAAAATTATAATAGTAATTTAAATTATATAAAATTTAAAAAATAATTTTAATTAATAAATAAAATTATCTTATTATAATTATTTACACATAAAAAATAAAATAAAATAATATTATTCAATCTAATTATATCCAAAATATCATTTTATTTTATTCTATTCAAATTTTGTACATTAAATATGCCATTTAACGAACAATATAGTTTTTTTTTTTTGAAACCCTTTGATATTTGATAATTATTTTAAATTTTAATTAATTCAAGCTTTTTAAAATTTATTTTTTTCATTCATAAATTTTAAAATCGAAATCTTACTTAAAAAAATCAAACTTTTTACTAATAAAACTAACAAATATTAGTAATATTTTGGAATTTTTTTTTAGAGTGTTAAGAACTCTTATTATCGTAGACTTTGTTTGGTATTGAAGTGGCAACGGACTTTTGGATTAAAAGTTGCGTTTGTCCCTCGTCTTATTGCCAAACCAGAAACAAAATTTTAATTTTTGAGCCTAAAGGCTTTGGCTCGAACAAGAATGCAAGATATATTTTTGCAATAAAAAATTATAATATGTGAAAAAATAAATTTTTTATATCTCTATTTTAATTTTATATTTATTTAAATATTTTAAATTATTTATCAAAAAATATTTTAAATTTTTAATTTATAAAAATATTAGGATGATAATATCAAATATTTTAAAAAATTTTATCATATTTTTTAGGTTAAAGGGTCAAAAAATTTTGAACAAAAATTTAATAATCATTCAAATTCTTATCCATTTTATTATAATCAATTAAATTTTCAAAATTTATCAATTAAAATCTTATTAAATAAAAATTAGATAACCATTATATCAAATTTTATCTAATTAAAGGTTCTATGAAAGTAAAAATAAATATTTAAAAGTTTAATTAGATAAAAATAAATATTTAAAAATTCAATTAATCTGAAAAAAATTAAGTGTTTGATTAATTATAAATAAAATATTAAAATTTTAAATAATTATTAGATTTTTGTATAAATTTTTTTATATCGTTTTGCCTTTTTTTATTGTCATTTCCTTCAAAGGTATTTTCCTTTACTCCCAAGGGCATAGGTAACGGAACGCCTAATAATAGCCTAGCCAGTTAAATAAATCCAGAGAAAGTAGGGGCTAAATAAAAAATAAAACAGAGACGGGGGACGTAAATGAAAAATCGTGAAAAAGTTACCATTCTCATCATTATTAACTTTTTTGTGACTTAAAAGGAATAATATTTATCTCGTTCACCCCCATGCTCCCATGCTCTCCCTCACTCACTCCAGTTCTCGCTCTCTTCCGTAATCGAAACACATAAATGAATCCCAATTAAATAAGCTGTTTCGAGTCCGACACAGAGTCGGTGGAGAGAGAGTGGCAATTTTTTTTTTTTTTTGCATTTCCATAGCCAAAAAAGCCAAAGCCAAGGTCATAGTTCTTTTCGCTCGCATAGCTTTCCTTTTCAGACACGCACTCTGCAGAAACAGCGCCGCCCATTGCCGCCGTGCTTGTCAGTTTCCGGCGAATCTCGGGCGACATTTCTCGTGATGTCAGATTCTGATCACCAGTTCAGTCTCTCTCTCTCTCTCTCTAAACGATTATCTGCTTCTTACACCCAAGGAGAAACGCGTTATTTTCTTGATCGGTTTCTAGGGAGAGCTAAGGAGCACTTTTCAGTTTCACCGTTTTCTGGTGTTCTTCTTCCGATCTCTCCTTTTTTCGATGTTTTTATTATTTTCAAAGAGATCTTACTAAAAAACGAAATCTAATTTCTTTTTTCTAGATTTTATTTTCTTTCACTCTGCAGTGATCTCAGCTTTCTAGAAGTTTTTTTTTTTTTAATTAGATTCTTCCTTTTTGATTCGACAGATTTTGGTTTTTGAATCTCAAAGTTCGTTCTCTTTACTTAATTTAGAATAATAATTTTTTTTCATTTTTTCACAATTTCCAATGAATGCAGTTGATTTGATACTTTGATCATTGTCAAATTACATTAGAAATTTGATTTTTAAAAGTAAAGAATATTTTGCCGTTTTTATTCCGAGCTTGTAGCGACGTATGATGTGATGCAACATGTGAGAAAAAGAGAATGTTTTCTGAAATTTTCTCTCTGCAAAAAAAAAAAAAAAAAACTTATCTTGTTTACCTTCTCTCATATTCATTTCCTTTCAAAATCAAGTTCGTTTTTTCTTCTTTGTTTTTCAAGCCTTTGTCTTTGCTTTTCTTTTTTCTTCGGGGAGGGGTAAACCGGTTTCCAGGTATGGAATTTAGACCTGGAATTTGATTGGTAAAGAAAGTAGCATTTTTTGAGTTGGTTAGGACTAGGGAGTATAAAATTCCGTCAATTTCTTTTTTCCTTTGAACTTTATTCTGTTAAATGCACTTTCATTTAACTGATTTGTAACTTGAATTTGATATTTTCCCTTTTCCCTCAGTTGATTTTATTTTTCTTTTTGTATTTTTAAGGAGAACTTTGGAAATTAATTTGGGGTTTTTATTTATGTGGTTAACAGGTGTTGAAATGAATGGGATTCAGAAAAGGAAAGGTCAGAATATTGAGAAATTTCCAGGATGCCTGGGCAGGATGGTAAACCTGTTTGATTTGAACACAGGTGTTCCTGGCAACCGGCTGCTTACTGATAAACCGCATCGTGATGGTGATTTCCTTTTCATGAAAAAGCTATTAATTTTTTTTCCTTTTCTTTTTCAACTACTCTGAACTTTGAACCTTTTGATATGTGGATGTTGGGATGATTTAGGGATAGTTGTTTTCTCAATTGTGTGTTGATCAGATGAATTATGGCATGGTTCCCATGATCAGCATTTGTTTCAATATGTCTTTTTTCCCTTCTATACAATGCATTTTGCGTTTCTTGTTGTCCCTTGTTAATTAAAGCAATTTCAGAACTCTGTAAATGTCATTTGGGAAAGCTGACTGCTGCATATAGCTTTATATTTTCTTACAAACTTTTGAAAGTTTCTAAAATGGTTTTAGATTATGGAATTTTATTTTGATTCTAGAGGACAGTTGTTCTAGTTAATTTTGATTGCCTCAAGTACTGATACTTGCCTTTTCTATGTCTTTCTATGTTTCTGTGTTAGCTCACTGGCAGTTTTAAGTTGTACAGGATTTTTCCCCATAAAATCACTTTGATATTAAAATCTATACATGAATCTAGTGTAGGTTATTAATATTTTTGGTTGTTTATGCTTCAATTATATATTAATCTTGACATGGTGCTGGTTGATATGCAGGTTCCTCGCACTCAAGGAGTCAATCTGACGTGGTAAGGATGTTGAGCCCCACCTTTAGAGACCAGATAGAGGATAAAGTTGTAAATATTGGGTGTTTAGTCTCTATAATGGAGTAGTAATTATTATAAACAAGTTGGAAACAAATTCTGTGCAGAACTTGTCTCTATATCTTCCACTTGGATTATAATATTAAATATCCTTGTGTCCTGACCTGTATTGCATTTTTTGGTGCGAACAGATTGTTTCTGAGTTAAGGAGAACTTTGTCAAACAAGAAAGGTAATGGAACACCCATGAAGATGCTCATAGCCCAGGAAATGTCAAACGAAGTGGAGTCTAAGCATAACCCGTCCAATGTGGTTGCTAAGCTGATGGGACTCGATGCATTACCAAGGCAGCAGCATAATTTAGCTGCACAAAGATGCCATTTGAAAGGTTCTTCTCGGCATTCTTTGAGTCATTCTGAGATACCAGTGGAAGGCTGGGAGCAAGGTCAAGGCTTTTCAGACAAGCAAATGCAATGTGATGTAAATCTTTGCCAAGAGCTGAACAAATACAAAGATGTTTATGAAATATGGCAACAGTCCCCTCGGACAACTTATGCAAGGGATAGCTCTCCACAAAAAGGAAGCTATAATGATAATGTGAATGAGAAAAAAATGGCTCTAGTTCGTCAGAAGTTTATGGAAGCAAAACATCTCGTGACAGATGAAAGGCTTCGCCAGACCAAGGAATTTCAAGATGCACTGGAAGTTCTGAGTTCCAATAGGGAGTTATTTCTCAAGTTTCTGGAAGAGCCAAATTCCACGTTCTCTCAACGTCTCTACAATTTCCGGTCTTTACCTCTACCTCCTGAGACTAAGTGTATCACTGTTCTTAGACATTCTAAGATGGTTGACAAAGAGAAATTTGCTGGAATATGGAAGAAAGGTGATAAACAGACAAAGAAACCATCACAGATGGTTCAAGTAACTGGGTGGGATAGAAATAAAAATGCATGTTCTTCTCCTTTCCCCAGTCTAAAAGTTGATGAATATCCTTCCCAACCAACTAGAATAGTGGTATTGAAGCCCGGCCCAGGGAAGACTCAGGACAATAAGACTGTGGCATCTCCATCTCCATCATCACCTAGAATATTAAAGAGTGAAGATTTTTATGGGGAACCTGAAGATGACGATGCACGAGAATCAAGAGAAGTGGCAAAGGAAATCACTAGGCAGATGTGTGAAAATCTGATGGGTCACTGGAGGGATGAAACATTGATTTCTTCTGTGTTTTCTAATGGCTACATTGGTGATGATAGTTCATTTAATAGATCTGAAAATGGGTATGCTGTGGAAAACCTAAGTGATTCGGAAGTCATGTCACCAACTTCTAGACATTCATGGGATTACGTCAATAGGTTTGGTAGCCCTTATTCTTCCTCTTCTTTCAGTCGTGCATCTTGTTCTCCTGAGTCCTCAGTTTGCAGGGAAGCAAAGAAGCGGCTTTCAGAAAGATGGGCCATGATGGCATCAAATGGGAGTTCTCAGGAACAAAGACACATCAGGAGAAGCTCAAGCACATTGGGTGAGATGCTTGCTCTCTCTGATACAAAGAAGTTGCTGAGATCTGAAGAGGGAAGTAATAAGGAACAAGAACCTAGGGGATCAACTTCCTGTATAGCTAGTAATTTGAATAAAGAAGAAAGTACAAGTGATTCTCCCAAGAATCTTGTCAGGTCAAAATCTGTACCTGTGTCTTCTAGTGTGTGTGGTGCAAGGCTTAATGTTGAAGTTTCTGATCCCGAAGCTGGCAAAGAACAAGTTTCCAAGCAACTGACAAAGGCAAAGAGCATGAAATCATCTTTAAAAGGGAAAGTGTCAAGTTTATTTTTCTCAAAGAATAAGAAAACGAATAAAGAAAAATCTAGTGGATCTCATTCTACAGATGAATCTCCTTCTGCAACTCCTGGAACACCTCGGTCATCCATAATTGATCCTCGAAAGATTAGCAATGATGCATCTCAGTGTGTTAATGACAGTTGCATCCAAGAGTGTTTGTCTCCTGTTCTAGGTGGATTGAAAAGTAAAACTCCTTTACCAGATTTGACTAGCGTGGGACAGAAGCAAGGCATGATTTCTGTAGAGGTAGTTCAAAACTTTCTTAGTTTCTTGGCCATGCATTTGTTTATTGAATGTTTATATCTTGTTTTATACACAGATGTACATATTAACATACATACATCCTGCTCTAGTTTTTCTGCACTGCTATAAGATTTGACTGATGGTTATGTTGCCTTCCATTTGTTTAATCTAGGAAAGAAGAAGGTAGCACATGAAATTCGAATTTTCTTTTCTTATTTTCTGAAGTTGTGGGAATGCTGAATGAGAATGGGTATAATTCCGCCAATAGGGTTAGAATATATTTTGCTAATATGATGGAAGGGTACCTAGAGTTGTGTGAATGTATAATTCCTTAAATAGGGTTAGAATACCATTTGCCAACACAATGGGTTTAGGGGTGGTGATGTGGCAACTCTAAGCAATTTAAATTGTGAAATAATGTCTTCATTTGCTAGAAATGTCTTCACCTTTTACGATTGAAACAACTAATTAAGGGTTGATCTCATGTATAAGGGTGTATTTTCTATTTGCTAATTGTTCTTGGCTGTGACAATTATCATTCATACTTTAGTCAACTTAAGATGTCAGTATTGCAAAAAAAAAAAAAAATTTAAGATGTCAGCACCCAATTTTATGAGCCGATAGTCACCATGAAATGTAGATTCTTTTTAGTTAAACTTGTTATCAGGTTATTTGTGTTTTACACTTGTATGACTTGTTTTTCAGTAATGTGCTTACCTTTTGTAGGGAGGGCTGTCTGTAGTAAAACCTTCAATACCTATCCATATAAGTGAGAATCCGGACCAGCCAAGTCCTATCTCAGTTTTAGAACCTCCATTTGAGGAGGATGAAAACACAATTCCAGCATCATCCGGCGGTATCAAACCAGTGCACCTAGGTAAACTTCACTTGTTGAACTGGAAATTTGTTGTTTGTCTATATTCTTATTTTCTCTTGTCCTTATCTCGTCCTTTTTATTAATACAGGACTGGAGGTGCCACCTAAGTCTAACTTGATTGACAAGTCACCACCTATAGGATCAATTGCTCGCAACCTGTCATGGGATGAGTCTTGTTCAGAGACAGCCACATTATATCCATCAAAATTATCTTCGGTTTCCCCAGGTGCCAAGGAGGAACAAGATTGGGTTTGCTCTATCCAATCACTATTATCAGCCGCTGGTCTCAATGGCGAGGTGCAGTTTAAATCATTTATTGCCAGATGGCATTCGCCTGAAAGCCCACTGGACCCATCCTTGAGGGACAAATATGCCAACTTGAAAGACAAGGAGCTTCTCCATGAGGCTAAGCGAAGAAAATGGAGATCAAACAGGAAGCTTGTGTTCGACTGTGTCAATGCAGCATTACTGGAAATCACAGATTATAGGTCAGACAATTGCATGAGAGCAATGTCATTCGGCGGAGCCCAGATGAGGGTCATGGATGGTGCATCACCCATGCTGGTTGACCATGTGTGGGCCCAAATGAGGGAATGGTTTTCCCACGAGGTGAAATGTTCCTTGGGTGACGACGAAGACAGCAACAGCATGATCTTGGAAAGGATGGTGCAGAAAGAACTGGTGGGTAAAGGGTGGGTTGATCACATGAAATTGGAAGTAGATAATTTGGGAAGAGAAATAGAAGGGAAGTTGGTAGAAGAGCTTGTGGACGAGGCAATCGTCGATTTGACCGGTAGCGTCTTTTGAGGCTTTTTTTTTTTTAACCTCTCCTTCCTCTATTAATTGTAACTTTATTATTTTGTGAATTTGTGCATTTGATGTTCAAGAAAGATGATGCTATCCACCTTATTTGTTAATGCTGCACGAATGTTTATATATATTTCTAATATTTAATCTGATAAAATTGTTTCATTTTCATGTTTTGAGTCTTCTGGTCGACCATTAGCTGATAGATACATTTAATTTATAATTTTTTATTATAATTTTATAATTAATCAATTATAATTTAAAATTATGTAAGGATTTATTCTTTATAAATATTGATATTTTGTAAAATTTTAATAGATTTTATATAATTTTAAATTATAATTGATCCTCATGGTATGGTATAATTGACCTATGTCAATCAGGCCCTGTATTTTCCTTATTTTAACTGTCGTTGTATCGAAAATTGCTCTGTTGATGTCATCAAGCTATTACTACATTCCCCATGTTATCAGGTTGATTTTTTTTCTGAATATGGAAAAGCCATTTTGTCTGTACGTGAAGGACAAGAGACCTTGAGGTGGAGTGCTGACCCTCACGGAGACAGGCCATAACTGCCGAAGCTAAGACTGAGAATAACCCACGGAAATTGGTAAACCTTTGATTGCATTGGAAGATGAAAATTAATTCATTCGGCTGGGTATATATCCTTGTTTTTATTTCTCTTAATGATTAGGTTCATTTGAAACCAACATGACATTAACCTTTTTAATCCAAAACCAGTTTCTTTTGATAGATCAAGTCCGATATTGAGCTGGATGCCATGAATTTGACAAGGATGCTTCAGTTTCACTTCCTCAACTTCACCTGTACGAACCAATATAAGGACAACAAACTTCTACTTGAGGGGTGAATCTTAAACTTCCCAAATTCATCATTTCCGCAAGTCTGATTCATAAAATTCTATGACTACATGAAATTTTGATATAATAACAGCTTTCACTATTCTTGTCATTATCACATGGGTTAGTGTCTGGTGCTCCTTTTTTCTTTTTTTTTTTTCTCTTTTTCCTTTACCTCTTTATTCACATGCTGTTCGGATGAATCCATCTTTTCACTCTGCTGGTCTGAAGCTACTAGTCAAAATGAAAACAGTTCAAGAAAGAGAGCTAAAACGAAAAATGAATGAGGGTAATTTTCCAAAGACTAAAACAAGATTCAAGATAGGCACAAGTCTGTTATTACAATTTGGTTGGATAATAATGTTAATTGTGTTCATGCTTTCAATTTTTTTGGAGTTATTATTAATAGGGCAATGTTCAAATTCCATCCGTATCAAACTACTTTTTCGGATATGATCTGTTTTTTTGTATTTTATACTGTCTTATCGTCTCGTATAAATGTGTGTGAAAGTGAAACTATCAAGGCTGATTTTTTTTTTTTTATAACCAAAAATTTCTTCAAAAACCCACCCATAAAATTAGAAGAAAATCGTGTCTCCTCCACAAACCTTTCTTAATTCATCTTTAGCACATGGATTAACCATGCTAAAAAACAAGTTGGGTTCACAGCACTGATGTCTTCATATATTCTTTCAAAGCACAAACGAACCCTTTGATAGTTGACTGGCTTTCCAATAAGGTAGTTTTGATTTGGAGAAAATGCATTTAGGGGAGGAAAAAAAATAACAAAGCATGAACACTTCTATCTATAGTGATTTGAACCATTATTATACAACAAGGATGGAATGCGAGGGTGGGTTTTCTAATGGTACATAAAAATAGTAAAATATGGGTTTTCTTAAAGAGAAAAATTTTAACCTAAAGCAATCCTGAATTTTTGGATGTTGATTGTTCAAGCCTAGACTACCATATTTCCACAAGTTTCTGCTAAACCATGACTTGGGTTAGCTGCTCCATTTATGCCAACCAACCAAGATGATAACAATGACACATCCCCACTCTACTAGAGGTTAGATAAAACATTTATGAGCAATGTTGACTTGATAGATCAGATGCTCCTTCTTTAATAATAACAAAAAGATGAGAATTACCAAGTACGTTTGTGTGATTTGTGTTACCCTACTTAATTCTTTGAAACGATGAAAATAACTTCTAACTAACAATTTATGTGATGATTCCATGACGACGGATTTGAATTTGGGAAAGGGACAGATTTTTACATGTGAGAAAGTACAGAGAAAGAGAATTGAGAGAAAAATTTTGGTCCCCTCATTTGATCTTTTCTTTAATTTCCCTAACCATTTTGTGTGCAATTTGCCCTGAGAAATCAATTTTATTTATAAATTCATACAAGGAATATAGTACACAAAAACATTTGACAACTACTAATAAATAAAGCCTTTTAAACCATCCCAGATTAGATCAACAAAGAAAGGATTAAATTTAAGATAAAATCTTTAACCTAGGGATGTTCCAAGGAGCGGGACTGGGGACCAACGGGAATATTCCTGCAGGGCAGAAGCATGCAGGTGCAACAGTACATAGCTAAGGTTCATCTCCTGAGATTTTTCCCCGAAACTTCATGTGTAAATTTCCAATTACTACCAGCCAAAACCAGTGGGTTTGGTTAGGTAAATTCTAACTGGCAAAACAGATGTGACCTTGAACGCCGTAAAGAAATACCTGTACCATCAGCTAATTGCTCAAGGAAGCAACTGGACAAAGTATAACAAGAGGACAGGAAGGACCACAATATAATCAAAACTAGCACACATGTATCTATGTATGTATGCATTCATGCATATATATATATATATATATATAGAGAGAGAGAGAGAGAGAGAGAGAAGGGGGAGAGAGAGGAGGGATCCATTTACACTAGTGTATATGTAACTTTTACATATTTTTTATCTGTTGGATCAAAATTATTAAATTTAAAAATATTGTTTTGATTCAAATGACTCATAGATTTAATTTTGATCCAAGGATCTAAAAAAATGTAATAGTTACACTAGTATAAATGGATCCGTACTCATATTTATATTTATACATACACATACATATATATATATATATATATAAAAGCAAATTGACCGAAGATTCCAACCATCACAAAAATGTAGCTCTTGCAGTTCAAACTTCAAAACACAGATCAACTTTCATCCATTTGCTGATAGTAATATCTGAGTACTTAAAAAAAAAAAAAATTGGCCTAGATCCAGAAATTAAGCTTGTAATATCTGGCTTAAAACAATAGGGTTGATGAAGAGAGGGGAAAAAGAAAATGAAGGGGCTTAAATCAATTGCATTATATAACATTGACGATGAGAATACAGTATTAGACCAAACAACAAACTTCTCATTTATACAGAATGTCAGTATCACCAGATTCAATCAGGAGAATAGTTCATAGGCACAATAACAAAGTAATACAGCAAACTTGAGTTTGAAGACCTATATACATCAAACTTCCTCCACAAAAGAAAAGGAAAAGGACTTGAGTGCAATGATATGTACTTGATCAGTTTGAAATACGGAAGATATTGCCGCCTGTAAGATGGACCATTCTCTTTGATCATCATTCTACTTGGACTTCATACTTGCAGATGTGTTCTGGTTTAGTAAAGTATATTTATCACCACTGTTCAGTCCGTACTGCAATACAAAATTCAATGGCATGATTTAGGAAGCAACAACTAATATTATACGAAACTTATTGCATATGAAAGATACAAGCGGAAATATAATCCAGCATGAATGAAAAGCATATTTTGAACTTGTTTTCTTCACACAAAATGGGTTGGAACAACAGAAATGCTCAGTATTCTAGTACATAAATGTCCCTCTTTACACAGTCTTAACAAGTAAGAGTATCCTGATTCTTGACAAAACCAAGCTCCAATTACTTATATCAACTAAGATATCTTCAGCAACAACAACAACGGTAATGAGAATCAGAAAAACTGATCTGCCATCTGAGTCACCTTTTTGCGCTAGAAGAAAATAAATAAAACGCAAACTTTAAATTAATTAAACAAGATAACTGCCAGTGCCGGGATAACAACCCCCACCCCCGACAAGATATAAAGGGATGGCAATCATTTATAACTGTCAGAACTGAAATAAAGACAGAGTACATTTTACAAGTTTCAATGATAATAAAACAAAAGCTTGTGAGGCAACAAGATGAAATTATTTAGTTGATCTGTCATTGTGAGTCAGGATCTCTCAATCAGGTCACCATTGTCAGCATATCTGAAAGACAATCGTATTGACAGCTCACAGCTGTGAACTGCATACATATTTAATTTTTTATTTCTGATTCAGATTTCAGAGAGTGTTGCAGTGAGTTGGAACATTAATTTGTCACACTATCACCAAATACTTCAACAGATTCCTACAACCACTGACATAGCATGGCAGTAATGAGATCCACTATGCCATAAATATAACTTCAAGGAACCATTTCCAAAGGCAACGATCATGATTCAACCTAGAATTAGATGTCACATAATGGATTTCACATCATATTGAATAAACTAATAAAACAAAGAGTGAACTGTCCCATATACTAGCATGCCAGCCATCTTTTTCTGCTAAAGATGAGTTTTAACCAATTAAAGTCAGGATACTTTTTCTCTTATTCGTGAGCCCCAGATGTCAGAGTGCGTTCCCTGGTCATCACCCTTGGCTGAAATAGACGTGTGGCTAGACTGAGGTTTTAGGAGTGGCTACCAAGTTCTACCTCTAATACTTTCACAATCATCTTCATTGTCAATGTCTCTTCTTCTAGCAGAAACCATTGCCCGCAAAATTATTGCCACTAACAAAGCTAACACCTGAAAGATTACACGAATAAATCTATTACAGAAATCAGCAGATTTACTGGACATTTAAAAAAGAAAAGAAGAGATCTTATCTTTTATTTGCTAATAGAAAACAAGATTTTTTTTCATCTTGCCATTGAATTTAATTACCATAGATATTAACTAAAAAGTATTTTCATAAAACAAGAAGCTACGCATTTCGCAATTGCCCGAAGAATTCCTTTCCCTCCTCATAATTCAAATTTCATGTAAATGAAATGTATAAATACATTCCAAAGATGGATCCTTATATTTTTAATGAAGGTCGTTCTATGTTTTGTGTCAAATTTAACAGTCAAATACTAAAGAACAAGTGAATTATAATTAAAAAAACACAAAAGTTAGTATATTTTAAGCTACAATGAAGTTATAGATGAGTAAAGGTGATATCTGCTTATCATCCCATATATCATCAGTTGTAACTTTATCATCTCAATAAGGAAAATAGACTAAGTATTTCATCAGGTCGAATAATTAATTTTCCATCCAACTAGTAATATGCTGCAAAGATGTTGTCCTAATTTTCAAATCTTTCCCACAAATATTTGGTAAGATTTGAACCAAAAACTACATCAATCCCAGCCTCCCACCATTTCAACTTACAATTGTCAATATAGCAAACAGCTAACTAAATTACAATATTAATTCATTTTCTGAGATACACATCAACAATCCACCCATCCATCCAATCATGGGTTGAGCAGAAGCCAAGGGTAATATAACCAAGGCACAGTTTAGTGCCGGCATTAAAAAGAACAATTGTGAATCCAAATAAAAAACTTTTCACAATAGAGAAAGTGCAAAACAAGGTCAGAAGATCATTGCATAGTACCATTCTTATAAAATTCATAAATCCTTATGACCGTAAATTGAACTTCAGTAAATCTTCATCTGATGAAGTGCCACAAAATATGTCCTCATTTAGTTACTGCATTTTCTTTTGACTTTCATGTATAATAATTCCAATCAATCGATTTAGTAAGTTATAAACTGCTTGAAAACATGGAACAAAAAATATACCTGAATTATGACCACACTGATGCCAACCCATCTACATATATCGATGTTGTCTTCGACAGAGGATCGGAAGCTATCAAGTTCTCCAGTTGGGTCAAATGGAAGATCCTGTCATAAAATACAGTATTTAGTGGTAGATGATAATCTGCATGTGATCAAAACCATAGCATCTCTAGTGGACCAAGAAAAGAATATACCTTCTCCCACCTACGGTCAATTGCAATAAATGCCACCAAAGCAGCTTCTATTAAAATGAGAACAATTTTGAGAATGGTATACTGTTAGTTCGATTGAGTTAAGGAAAAAGATGTCACAGAATGCAGTCAATTGGATAACTGGCAAAACAGAAATAACTTCAACACGTTAATGCTTATAATAAATCACCAAGTACATTTTGGCAAAAAAAAATCACTAAGCACTTAGTTTCGTGAGACACTTAACAGTGAAAAAATAGAAGATGAAATTCTGAATTTTGTGGTTAAAGTTTTGATCCTATTTTAGCACTTCATCTACTCCTGCTACTGCCACTTCTTGGTAGATAAAGCATATGTAAAGTTTATAAACTTAAAACTTCAATATATAGAAAACCATTGTCTGAAATTAGCTATTTTCATAAAAACCTGTGCTAGTCTCTACTGTAGACATGTTCAGAATTCCTGCAGCAAAATCTCTAAGCCAACTTCATTTGAAAAGAATATACAAAGACTCATCTAGGTAGGATACGAAACAAAGACAGCAGCCATTAATAGATTCAGCTGCTATGCAACCAATGAGAGTAATGCAACATAGCACAATACCCACTCCCATAAAAGAGTATATGAACCTGAAACAAAGAAGAAAAGCATAGAGTTAGCACTCATTCGAGCATTTCCAATCCAAAACATCCAACCACAATCACCACCAAAAGCAAACTTTGTATCGCCGATCATGTGAAATAACGAATTGAAAGAGACACAACCCAAGTAGCAACCAGACACAACCAAGTTCTAAATGGTAATAGCAGTAAATTAGAACATCTAATGCAATAGTCACAAAAAAACCCGTTCCCAAACATTTAAAGTTTCGTCCTTTTTTTAAAAAAAATTGATATAGCATTTAATGCAGTGTCCACTTCAAAATCCCTTAAAAGCAATCAATTATAAAACGATATAAAAGACTGAATAGATTAAGTACCAGGGAGCAGGCAGCTTAACGGTGCTCAAGTCAAACCCGACCCCATTATCCAACCCGGAGACCAAACCGACAGCGAAATCGTCGAAAACCCTAGCTGCTTGAGCTCCAATCTCCGGTCTCGAATTGAAGAGGACCGAAAAAGAAGACTCTGGCGAAGGCGCTGAAGGAGGCGGAGAAATGGGAACGTGATGGTTCCACCGATCCAACATCCATATCGAATACAGAATAATCGATACTCCAACGAAAGCTTGGAGAAAATTCAAGAACTTCAGAACAAAAGCAAACGAAACATGGCAGCAATTCGGCCGCATTCCCTAAGATTTCAATCGACTTTGACTTCCTTTTTCGTTAAAAAAACCCTAATTTCGATGATGATTTTGGGAGGGGGATGAAGTCGAAACCCGAACAGCCTTTTCTTAGCGTTTTTGGCTTTCAAAAGTTTCCTGTTTTGTTGAGTTCCAGAAGAGATGAAACGGTTACGGTTAACGGTTAGTCGTTAGGACACGTTGGACTTTTTACAGTTCTCTGGGTTGGGCTAAGCTCTTTGGACAAGTCCAGATAAAAGGGCTTGGAAGTTGTCCAAATAAAAAATTATTTAAAAATATATTTTAGGTGGTGTTTGTGAAATTTTTTTTAAAAATGAACAAATAAAAATAAAAATTGAAAGATTTCGGATCAAACATCAAATTTTAAAAAAATTTGAAAAAATTTTGATATATTTATTTAATAGATATTTTTAATAAAAATATTAATAAAATTTTTATTATTAAATAAATATCGATCAAATTTAAATTATAAATATTTTTTTTATAATATTTTTTATATATTATTAATTTTTAAATTAAATTTTATTAATATATAGATTCGAATTTTTTATTAAAATTTTTATTTAATCATTTTTAATTAAAAAATTTTACAAATTTTTCATATAAAACTTCATTAAAATTTTATCCCATTATAAATGAGTTTTTACTGTCGAATTATTCTAAGTTTCAGAAGATTTCATTTGCTCTACATGTTCAGACATTTTAAATGCCAATCATTCTAACATGTCATGATTCTGTATGGCACATTGCATTTATCAGACAGGAGGTTAAAATTTCTTCTGTCAGGTGGTTATGATTGCCATTACAACTTCCTTGGTTTTACAGGATTAGTCGACAGATCGTTCTCCCTGACCAAGCTATCCATGCACCCGACAGAAAAGCAGATGATGGCTGGCTAACGTTATTGCATCCTATGCTAGGGCCGCAAGCAATAGAGATGAATTGATGGCTAACCAGAAGAATGAAACAGAAAGCAGAGAACTCCGAGCCAATAGCCATGTAATTTATTATTAGAGCATTGAATTTTTAATTTCAGTAATTATGATTTAAATTTTGATATTTTTAAATATAAAAAAGTACAAAATTTATAATTTTATTCAAATAATTTATATAATTACTTTAAAGAAACAACATTTAACATGTTCGTAATTTAAATTTTTATCACTTCAGCTTCTTTTGTATAAAAAGTAAAGCAAAATATGTATGGCACTATACACAAAAAGTTTTGATATGGGTAAGGCTAAAGCAGTCCATCCCCTTTTACTTTCTAGCTTTCAAAGTAAGACCTGGTTTCCCTTTTGCTCAAATGGACCCCAATGTTTGTGATATGGCTACAAAGTAAAGTATCTTAAAAAGAAGAAAATCAGAAGATAAATAAGTTATTTAATTTTTTAAATTAAAATAAAATATATCATATTTAATAATTTAATACATATAATTATGAGTTTTACATTTAAAATAATCTTAACAAACGATCGTTAATAATATTCAAATTTAAAATTTTTTTTATTAAAAAATTTTTTAATCAGTTAAATTAATTACTTGTTAGTACAAAGGAAAGTATTTACCTCCCTGATTATGGCGATGAAAAGGGGATGGAGACGTCCCATCTTTGAGGGGCTACTGCCAATGCTAACGTCTCAACCGAGATCGTTATTTGAGCAAGAATGATATTATCTCATGCACTAGTAGTTTTCACGTACTCATTACTCCATCCTACGGCTCATTACATCTCAAACAAAAATTCAATATTTTATCAATAAATTAATTAATAACTGTTAACGTATTTTATCAACGAATTATATGGTTTTTGATGTCAAATAACTTATTTTATTAGTTAATCTACTCAAACTCCCAAATGATGAGCCAACCTGTAAATGATTGAACCAGTTAGGAATTAATAACATACATGTTTAGCAATATTGAAATGATTAATTTGTAAATTATTAAGGTTGATCCGAACATGAAAGTGGGAAGCAGACAAAAAACTTTGGGAATCAATTTCTTCGAGTTTTATGTCCAAAAAGGGGTTGTTGGGTTGGCTTTATCGAGAAGTTAGGCTTTTGTTGTTTACACTTTCGCCAATCAAATCATCGCCTGGTTTGAAACATAATTCTTTTCTAAAACTCCATTAACTATATATATATATATATAATTAGTATGATGAACTTTGAATGACCCGTGAACAAACAATTTGTTATTGATTTCTGGTAAAGCTCATCATCAGCTGTTATCTGATTTCAAAGGCTATTCCATCATACTTATCTATGGTACCCTGGAATTATTGTTTGTTTCTAGCCCTTGAAATCTGGTTAACTCGGTGGCACAGTTACATCTGTTAGGGGTTGGGTTATTAGGTTTGATATGATTTGGATTGAGATTGATTGAAATACCTCTAGGTGCAACCAAACCCTCCTCTCATTAGACTATAGATTAAAAGGGAAAAAGAAGAATAATTAACCCAATGAAAATACCATAAAGATCAAGGCATTTAGCTAATAATTGATCAAAATCAACTTCCTAGTTAGTACAAAACCTGTTCATTGTTAAGCTTTGTTCTAATTTTGAATGCTTAACTTGATCTGAGTTATAAGCTTAGTCTTGTCCAAAAAAAAAGAAGAGTTTAGATATTTTAGGTCATGTTTGGTGTACAAGATAATTAATAAAATAATATGATAATTATTTTATATTATATTTTATTTATATCTAAAAAATGGATAAGATCATAAGAAGAATTATCATTTTCTTAGTATTAGATTATTTAATCCTCTCATAATGAATATGATTATTTTTAATTTATGAGACTGAATTTATATATTTTATTATATCTTGAAAAATTACACAAATAATTTAAATTATATAAATTTTGAAGAAGAATAATTTTGATAAATAAATAAATTATTGTATTATAATTTCTACACACGTCAAATATAAGATATGATAACACTATTTAATTTAATCTTATTTATAATATTATCTTATCTTATCTCATTATAATCTTATATGTCAAATATGACGTTAATAGATAATGTTTATTATTGATTAGGTCAATTTGAAAAGACTATATTAGAGCTATAGATTATATAATGCTTTCAAGTGAAGCAAATGAAGAATTTTAGCATTTTCTAAATGATTGGGTTATATGAACATTGTAGCAAAATATCATCTCATTTGTGTTTGTTAAGTAAAAGGTGAATAAGAATTTCGGATATTATTAACTTGCATTGATAGAATTCTAAGCTAAAATAAATGAAGAAAAAGAAATCAATGTCCCATTCTTTTTACATTGTGTTCTTCAATGTGAAAAGTTAAGTAAGAGGTTGGAGTGAGTTTTATTCATATTGAGATTGAAATATATATTATACCTATCTCATAATAATTTTGGATTTTTCTAAAGATAATAAAAACTATATATAATTTTTTAATAAATAAGCCTTTTTATATAATAGGAATATGAGAAAAAATCGTAAGTGTTGAAATTTAAATCTCATATTACTTAAATGTCACATTTTAAAAATTATCATATGAATTAACTGAATTAAGTAATAAATTAAGTCTTATTTTTTTATTTGCTTTTTATGATTAACTTTTTGTATTTTCCTTCAAAACTCAAATGTGGTGGGCTTTTTCATAATTGGTCATATTTTATATTCCTGTTTTATATTTTGATTGCTCTTAACTATTTTGAAGAGCTGGTGAGATTTTTTTATTTATTTACATTTAGGTCTTCTTTAATACTCATATGAATTTGTATTAGTTATTTGAATATTGTCTTTGTTAGTCGGACTAACTTTATAATTTTATATGATTATAAAGTTAGTTTGGACTAATTTTGTTAGTCTGAATTTAAATATGATTTGTTTTTAATTTCCAAAGAAAAAGACCTCAAAAGGAAAAGCATTTGTTTTTTTTTCAACTTTACCTCAAGTGCATGACCATTAAATATACAAGAAAATTATGTGATAAGCCTATGTTGCACTTAATGAAATAAAAAAAGGGGAGAGCAATTAAATTTCTAATCTAATGGCATTGCAGGAGGAAACTTTAAGTTTCATATAATTTGACTTAGTATTTTTAAGAAAATTTATTTAATAGATTGATAGTAAAATTTTTTATTTTCGATTAAAATGATGACACATATCTTTCAATAAATATTTAAAAAATAAAAAATTAATTTAAAAAAATAAAAAATGTGTGTATCAAATAATTTATCGATAAAGATTTGTTATATGTTCAAAGTTTTAATATCTATTATTAATATAAATGATTTATGTAATTATAAAAAAATGATATTCAATAAATTTAAAATTTAATATTTATTTTGTAGTTTGTAGGATACAACTTTATATATATTAAAAAAATATGTATGAAGTAATTATTATTTATCTCATTTTTCTTTAATATTATATGCACAAGATTATACGTATATATACACCAATATAAAAAATATATATTTATAATTTTTTAGAATAAACGTTGGATCAATAATTGAGATGGATATAACAAAATTTATTGAGATCTAAACTTTTCACCATTAATTTAATATTATATATTTTCCTTTTAATATTCTTTACAAAAAACCGTTTTTTCCTTTCACCTATCTTAGAAAAGAAAAAAAGGAAAAATCGAAACGTTTAGGTTAAAAACTCAAAATCCTAAAGATCCGATGAGCAGAGTAAAGTAGAGGGCACAGCGCAAAAGAAAGGCCATAGTGGCAAAACTCGTAAATTAAGCCGAAACGGGTGGGTAATTTCCTAACCACACACACTTTAGTCAAGTTCTTCGTTAATCTCAGTCCACTTTATTCTCTATCCTTTTCTCTCCGACTCTTCACCTTTCATACGCTAAAGAAAAAAAAAAAAAAGCAAATAAGCGGTAATTCTCCGCCAAATCCCTCTTCTCCAACGACAACCATTTTCCTTCCCTTTAATTTAGTCCCTCTACTCTCTCGCCAAAGACATTTCCACATTTTCGTTTTTATTATTTTCTTAATTTTTTTTTGAATTATTGGAATTGGTTGAGCGATTGTTCAGATCTGAGTGCAGTCGGACCGGATCTGGATCCAGATGGAGGAGGCATTGGAGCTGGCACGTGCCAAAGACACCAAGGAGCGAATGGCGGCGGTGGAACGGCTCTATCAACTCCTTGAAGGTTCTAGAAAGAGTCTCACTTCTTCGGAAGTCACTTCGCTTGTTGACTGCTGCTTGGATCTCCTCAAGGACAACAACTTCAGAGTCTCCCAGGGTGCTCTCCAGGCTCTTGCTTCTGCCGCCGTCCTCTCCGGTGATCACTTGAAGTTGCACTTCAACGCGCTCGTTCCCGCGGTTGTTGAACGGTTAGGTGACCCCAAACAACCCGTTAGAGACGCCGCCAGACGCCTATTGCTCACTCTCATGGAGGTAAAGTTATTATTTATTTCTTTTTATGTTATTGAATGTCTACCGCTCCTATAATTCCTTTTCCTTCTTAAAACTGCTGAAAGCACTCTATCTTTAAGATTTGTGTTAGCACTGATTTTAGTTGTGATTTTGAATGGAAACGATATGATGTGCAATTGGATTTAGGGTTTTACATAGATTTAGTGGAATTAAAGACATTGACAGTACCGTGTAGTTAAATAAATCTGACTGCTCTTAAGGTTTAGTAATGTGCCCAGAATCTAATTTGTTAGAAGGAGATTGTTCTTGGAAGGCTACTTTTAAGTACAACCCTTTTTGTTTCCATTTTCTTTATAATTTTATGGTTTTCTATTATTTGTAGCTTTGTTGTCCTTTAGGTGGTAAGTGTTTTTAGAGCAATATTTTGATAGATTTAACTGAGTTTTGTGTCTACGGGAGACTTTAGGTAATGTTTGGATAAATATTTATAAAGGAAAGGAAAGGAAAGGAAATAATATATGTACCCTTTGTTTGGATAATTAAAATTAATAAAGGAAAAGAAAGAAAAAGAATTCTAACACCCATTGTTTGGATAAAGAGTGAAAAAGAAAGGAAATGATTTATTATACTAATTTTTTCCAATTATAACCTTTCATTACTTGTGATTTTAGAGCATTCTTGGACTATGATATGCTTGCTATCTTGTATGGCCTCACAATTGCTGCTATATCAGTGGTTTTTAATCAAATGAAACAAAACGATGTTTTACAAACATGTATTGATGGATTTTTTGGCCATTGCCAAAATTTCAGCACACTGTAACTTTAGCGATGTATTCATATAAAAGCAATTAAATATAAAAAAATGCAATCACATAAAAACCATTACATCTCATAAACTCAAAAAATATCTATTCATATTCAATCATTCATCAAAATCAAATCACAAAAAAATTATAAACAATTTTTATATTGGAAGAGAATGTGAAACTTACTTGAAAAAAGAGATGACTTTGAAAAAAAATTACAGGAAGATTGTGATGTGGTTAGGTTTTTTTGACTAAGTTTTTAATATTAGTAAAAGGATGGATATAATAGTTTTTTATAAAAATGAAAATTTTCAACTTTCCTTTCTTTAGCACTTCGCCCAAATTGGGGTATTAAAAAAGTGAGGATTAGAAGGGAAACCAAAGGTTATTGAGTTTTCACCTCTTTCCTTTCCTTTAAATTAAAAGTTTATTCAAATAAAGGAAGGGTTTTCTGTTTCCATTACTTTACTTTATTTCCCTTTCCTTTCCTTCTCTTCCCCTCAATCCAAACATAGTGTTAGTCAGTGTGTATTATAGAAGTTTAGTATTTCAGATTGTTCTGTTAATGGATATATAAAGTTTCTTAGCATTGGATGACTCAAGGGTTTCCTAATTGTTTTACTTAAAGTACTTCATCATTTATTGTTATTGCAATTTCTTGGAAAATGGAATCTTGATTCCTTCCTTATTCTATTTCTTTTTAAAGTTATCCAGTTTTGTAGAAGATTTTCCTGAAAAGTGGCACTCAAGAATGGTCACTAGTGAATGCTTTTGCGCAATTGAATAATTACCATCCTTAATTACCTTTGGATGGTTTTCATGTTTCTTTTTTTTGGATAAATATTTATTATCCAAGAAGCCGTAATTACTGCTACAAGCAACAAGTACAACAATTTCTCACTTTCTTTACAGCCATATATCTACCTAATTTCCTATTGTCTCACTTACTGTACAAAATATCTCAACTTAATTTCCATCATTCTCTCAAACTTTGGTTTATTTGATCGTTATCTATATTGCTTATTCCTGCTAATCTTAACTTCACTACATCTCTTATCTGCTGCACTATCTACTCTTCTGCCATTACCTCAGAATTGTAGAGCCTCCTATGCCTTTCCGCCCAGATCATATATATGTAGGCTCCCCAAGCCAGTCTCAATAGTACAAAAACAAATGCCTTTCCTTTCAGCCATCGTATTGCCCACTGAAACTCCTCCCATCCTGTCACCTCCCTCTGCAAGTTATGAAGTTGTAGAATTTGTTTCCAAATTTCCTTTGAAAATGTGCTACTAAAGAAAATATGATTCCTGCTCTGCCTTTCCCATTTACAGAGCACACAGCCTTCATCCACAGATATCCCCCATGATAGCAGCCTATCCTTTGTAGGAAGTCTGTTAAGAGCAGCCACCCAAGCAACCGTAGCATGTTTAGGAATATGGAGTTTGCACCAGATGAGCCTATGCCAATCCACCTTCTGCTGTCTTTGTCTCAGTACCTCCCAGACACTGATTGTGGAGTAACTTGTGCCTATAGTGTTCCATGCAACTCCATCCCCTGTCTGCATTAAGAATCTGGGAGCCTCAATTTTAGCAGTTTCTTCGTGGCCCAGCTATTTATTGCTATGCTAGGAATCTCCCATAAACTACGTCCTTTGAGCACATAGCACTGTATCCATGCTATCCACAGTGATCTGGCTTGTGTCTAGGTTGACCAGTGTAGCCTAATGACACAAGCTTGATTCCAGACTTCTGTATCCTTAACTCCAAGTCTTCACTCAGACTTTGGCTTTCATGTTTCTTGGGGGACCAGTCATTCCATTTTTATTGCCTGCTGGGTTAGGTTTTTTTAATGACTTTTGTTTCCGTAAGAAAATTGAACTAGATTATTATTATTGCTATTATATTTTGTAATAAATATGAGTGTGTGTGCCTTGCTGAGTTTCTGAAACCCTTTACTATTTTAGGCTAAGTGGTTAAGAGTTAGTTTGACTTGTAAAATGTACTTATTATTTTGTGTTTTAGGTTTCTTCTCCAACAATTATTGTTGAAAGGGCTGGCTCTTATGCCTGGATGCATAGAAATTGGAGGGTTCGGGAGGAATTTGCTCGGACCGTCACAACGGCAATCAGTCTTTTCGCATCTACTGAACTTCCTCTTCAACGGGCTATCCTTCCACCTGTATGCTCATTAACATTTCCAGAATGGTTTTTTTGTTGTCTCATCATTAATTGTGACAGAGATAAGTTGACATTTATAAATTTCTTTATTTGTCAGATTTTGCAGATGTTGAGTGACTCAAATCCTGGTGTTCGTGAAGGAGCTATATTGTGCATTGAGGTTAGTGGAACTTCTTTCTCTAGTGTTATTGTTAGAAGAGTTTATCAACTTTTGAACTTGTGTAGGAAGAATTTGATAATCTTTACTTAAAATCAAATCTGATCTGTTGTCTTCTTGTTCTTGTTTTGGTTGTAATCAAATTTCTGACCATGTTTTCAAGGAACTTTCACTTTTACCTGAATATTCAGCTAATAGACTGATAGTTGGGCTTACTGCAGAGGCAAATCTTCTGCTTTCTCCTTGCAATAAACCTTTTACATGCCCTTAAGTGGACAGAGAAAATGAATAGGCACAAACATCAGGGATCTGAACCTTTTTATTACCCATGAAAACATAAAAAACTTAAGTTGGTCAAGACTCTTTTTTGTAGGAAAAAGAAAACTAGCAATAAGTTGCTTGACACCTTGCTTTGGCCTAGGACTAATATGTCTAAAACATATTGTAAAATGTCATTTGGTGTCAGTAGCCATTGCCCACAATATTCCGAGCTTTGTGGTAGATATTTTTAACATTTAAACAAAGAAAAATACTTGTGACAAGTTTTGGATCTCCACTTTTTTTTTTTTTTGAAGTTCCGCCATAACTATCCTGTTCATGAATTCAGCAAGCTTTGGTATTGGATGTTATGTGTTGTCTGTTCCTTGGGTTAGTATTCACGTGAATTGTTTATGACAATGTCGTGCTTCTTTTGATGAATGTAGGACCTTAATAGTTTTGATCTCTTGTGGAAGAGCCCTTCAAAAATTATTCATTGGGTTGACTTTCTTTTTCTTCTTTGGTATTTATGCTTTGGATGGTTTGATGAGTGTTGCAGTAACTCAAAGAGTAATTCTTTGCTAATAGGTCGACTTCTGCCATTCTTCTTGTTGAGAAATTGCTCTTAGAAATTTCTGGGGTCATACATTAAGGTTTGTCATATCTGGTGACAGAATTCTGATCAAATCATTTCTTTTCCAGGAAATGTATACGCAGGCTGGAACTCAATTTCGTGATGAACTTCATCGCCATCAGCTGCCTGCTTCTATGGTGAATATTTAATTTTAAAATAATATATTTCATCCCCTAGCTTCGTATTGAATATCTTTTGTATTTGCAGATGAATAATATTCTCTTTTTTTTTTTTCCTGACTTTGCATTGAGAGTTAATTTTCTCCTCCCTTATTATTCCTTTTAAGTCTACTTTTAATGTAGTATTGTAAATGATAACTTTTAGATAATTTAATGTTGATCACATTTTCTTCTAGAAGAAAGGTATTGTTGTTATTTCTCTGTTATTTTTACAGCAGAGTGTATAACTGCAGGTGAGAGATATTAATGCTAGACTAGAGAAAATTGAGCCACAAGTTAGATCTTCAGATGGAACTTTGGGTGGTTTTGCTGCTGGAGAAATAAAACCTGCAATCCTTAAGCCCAAGAAAAGCAGTCCAAGAGCCAAGAGTTCTTCAAGGGAGACATCTCTCTTTGGAGGTTTGGATCTGTATATATCAAACAAATTTTTTAATTAGGAATTTAGGATGGTTTTCATGATATGCTGACCTTTGCATAAACGAACTTCTTCAAATATTGGCTACTTTTCTTTTGACGTTGATGGTTAAAAGAAGTTGATGTTTTCTATATTATATATTTCTCAAAAATGGTGTCTGCTTTTATATTATGGTTCAAAGACTTAAATGTTACCGAAGTGATTATTATTTTATCTTCTTTCAGGTGAAAGTGATATCACAGAAAAACCTATAGATCCAATTAAAGTTTACTCAGATAAGGAGCTGATAAGGGAATTTGAGAAAATTGCTTCTACTCTTGTGCCAGAAAAAGATTGGTCCATACGCATTGCTGCCATGCAGAGAGTTGAAGGCCTTGTTTCTGGAGGTTTTTATTCCCTCTCTCATCAACCTCCCACCGACTTGCTTTGGCACATGTGTCTATGCTGTCAAAGAATTATAGAGTTACTATTGTTAGCTGAACGGTTATGAAATGATTCTGCCTTTTGTGTTGAAAGAAAATTCTTAGTTTTGAAGAACTGGCCAATGCAAACTGAGCTATATATATAAATTCTTAGGCAGATAATGGGATGTCAAAACCCAGGCATTCAAATTCTTGGGTTATTGCTGTTGTTTAACCTATTCCCCCTTGTTTTGACTTCTCCAAAGTTGTCCTGTTATTTACCCCTTGTTTTCTATAAGGAATTCATTTATATATGGCATATTCCTCCTCTATGGTTTGAGTTGAGAGCTGGGGGTTTTAAAAATTAAGACTAATGTGAATATATACACAGGTGCTGCTGATTATCCATGTTTCAGGGGACTCTTGAAGCAGCTTGTTGGCCCACTAAGTACACAATTATCAGATAGAAGGTCAAGCATTGTGAAACAGGTGTGTACAATTTTTATTGTGTCTCCTGGTACTGGTTTTTTCTTTTTACACTTTGTTTTTACTATTTTAGGAGATTTCTTCCTTATGTTTATACTTTATTTATGGGTTCTGAATGAAGAGTGCTTCTTCTAGCATGAGAGTAAGGTTTTCTTTATCTTGAATTTTTGTGCCAAATACTTTTTTATATCATTTTTCTAAATATTTCCTTTTATGTTGAGTTTACTGCTGAAATTTGTTTAGAATGGTTTAGTGAATTTAAATTTTCAATTACTGAAATTTTCATTCATTTTTTTTTTTTTTTTTTTGAGTTTGCCAAGTATTGTTATTTGTTTAGAACATATTCATATATTAAAAAATACTTAAGGTTCATAATAGGAAACATGTCATGGACCCATCATCATACCTGTCCTTCCCATATTGACTCTCTTGAAGCCTCCAAGAAGGGTGTTTTAGGCTAGTACACTTGGGAGGGGATGATATAAGCTGAAAAATTCGACTTGAGTAGTGGTCACAATTACAGGGTTTATATAATAGTAAAGACTATATAGATTGCAATTGTTGTTGCTTTATTTTAGTTGCTAGAATTCTTATATGCCTCTTGCTTTGTAGATACAATTCTATTATTTTTACCATGAAGCTTGTGTGTCTCTTCTTTCTCTTATGGTGGTTTTAACATTCTTTCACTTGAGTAGAGACCTAGCCACACTGGTGAGATTCCAAGTTTGTGCATAGCGTTTTAACTTCTTGTCTCTAACACTTTTCTATCTTTAAGTGCTTTTACTTTTCTATCTTTAAGTGGTGGTTGGGTTGAAGACACTTGTTTACTTTTCTATCTTTAAGTGTTTTTCTGGCTTTGTACGTATAGCTGTTCCTTAGTTTGTTTCCTTTTTTTCAGGCTTGCCATTTATTGTCCTTTTTATCAAAGGAGCTCTTGGGAGATTTTGAGGCATGTGCTGAGATGTTCATCCTGGTAAGTTCAACTTTGTTGTGTAGTGTAACAACATTCGTATTCTCATATGCACTTGTTAATTTCATATTATGATCAGGTCCTTTTCAAGTTGGTTGTGATTACTGTGCTTGTAATAGCAGAGTCTGCAGATAACTGCATAAAAACGGTAATATTTTCCTTTATGTCCCCTTCCCTTTTTTTCCTCTAGTTTTTGATTTTTCTGTTTTTGATATTTATCTTTTATAATTTGCAGATGTTGCGTAACTGCAAAGTGTCCCGTGTGCTTCCTCGCATAGCTGATTGTGCAAAGAATGACCGTAGTGCTGTACTCCGTGCCAGGTATTCCTATGTTTCTGCTATTTAATGATGAAGTCTTTTATTTGTTATTTATCTTCTCCCTTTTATTCTCCTTACTGCAGATGTTGTGAATATGCATTGTTGATACTTGAACATTGGCCAGATGCCCCAGAAATACAACGATCAGCTGATTTATATGAGGATCTGATTAGGTGTTGCGTTGCCGATGCAATGAGTGAGGTATCTATGTTGGCAATTACTTCTATTATTTGATGTTTGGTGTACATGGTCATGCATTCAACCCTTCATGTGAAGGTCTGAGTTGATCATTTTGGTAGGTTCCTCTCGTGGAAACATGATTGGTTCATGGCTTATGCTTCACTTGACATCTTTTAATGAACTTTTATATATTTTTTTCATAAATAGGTGATTTGAAAAGATGACCTTCTGTGGCAACGCCAAGTCCTAAAACTTAGGGTGTGTTTGATAAATCATTGAGAATTAAAATTTTCTGTGGTTTTCTTTTTTCAATGAGTTTGATAAATCATCTTTAGAAACCTCTTAATGGAAGATATTCAATGAAAAAGTGTTGAAAATGAAGTAGCTTTTAGTTACTTAATGTATTAAGTCACTTTTGTTTAAGGAAAAAATTAGTTAATTACATTAATATTATATTATTTCATTTTAACTATTTATTCTTTTTAACTTTTACGAATTGAAAATAATTATAAAATTGTATCTCTCGTCTATAAAAGATTAAAAAAAATTTACTTAACATTTAATTTTTTAGTAGCTTACCAAACTACTTTTATATCATAAATTCAGTACTTAAAATATTTCAGAACTAAAAATTTAGTGGGTAATTTTTCACTGTTGAATTTGTTCACTTTATCAAACAGCATCTTAATGTTATTTGCCTTTTTCTTATACCTGTTTGAGCCCATGATTACTAGTGAATTGAAAACTTAACAGGTACGATCAACTGCTAGAATGTGCTACAGAATGTTCACCAAAACTTGGCCAGACCGTTCTCGTCGATTGTTCTTGTCTTTTGATCCTGTCATTCAAAGGGTATATAGCTTCACTATATGATATATATTTTGGAATAATTCCATTTGTAGGTTGTGGTCTCAAGTCTTGCTTTTTGCACAGATAATTAATGAAGAAGATGGAGGGATGCATAGGCGACATGCTTCTCCTTCTGTTCGTGAAAGAAATGTGCAGATGTCATATACCTCTCAAACTTCCACTACTTCAAGTCTACCTGGATATGGAACGTCTGCAATAGTTGCAATGGACAGAACTTCAAGTTTATCCGCTGGAATGTCTGTCCCTTCTGGGTTGAATCTATCCCAAATGAAGCCCCTCGGTAAAGGTGCTGAACGTACTCTAGAGAGTATGTTGCATGCAAGCAAACAGAAAGTCAGTGCCATTGAAAGTATGCTTAGAGGCCTTGACTTATCTGAAAAACAGAGGTCAACAAGTTTGGATCTAGGTATTGAATGGATTTCTATGTTTTTCGTAATTTAAACTTGAAAGTTTCATACATGAGGTCATTCATTTATGCAGTGATAATTGCCTGAAATGATCTGAAATTCGATTCAATTGTGAGCGGCTAAATTTCTCTTTTATTGCCCACTAGTGCAGGAGTTGACCCTCCATCAGCTCGTGATCCACCATTCCCTGCTGCTGTTCCAGCTTCTAATAGTCTCACGAGCTCTTTAGGCATAGAATCAACTACCTCTAGCATCGGTAAAGGTAGTAACCGCAATGGTGGTCTGATTATGTCTGACATCATTACTCAAATTCAAGCTTCCAAAGATTCAGGCAAGTTATCATATAGAAGTAGTGTGGCAACAGAGTCTATGCCAACTTTCTCATCATACTCTGCCAAGAGGGCATTTGAAAGACAAGAACGAGGTTCACTTGAAGAGAACAGTGATATTAGGGAGGCCAGGCGGTTTATAAATCCACGTATTGACAGGCAATATTTGGACACACCTTATAGAGATTTAAACTCTAGGGATTCACAGAGCAATTATATACCAAACTTCCAGAGGCCACTTTCGAGAAAGCATGTAGCTGGGCGGATTTCTGCTGGAAGGAGAAAGAGTTTTGATGATAGCCAGCTGTCACTTGGAGAGATGTCTAATTATGTTGAAGGTCCAGCTTCTCTAAGTGATGCCCTAAGTGAGGGCCTCAGTCCCAGTTCTGATTGGTGTGCCAGGGTTGCTGCTTTTACTTATCTCCGGTCTTTGTTGCAGCAGGGCCCTAAGGGTATTCAGGAAGTGGTTCAAAATTTCGAGAAGGTAATGAAACTGTTTTTCCAGCACTTGGATGACCCCCACCATAAAGTTGCACAAGCTGCCCTTTCAACACTTGCAGATATTATCACATCATGCCGAAAGCACTTTGAGACTTACATGGAAAGGATCTTACCCCATGTTTTCTCCCGATTAATTGATCCAAAGGAGTTGGTTAGGCAACCTTGCTCAACAACTTTGGAAATTGTTAGCAAAACTTATAGTATAGATTCTCTCTTACCTGCTTTGCTTCGTTCACTAGATGAACAGCGGTCACCAAAGGCAAAACTGGCTGTTATTGAGTTCGCTATTGGTTCCTTCAACAAGCATGCTATGAATACCGAAGGTTCTAGTAATATTGGCATCCTGAAGTTATGGCTGGCTAAATTGACGCCTTTGGTCCATGATAAAAATACGAAGCTTAAGGATGCAGCTGTTACTTGCATTATATCTGTTTACTCACATTTTGATCCGACTGCTGTTCTAAATTTTATTCTTAGTTTATCAGTTGAAGAACAAAATTCCTTGAGACGAGCACTGAAACAGTACACTCCTCGTATTGAGGTGGATCTAATAAACTATTTGCAGAACAAGAAAGAGAGACAGCATTTGAAGTCATCCTATGATCCATCTGATGTTGTTGGAACATCGTCTGAAGAAGGATATATTGGTGTGTCTAAGAAGAGTCTTTTACTTGGAAAATATTCTGCTGGTTCCATGGATAGTGAAGGTGGTAGGAAGTGGGGTTCCACCCAGGAATCAACCCTGATAACTGGCAGTATTGGCCAGGCAACATCTGATGAAACTCAGGAGAACTTATTTCAGAACTTTGAAACCAGTTTAAATGCAGATGGTCTTCCTTCCAAAACCAAAGAATTGTCTTATATGGTTAATTCTATTGGTAAGAACTTGGGATCTCGAACTGGCGAGGTAGAGAACTTGGAAAATAGTGTTAACTTGGAAGGTCTATCTACTCCACATCTGGAAATTAATGGTCTGAGTAGATCTGGCTCTTTGGAGGCCATTGAAGGGAATAATGAGACTTCATCAGAGTTGGATCTTAATCATCTTAAACATGCAGATGTAAAGATTAGCTCTGTGCCAGACACGGGGCCTAGCATTCCTCAAATTCTTCACCTGGTGAGTTTAGTATTATCCTTGTTATTTATGGTCATGATAATTGTTTTATCAATTGAGTTTATTTGGAGAAAATAGATTGTTGGACTTCTCATAGTGCATATGGTGTTTCAAGAAGTTCGTATTTGATAAATAGGCTTTCTTTTGTGTTTCCTAGATCTGCAATGGGAATGATGAGAGCCCTATTGCAAGTAAGCACATTGCACTTCAGCAATTAATTGAAATTTCTGTGGCTAATGATCTCTCCATCTGGACCAAGGTATATTAGTTTCTGTATAAGTTTTATATAAGTTAGATTTTAATTTGATTTCTTCTGTTGAAAGTTTCTTAACCTTGCGTTGCTGTTAAGAAAGAATATACCCTCTACCCTCTGTCAAATATTGTTATGCTATATTTGATTCACATGTTGTAATATTTATTGTATTTATGCAGTACTTCAATCAGATTTTGACAGCTGTACTTGAAGTTTTAGATGATTCTGATTCCTCAATCCGAGAACTTGCCCTGTCATTGATACTGGAAATGCTAAAAAACCAGGTTTGCTCATATTCTCAGTATATAATTATTTTGAGATATTGTCTGAGTTTTCCTTCTCTCTAACATGCAAGTGTGCATGGTTCTTCCTTTTTTTTTGGCTTGTCATGCTTCCAGAAAGATGCTATGGAAGATTCCGTTGAAATAGTAATTGAGAAGCTGCTTCATGTAATGAAGGATATTGTTCCAAAAGTAATTTACTTTCCTTAAACTTGTCCTCTGAGAACATTCTTGTTCCTATATCCATCTCAATTTGTCTGCTCCTTGTTTAGGTTTCAAATGAAGCTGAGCACTGCTTGAACACTGTGTTGTCTCAGTATGATCCTTTCAGATGTTTAAGTGTACGTGGTTCTCTCTTGAATGTCTAACTTGTTTTCCCTACTCCAAATGAGGAGAAAGAGTGTTGTTGCGTTTTACCCTTTGGTTTCGGGTTATTATAAGTACTGACATTGTTAAATGACTGGGGCTGCAGGTTATTGTACCTTTATTGGTTACTGAAGATGAGAAGACTCTAGTTATTTGTATAAACTGTTTAACAAGGGTATTTATTCTGAATCTTAATTGGAGTTAAATTTGTTAAATTAATCCCCCCCCCCCCCACATACACACTATAGTTTCTGTCTGAGATTCTACATTCAAGGACATATGCATGTAGATTTAGTGTTTTCAGTGGTCGTATGGTACTCTGTGCATAAGAACTCTGTCTACCTTGTATGCATGCTCTAAACTGTTAATTATAGTTTACATTGAGGGCATGCATAGTGGGTCCAAAACAATTCTGTGGAACATGGGAAAGAGTCACTGGACTCTAAAGACGAGTATGGCATGGTAAAAGAAAGTAAGTTAAAGGTGCTATGGTTTATCTTAAGCTGTGTTGCTTGAACTTATGTGTGAATGTCATATATGAGAGGGGAAAGAGAGGGGGGTATGGAGGTAAAAGAGACATCTATTTGATTAAGATTAAAGGATGATTGTCTTGTCCAATGGTAATTTTATTATTGTGACCATTGTTTTCCTGTTTATTAGACTAAGGGCTGTGCATGATTGAACAGAGATAGATCTTTATGTACATGTACTTCTTCATTATTTGTTTATTAATCAGGTTAAATGTCCAGCATTTGCTCAGAAATGTTACATGCTTGTATAAAGTTAATTGTATTCTTGGGAGTTGTCATTGCTTTCCTGTCTATTTGGATTAGACTTTTGTTTGGTTTCTTTTGACGGTTTCACTGTTCCTACAAAGAATTGTGCTTTCTAATGTTAAGCTTTGACCATATATTTCTAAGCTCTTTGCCTTTCTTTTCAGCTTGTGGGCCGGCTATCACAGGAGGAACTAATGGCTCAATTGCCCTCATTTTTGCCTGCCCTTTTTGAAGCTTTTGGAAACCAGAGTGCAGATGTTAGAAAGGTAAAACTTATGTTTTTGCATATTTATCTTTCTTGCTTTGAAAATTTGTCATTATACAGTAATGCCTCAAGTTTAGTTTTTATTGGTTGGAGAAAGTAGAAAGAAAGGGTTGGTTGGAGAAAGTAGAAAGAAAGGGATTAAGGGTGGATGGGCTGGGGAAGGGGCAGTTGAGAGAAAGGAGAGAATCTTATCAGCTGTCATCCGGTGGAAGAAAATAATTACTTGTCTTTGTATTACCATTTGTGTTATCTAGCTAGTTGATCTATTATAAGTGATATGGTTGCTGCCTGAGATGTTGCCTTCAAAAAACCTGCAACAAAGATTGAATTTTCTCAGAAAAGACACATCTTTGACAATCAACATGTAGGATGTTTTATGTGTTGATATTTGGGAATACTTAGGGCACTTTTGGGTTCTGGCTCCAGCTGATTGCTGTTTTGCTCAGCTTGGCTCAGTTTTACACAAATTCCAGTACTCTATTTTTATGCTGAGTCATGATTCCCATCCTTGGTATCAGAATAATGTTTTCTTTAATTTTCTATTTGTGGTCCAATAAATACATAAAATTTAAAATGGTTTCTTTAAGATTCATTTTCAACACTGCAAATGTGCTTGGAGAATTATTCTCTAAAGCACATACCCTAGATGTCTTGCCAATGATGTAGTTTTGTTAGCTTTGTCTGAGAAAGGAGGAATGTGCAGTAAATTGCAAATTAATGTTCGACTTCTGGATAATGGTTTATGACATTACATGTGGAAACACTATGTTTCAATGAATTGCATCACAAGTTGGCTCCACCTTATACTATACATAAGATTGAAGGGGTGTCAACCCCTCACCGCTTGCCTTAGAGGCCTGAGTCCCCTCGGCTCCTATTCCATGTTATTGTAGTGTGGCCGGTGCTTGATCTCCATGACTCAAACCAAATCCAATCTCAAAATTCACTTTAGAACTCAAATGAAAGAGCAGGGATCTTGCCCCGAGGTAGAATATATGAATCAGAAAAATATTTGTGTTTCTGTTTGCAAAATCAATATCTTTAGTCGATGATTGTCTTTGTATTTTCACATGTTTTAAATTCTTCTTAGTATATTGTCTTTTTTATTTGCTCTCTTCAAATCTTTACGAGTTCTGATGTCTCATTATGCATTATTGTTGATGGTACAGACTGTCGTTTTCTGTTTGGTGGATATTTATATAATGCTTGGGAAAGCATTTTTGCCACACTTGGAGGGGCTCAACAGCACACAGTTGCGGTTGGTTACAATTTATGCAAATCGGATCTCACAGGCGAGGACTGGCACCCCAATAGATGCTAACCATGATTAGATGGTTCATTTGGACGGGGAGGTCTATTTATTCATTGTTGTGTAGTTTGTATATTGTGTGAATACACTTCGAAGGTGATTTTGTTTTCTTTTTTAAATTTGTTTTAGTTCTCTCTCCTTTGGTTTGCTGGGTTTGGAGGAAGAGTGCTTTTGGTTGAGAATCAAATAGGGAATTGCACTGTTGCACCCACGTTGTAATCACCATTTTCTTCCTAGTATTGTTATATTGATAAAGAAATATGGTTTTGGAGCTGTGCTATATTTTGTTATTTGAAGTTGAGCAAATCACACTGGACAAAAATAATTAAAAAAAAATAAAATTTGGTCAAATCACGTTTGTTACCAGTTCGGCATTCATAATCATATATTATCCTGTCATCATGCATCAGACTCTGAGCTCAGTATGATCTAGTTTTGATTTACGTACTAATCAAGCACAAGAATGAGATGGGTAAAGGTACAAACCTAGTGCGCGTATCATGTGAAAATTTGGTTAATCTTCCTTTACGTTGTTTACTAAATTTTTTTAACCGTTACCATTTACTATTAGCCATAAACGGGGATGATTGTTGTACTGAAACAATCATTAACAATGAATGATGGTGACAGGTTTTGTCGGATGGTGAGCAGGGATTTTTTCACGCTGAAGGAGTTGAAACCCAGGCTGTGGACAATGGAAGGGCATTGCCTCGGGCAAACTTCAATCTCATTCTCATTGTCATATATGCTTCTCCCTATCCAGAATGGCGTCGAGGTACGTATCAATTATATTGTTTGAAATTGATCCTGTTCCATCATCCCTTTTATCTTCGATGTTTTGATGGCAAAATGCTCGGCATCGCTGCTTACTCATGAAAGAGAGAGGCAGGCATTTCTGGCCGCTGGAGCTGATGAGTTCATTCACGAACCCCCCACTCCTGACATTCTTGTTCCTATCCTGAGGGAACTCGATGGGCAGTACGGACGATAGAAGACAGAATCCTGCAGATCAGAGGCCTTCGTCTAGTTGTTGGCTACCAAAAAAAATCTCAAACTTTGATGTTTTGGCTGTTGTCTACCGTTTTTTAATAGCTGTCGGCTGTCGCTATGGCAAAGTACTGTTAATGACACAAACAAGGTTGTCCTGTATTAACCTTCATTTTCCCTCACAAAATGCCTTCAGTACGAATTACTGTTTCTGTTTTCTATGCTTATCTTTATCTAATTGGAGATTTAGCATTTATTTAATGTTCATTTAGAGGTCCAATCATAAATAGCAATGATCTGGCCAAAAAAAAAAAATGATAATAGGCTATACAATTTAAAAAAAAAACTCTAAATTTAATTAGTTTTCATAGACCATAAAAACAAAAAGGAAAAAAATGACCTTTGTTCAAATAGTTTTTTTTTTTTTTTGATAAAATTTTCAAATAGATTAAGGCTCTATTTGGATTTCATTGTGAATTGATCATATTGTTAATTGGATCTGAATCTCAATTCTAGTGAGTTCATTGAATATAAAATTTAAATTTTCATTGAAATTTTTTTTAATTATAATAATAATAATAATTATTATTATTTTTAATTTTATTAAAATTAATTTATCGTTTATTCAAATAAAATTTAAATAATAATCAATTTTCCACCATTCATTTAGGATCTCTTGATCTCGTAAAGGACTAACCTCCCTCGTTTCACTAATTTCATTAATCAGAATTTTAAAGTATCCATTTGTTTTGAAAATATGATATTTCACATGAAAGCTATGAATTTTTCTTATAGTTTCATCTTTTTAATTGATAAACGACTTCAATTAGTACAACCAACAAGTAAATAAGAAGAAATATTTGAGTTTCAAGGACGGGAGCCAAAAAATCTAAATCATCAAAAATTTTTAATGCATTTAATGAAACATTGGATGGCTTACACAATTATGCGCCCTTTGATTGAAGCCAAAAATAGTAGAAGTTGCATTAAATTATGCATCTTTTTCCCCTGTCTAAGCAATGACATTTTTTTTTTTATGATGAAATTAAAAAGTAAAAGAATTTTGGATTTAATTAAGAGGTAATATTTAATTCGTTTAAAGTTTAAAATTCAATATCTATAATTCATATTTTTATCATTGATTTCAATTTTTTCGTAAAAAAAAATAAAAAAAAAAGATTTTGTACATTTTCATTTATCCTTGAAATTAAATTAAAATACTGGGATATTTAATTTAATAATAAGTGTATTTATTTTAAATTATTAAATTAAAAGGATTGAGTTCAAATCTCGATTTTATTTCTCTCCTTTGAAACTCGAAAAAGTTTGGCTAATTAATGGAGTAATAAAAAACAATAAACAAGAAACAAAAGAGAAACTAATTAAGCAAGCTGTAGATTTGGTTCCATGCGAAGTTCATTTTTTATAAGATGCCATGATGCTTCTTTCACCATTATATCCCATGATATCTCCCAAATATGTGAAACCATCGAATTTTATAGATTTAGTGATTTTCAACATAATCCAACCGATACTGTTCCATCTTTATAACCAAGAATCCACCATGGGAAGAATATATATATGTATATATTAACTTAGGTCTAGGAGAGGGACAAGTCCTTTTTAATTTCTAGTGCTTGAGATGCAAACATATCTAAAAATGAACTCATCTTCTTGGCATATTTTTCTTCTGTGGAAGTTGACACTGGTTTTAAAAAATTCTTTTTGCTTTTACATTTGAGATTATCAAGGAATAAATTTCGATCATTGAAATTAAAAATTCAATATTTTATAAATATATAAACATAAAAAATTAAATTCTGAAACGAACATTTTTTCTACTTTTATGAAAGAAAAAGAAGGTTGTAATTATTTTTGTTTTGGAATACTATTATTCTTTGATTTCTTGGACATGGTCAAAGTTTAATCTCAACCAGGACATTTCTTGTCTAATCAGTTACATTAATTATTCACTAATTCTTTGACCAAAGTAAATGCTTTTAGGTAGTGTCATTACATCCTTTGTCAATTTTTTTGTGCATCAAAATAAATCTGGTCTCTCTGCCTCATAAAAAAACAGAACATGTAGTCTAATATTGGCTCTTTATTAGGTTCATGGTCCGACAATTAGATTAATGAAACCCACAACTCACAGACAATTTGTTGATACTTAAGTTCTCAATCTCTGCAGCCTGGAGCAGAATTAACATGGCGCAGAGCAAAAAAGAGCAATCCGCCAAGATCACTGCACTTGTTGTGGACGATGATATGATCAACCGAACGATTCACCACAGGCTGTTGGACAATCTTGGCATAGAAAATGAAGTCGTCTGCGATGGGAAAGAAGCTGTTGATGTCCATTGTGCTGGAAAAAGCTTCGACCTCATCCTAATGGACTTGGATATGCCTGTCATGAATGGCATTGAGGTAACAAAATGTTTGGCCTATAATTAATTATTAGTTCATTTCATTGGCTTCTTTACAATATTATAACTGAAACATCAGTAACTCTGATTCAAAGCACTGCATGATTTGGAATGGCAGGCAACGAGGAGGCTTCGTGAAATGGGAATCCGTAGCCTGATTGCAGGCGTGTCGTCACGCTCAGTAGAACAAGAAGTAAGAGAATTCATGGAAGCTGGTCTGGATGACTACCAGGAGAAGCCCTTGACAATGCCTAAGCTTGTCTCTATTATCCGTAAGATCAACCCCAATGGTTAGGAACATTGTTACGACAACAAAGCGGTTGCCTTGACTCAAAAACCCAACCATCTCTCCGGTAGTCATCCATATCTTTTGTTGTACGATCACAAGAAGCTAACCCCATTCTTTACTACAATGGTTTCTATTATGGTTGCAACTAAGTTTTAGTTTTTATTTTCGCTGTTAAATTTCATTGCAAAAAGCACATTAGCCATTGTTTTTTCAACCAATCTTATTTATATCGAATCTAATGAATTTAAGAAAAATTACGAATTTGAACCGAGACAACAAAAAAAGAAATATACTCTCTTTATTACTTAAACCAACCATCCTTCGGTCCTTATGCATATGATTTGCCTTAGAGAATGTGGTGTTATTTTAGCTTGCTGGTAACAGATTGCTTTCTTTGGTGTATTGTCTATTATTTTGTGCAGAGCAATCATGCATGTTAGAACTTGGAGAAAACCTCCATTTGTAAACTTCCAATATAAAATTGATGAGGGAGGCCAGCCCACACGTGAAATTTTGTTGCATGTCGTTTGTTATTGAACAAAAATTTTTTTGTGGTGTAAAAAAAAATTAAGTAAAATTACTTATTTTTAAGAATACGGATAAGATAAATCGTCAATCCAATTAAAATTTATGAATTCATTAAATTTTTACCTGTAAATTTTTTAAATTTACATATCATTTATCAATAAAAAATAAAATATTTAAATTTATATACATTAACATATAACATTCGTCTCTTATTATTTTTCTCGATTCTAATTGATAATATAAAATAAAATTGACATATATATTTCCATACCCTGTAACTAAAGGAGATTTGGAATGAACGTTAGAGAATGTGGAATTTACTCTAATTTTGCTTAGGGTCTAGTGGTGGAGGGGGAAGTCTGATCAAACAGAGGAGCTTGACTAATATTTCCTTATAGAAGACACAACTTTTGTTAAGGACTAAGGGAGGAGAGTGTTTCTTTTTTTTTTTTTTTTTTTGGAATCTTTCAAAATTTTACTTTGTTTTTACATAGGAAGGAACTACATCAAAAGATTTAATGATAAATGCTTGCATGTGTGCCTTTATTCAAAGAACCAAGTTATAATCCCAAATTCTTTCAAAATAAATAAATAAATAAATAATATATTTTGAGAGAGAAAGGTCTTAAACGACCTAATATTAGAGTGGATATTGTATATTGAGGCTGAGAATTGATGGAATAAAGTGAAATGATCTCTTTTTTTTTTTTTAAATTGCATTAATAATAAAGTATTATGTCATTAAATAATTAATTAATAAATTATAATTTAATTAAATAATTAAACCCACACACAATAAGATTTGAATTTAATATTTTAAAGTTTTAAAACCTTTCTTGCTATTAAACCAATTGTCAAATTCAATTTATTTATATAATTATTTTTTAAAAAATAATATTTTGTTCAAATTTTAATATTTATAACATTTTTATTGAAAATTACTATTTCCATATTTCAAAAGAAATTACAGTTTCCATTATAAAAAATGATAAATCTGATTATTAATAATTTCATTTAATGAATTATATGAAAATTTAATAAAAAAATCTTATTGCACGGAATTGGGCCTCCTAGTTTTTTTTTTTTTTTGGTAAATAAATTTTTAAGATTTTTAAAAAACAAGGAACCGTGTCCTTCGGATGGCTCCCTTCCTTGACGGCTGACGCACGCCTAAACCGTAAACCTCTAGGCGCGTTTCTTCCAGATCCTTCTCTCTTCCCTCAATTTATTTCTCTCTCTAAAACCTCCCTTAAACCCTAAAACTTCCTCCGCTGCTTCGTCACCGCTGCTCCGCCAACATGTATCGTTTTGCCGCTTCCCTTGCTTCCAAAGCCAGGTAAACACGCCCACTCCCCAGCACCGCCACCGCCGCTATCTCACTCTTTATCTCTTATATAATCATTTTCTTTTTATTCTTTTGAGTTCTAATTACTTTTGCTCCTTTCTAACTTGTAGGTTGGCCAAGAACAATACCCAGTTGGTAAGATTATATATATATATATATATATTTCTCTGAATCTCTTTCTCCTTTTTGTTGTGTATTTGATTTTGATTTTGATATGGATATTTGCTTTTGTTACAGATTGGTAATAGATTGAGTTGGAGTCGGAACTATGCGGCTAAAGACATTAAATTTGGTGTAGAAGCCCGCGCCTTGATGCTTAGGGGCGTTGAAGAGCTGGCCGATGCTGTTAAAGTCACCATGGGTCCAAAAGTCAGTCCTTTATTCACATTTACTATAGATTATAGCAAATTTGTGTATATAAAATGCACTGTAATATAATGTTAATCACATAGCAAATTTTGATGTTCTTTTAATGTGCATTTTGGGTGGTGAAAACTGAAAATAACAGTTGCTTTTGCTGTTTTGGAAAATTTAATCCATTTTTCTTTGTGAAAAAGTTTGTGTATTGGGATTGAGATTTCAAGCTTCACACGGTTTGTTCTCAAGAAGTGTCCTTTAACTAGTCCCTTTTGATGGGCTATTGATTATTGGGCTATCTTCTCATTTCTTCCTCTTGTGATTGATTGATGCAAAGTTATTGAGGTTTCATATATTTGAGATCACTTGATATGATTAATATAGATATATTCTAATATACATTTAGCTTCACTTCCTTCCAGACATATGGGGAGGTGCTTGGTAGTAGTTAACTAAAGTATGTTGCTTTTTTGGTCAACTTTTACACAGGGCCGTAATGTTGTTTTGGAACAAAGTTTTGGGGCCCCTAAGGTGACAAAAGATGGTGTTACTGTAGCCAAGAGCATTGAATTTAAAGACAGAGTAAAAAACATTGGTGCCTCCCTTGTAAAGCAGGTCGCAAATGCCACCAATGATGTTGCTGGGGATGGTGAGGATTCATATGTTACACTAGCCTGCTAATTTAGTAAATCATGTTTGTTAATATTGATGTTTTTCTTTTCCTAATGGAATGGAGGGAAACCATAGGAAAAGAGCTCACTTTTACTGAATTTACCAAGGATATAATCTTGAATAAAGTACAGCGGTGCTACATTATCCGTCAATCCAACCCTGCATTGAGGGAAAAGACTTCATTTTGTTGTTCTTGTTGTTCTATGACGTCGGAGAAGATGTTGGAAATATGGGACAATCTGGGTTTGCATAAGTATAACGGTAAACCTTGACGTGATAGTAGTGTTTACTGATATAAAGCTTGTCTTGTTCACAGGCACCACTTGTGCGACAGTCCTCACCCGTGCAATATTTGTTGAAGGATGCAAGTCAGTGGCAGCTGGAATGAATGCCATGGACCTCAGACGAGGAATTACAATGGCAGTTGATGCAGTTGTGACAAACTTGAAGAGCAGATCACGAATGATCAGCACATCTGAGGAAATTGCACAGGTTTGCTTCAATGAAAAAACATTTTTTCTAAGACTGGAAGGCTGAACCTTAGAACAGGACCACTATGAGTTGATCAGGTGGTGTTTTCAATATAACTTATATCATTATTTCCTCTGAAGGTTGGAACAATATCTGCAAATGGAGAAAGGGAGATTGGTGAGCTCATTGCCAAGGCTATGGAGAAAGTTGGCAAAGAGGGTGTTATTACCATTGCTGTAAGTCATTTATTGAATTCTTCTGTTTATGTCATTTCTGTTACTTGAATTCTTTTATCACTAGAAATTTTTCTTGGAATCTTCTTTCTCACCTATTCCTTTTCCAGTTGAGCCATGTTCTTTTTTGCAGTGCCATTTTCTGTCTTATTGGATTCGAGTTCTTCAGATGTATGAATTTTGTTTCTCCCTTGAATTCTTTTTCAGGATGGGAAAACCTTGTACAACGAATTGGAGGTTGTCGAGGGAATGAAGCTTGACAGGGGCTACATATCCCCTTACTTTATCACCAACCAGAAGAACCAAAAATGTGTAAGTGTATTTTGGTGTAATATTTGGTGGTTTCTTAGCACATTATATTGCCAGGAAATGATGGGGTACTACCGCCTTTTTTCCCTGTAAACATCATCAGTGTTACAAACAATTGGTTTTATTTTGCCAGGAATTAGAGAACCCACTCATTTTGATCCATGAGAAGAAGATCTCAAACTTGCCTGCTTTGGTTAAAATTTTGGAATTGTCCTTGACAGTGAGTGGTTCTATCTGAGGATAATCACAAAATTTGTATTATGTTATCACATTGGTAGACTAATACGTAATGTTGTTCCAGAAGCAAAGGCCTTTACTAATTGTTGCCGAAGATCTTGAAAGTGAAGTACTTTCAACTCTCATTCTGAACAAGCTTCGTGTTGGAATCAAGGTATTTTAATACTTTTCTGCGAGAAACTGTGGCTATTATATAGGCTCATACCATCAAGGTTGGAATCTTACTTTTTCAATTGTGGTTGGTTGGAAAGGTGTGCGCCATTAAAGCCCCAGGGTTTGGTGAAAGTAGGAAAGCTGGTTTGCAGGACCTTGCTACTCTCACAGGAGGCGAGGTAACTTCTCTCCCTCTCTCAACTTAAGACTTTGAATTACTACTTGAAGCATTAACCACCATATCTCTTACACCTGGTTTTTATAGGTAGTAACTGAAGAACTTGGTCTCAACATTGAAAAGGTGGGAGCAGAAGTGCTTGGCTCTTGCAAAAAGGTTGGTTAATTAATAATGTCTTCCTTGTTAGCATAGAGATATGGTTTTCAGGCTACAACAGTTTGGAAGAGACTCTGCCTTGTTGCTCTCAACATCTCTAGTTAGGTTGACAAGTATAGATTTTTTGTTTATATTTTGCTACTTTTTTTTGGTTGAAAGGCATATTTGTTTGCTTTTCAGTCTGGTTGTGGCTTTGTGCTAACTTCTGTGGGCTGCAAGTGTAGGTTACAGTATCAAAGGATGACACAATTATCCTTGACGGGGCTGGAGACAAGGCTGGCATTGAAGAAAGATGCGACCAAGTTAGTTTTGTTGCTAATTTTCACATATCTTTGACAATTATCTGGATTTTTTGTATAGTAGTATTCAATCTATGACTTATGTGGAATTATCTGCAGATAAGATCTGCAATGGAATCATGTACTTCTGATTATGATAAGGAAAAGTTACAAGAGCGACTTGCAAAGCTTTCTGGTGGTGTTGCAGTTTTGAAGGTTAGATAACCTAGCCAGATGAATGATTTGTCAAATTTTGTCACTCTGAGTTGAATGCAAACTAACTATGGAAAATTTTAAAACAATTTGATGGTTGCCCCTTAAACTGTTCTCTTCACTGACGCACTGATGGAAGTTTGTTTTGTTAGATTGGAGGAGCAAGTGAAGCAGAAGTAAGTGAAAAGAAGGATAGAGTTACTGATGCCCTAAATGCAACCAAAGCTGCCGTGGAGGAAGGAATTGTTCCTGGTAGGCTTTTGAATTGGCATTGCAATTGGTTGATTTTGTTGGATTCATGTTGTCATATGGTATATCAAGAGATTCCTATTCATAGGTGGTGGAGCTGCACTTCTTTATGCCTCAAAGGAGCTTGAAAACCTGCACACTGAAAACTTTGATCAAAAGATAGGTGTTCAGATCATCCAGAATGCTCTTAAGGTTCCAACTCATTATCCTTCGATTTTTTTTGTTTACAATGGAATGTTCTCTAACAGAATCTTTATTCACAGAACAGAGAACATGACATTTACAGAGATAAATTTCGGGTTTAAGAACTGAGTAGTGCTGTTTATGATCCTTTTTGTGTATGCTTCATAAAATAGGATCCCGATTAAATTTTGAGCTTTGAGAACTCGATATAGTTTATGACAAGTGCCTAATGTATGCTTCTGGGAGATGGCTTACTTTACAGTTTCAATGTCATTTCTGTAGATGCCTGTACACGCAATTGCTTCTAATGCTGGAGTTGAGGGGGCAGTGGTTATTGGAAAGCTACTGGAACAGGATAATCCTGACCTCGGATATGATGCAGCTAAGGGTTTGTTTTCTTTTTTTTTTTCCCTACAAAAACATGTTAAAAGGATTTATGGGTTCAAGATGATTTGGTGACTTGAAATTTGGATGAGCATTTTCCCCGTTGTGCTTGCACCAGGTGAGTATGTAGATATGGTAAAAGCAGGAATCATTGATCCATTGAAAGTCATAAGAACAGCCTTGGTAGATGCTGCAAGGTGATGATTTATGGAAATATTATTATCCTATATATCTTTCCTTTACAAGAATGGTTATTATTTTTTTCGAGCTCCTCGCCTTATTATAACTTGTGCAATGCAGTGTTGCCTCTTTGATGACCACAACGGAAGCCATTGTCACCGAACTTCCAAAGGATGAGACGGCCGGACCAGCCACCCCAGGTGGCATGGGCGGCCTAGATTACTAAGCTTTCACAGGCAGGCGCAGAATGGGGGATGGCTGTGCTCCGAACTTATCGACACATTTTTTATATGATGTAAACCTGTAAACATGAGAAGAGACTATTTTAGGCTATAGACGAGACTGGCATTGTTGGAGAACTTTCTTGTCTCCCCTATTCATTGAGTAATCCATTTTTTTCCTTCTCTCTTCTTTCTAGACTCCCAACATTTCAGAATAAGGGGGATTCGTGGTGGCCAAAGGATCTTGGCAAAGATTTTGTGTTTCATGTTTACTTGTAAGAAATTTCGTTTTTCACTAGCCATATGAAGTAATCACCTTACGAGGGAAAAAAAATGTATTCTCAAACGTATTCTACTTTTTGATAAGCAGAGAGGGATGTTAGCCCAACCAATATTTCAATGATTAGCAAGTAAAGGCTGGAAATCAAATACGGTTACAATGAAGTAGACAAGACACTCAAAAGTGTCCTTGTAAATGCCTTTAAAAGGATTAGCATTTGCAATGCTTCATATTGCTCTGAAACTGCATGTACGTGTTTGCCACAAAATAGAAAACATTTGGGTAGAAAAACTTGAATCCAGGATTACAAACATCTTTGAAACATATCTAAAACAAGTTTTTCTACATATAAAGTCCTTCTGGAACCCCTTCTTTCTTTTTGAACATTACCTTCTCCTTGGCCTTCTTAAAATCTGCATGCGTCACCTGAAACATTGGATTATGCGAAATCAGACACTGGATCAAGCTATTACTTGATACATCTAGATTCAGGTAAAACTTCTATGAACAACTTGAATCATTGTAAAATTATATGCAAGTATTCATGGGTATTTGTGAAGCATTTGAAATTCAAATGGCTATCAATCTGCGGCTTTGATTCTAAAACCTATATATCCAGAATGCAATCTTGTAGAATTGAACTTACATATTAGAAAATATACCAACATATATTTTTAGAAAAGAGAAGCGAAGACTTTCTTTATTAGGAATTTATATAAGTCTCACCTTCATGCGTCGCTCCCTTAAAGCAAGCAAACCGGCCTCAGTGCATATTGCCTTTATATCAGCTCCAGAGAACTCATCCTTTGTCATAACAAATTCTTCGAAGTTGACATCATCAGCCAATGTCATCCTTGATGTATGTATCTGTAGTGCAAAGATTTGAAAGTGGCTTGGTATAATGAAGCAAGCGTTAAAGAACCAAACTTCATAAGTAAATGAGATGAGAGAAACATATTTGATGTAGAGTTTCAACATATCATGAACAATGACATACCTGGAAAATGCGTCTCCTTGTTTTGATGTCGGGTAAGGGAAATTCAATCTTCCTATCGATTCGACCAGGGCGAAGCAAAGCTGGATCAAGACTTTCAATTCGATTTGTTGCAAGAATCACTTTGACATCTCCTCTTGAATCAAAGCCATCTAATTGGTTCAGCAACTCCAACATGGTCCTCTGAATTTCACGTTCACCACCAGAATGGGCATCGTACCTGTCCGGCAGATTATTAATGAGAAAAATTCCAAGTGTATTTTCATCAAGGCATAATTGTTTCACTAACTTACCTCTTAGTACCAACTGCATCAATTTCATCAATGAAGACAATTGAAGGGGAGAGGTCATCAGCAACTCTGAATAGTTCCCTAACTAACTTGGGACCATCTCCCAAGTACTTCTGAATTAATTCACTGCCAACAACACGTAAGAAAGTTGCTGATGTAGAATTAGCCACCGCCTGAAAGAACATAAATGACATAACAAACTCAGATCTATTATTATACAGCAGAAACAACCCAAGGAACTAAGTGTGTGATACTAGCAGAAACAAGTAGCTATGACCAAGATAAATAATTAACAGCCACACATTGCATGCAAAAATGATAGATTTCAAGTTAACATGGACTCTGATTTTTGGAAGCTTATCTTGCCCGACACCTTGCACTGTTGTCTAGACACAACAAGTTTTGTATCATAATCAAACAAGAGATTAACTTGAAACAAAAGGTAGGAAAAGCACAAAAATGAAACCATTAATCATTATAGACAGATGTGCATTGAAAGAAAAGAAGTCTGGCTAACACACACCTTTGCAAGCAAGGTCTTGCCTGTCCCAGGCTCTCCATACAATATAACTCCTTTTGGAGGCTTAATACCAATGTCCTCATACAATTCAGGGTGAGTCAGAGGGAGTTCAACTGCCTCTTTAATCTCCTGTATCTGAGCATCCAAACCTCCTATATCGGCATAAGATTCCAATGGAGCCTTTTCAACCTTCATCACTGATACCATGGGATCAACTTCATCTTGCAGAAGTCCAACAACGGAAAGAACCTGAGAACATACGATAACCAAGCATAAATTCCTTTCCAACAACAAAAGAAATTGCATTAGATGTAACATAGTGCCTTAGAGAGGCTTACAATCAACAGAAAGAAAAGATGCAGAACCCTCAAGTGGAAGAAGAGGGTTCCTACTTATCCTTTCAACATGTACACTAGTATTTTAGATTAGCAAGGATGTGACTTAAACAATATCCCCGAAGACATGAATGTCACCAACTATGATAGCACACAAAGCAAGTTGATGAGCCGAATACCCCATTCTTGGGCTTGTTTACTCAAACTTCACATCAAGCCTCACCCATATTTATTTGAGAAAACATCTAGCTCGAGAGCTACACCATGGTTTGAACACGTTTACGAATTCAAGCTTTGATCAAAAGTTCATTTTTTAAAGCTCATCAAGGTGCTTTAATTTAAGCTAAAGTAAGAAGTCATGATTAAAACCCAGTTATCTACTAAATATTCACAAGAATTCAGTACCGTTTCAGCTAAAATAATGCTTAAATCAATTTCTTTTCATAATCTTTAATAATAAAAAAAAAAACCCTAGACCTAAACCAAAACCCAAAAAGCTGATGACTTTAATTACCTTATTGTGCATCAAAATAGCACATCCAGGCTCCAACTGGTCCTTATCAACAAACGATAAAATCCCAACATAATACTCCGGCCCAACCGACGACGAAACAATCGCATGATTTTCATCGATCAGCTCCTCCAAATTACCCACACTCATTGGCGACCCTCTCAAATCATCGACTTTGGATCGATCCTCCTCGGCTTTCTCTTCCTGCGGCTTGAGCCGTTCCTGGTTAGCCACGAACTCTTCTTCCATCAGTAAATAGTCCTTGATCCGCTCCAGCTTTAACAGCCGGAGTTTACACTTAGTCAGCGGCGTTACTGTCGGAAGCCGAGCCGCGGCTTCGGGTCCTTTCTGTTTTCGTTGCTTGCGACCCACCCTAGCTGGGGGTGCCGCCGGCTCAAATTTCTTCTCCTTCTTGTCAGATCCATCGGGTTTCCGGTCCCCTGACATACCTTGCCGATTCAGACCGCCTGGTGTTCCCTGACCCATGGCTTAGGGTTCGTTTTTGGTCCCTGAGGTTCGAGCTGATTGGGGATTTTTGAAAGTTGGTGTGCTTTGGGATCAAGTTATTCGGAGGAAGAAAGTTTTTAGGCTAAGGTGTTAAAAAAAAAATCTTAATAAAAAATTCAATAATCATTTAAATATTTAATATTTTATTATAATCAATTAAATTTTAAATATTTATTTTTATCAATTAAAATTTTTTTATATATTTATTTTTATTCAATTAGATTTTTAATTAAATAAAAAATTAATTAATTATTTTTTAACAAAAATTTAATTGATAAAAATAAATATTTAAAAATTTAATTAAAAAAATAAAGACTGAGATAATTATTGAAATTTAAATCAGTAGGTTTTTTTTTCCCCCTTTTGCCAAGTTTTTAACCTTCAATTTTTCCATTGTTTTGTTGAAAATGGAATAATGGGCTTGGATCTGTTGGATTTGTAATTTGTCCAACTCCTTTGGGCCTCTTCTAGTGGGAGTATTTGATCACATTTATGGGCCAATTTGGGCTGTCATTGGGCCTTTTATAGTGATTTGTTTTTACTAAATTCTTATATAGGAAATTGAACTATTAATAAAAATAGTATGAATTATAAACTTTTTTTATTTTTTATTTTTGGTTTCAAAGGGGGCAGGAGCGGAGGAGGGGAGAGGCTGGGTCGAACCCCAATTTTGATGTTTTTTTTAAGATTTTTTTGATCATCAGATCAAGAAACTAAAGATTTTATAATTTTTTTTTTAAGTTTATTACGTTCGTGTATCATGTTCTTTCAATTAGTTCATCATTTGATATTAATGGTAGTGAAATTTACAAGATGTGAAAAAAATTTATAATTTCGTAATTAATTCAAAAAGAAAGAATCATTTCAATTTGATTATCATAACACTCGTAATTTTGTAAGTATCAAATGACTGATAATATATTTTTTTCTTTTATTAGTTGGAAATAAACTATCACATAAGTTTGCATTTAAGTTCAAATTTTCATGTTTATAAAAAATAATAAAATTAGTTTATCACAGCAACTATGGGCCAACTTTTTTTTTTTTAAATTTTTAATCTTACTCTAAACTCCAAACTCCAGTCTACAAAATTCAATTAAATTTTATTGAACTCACAATTTCTAAAAATTTAAATCAGCATACATATCATCTAATAAGTATTAAGTATAATAATAGGAGAATACATCATATTAATTTACTGATAAGGAAAAAAAATCATCATAACAGCCAACTGTTTAATTTTGTATTTCTTGAATAATTATTATTATTACTACTTATTGGAAATTGTTTTTATTGCAATTATACAAATAATTAACCCTAAATAGTATCAATGGAAAGGTCCATAATTAAGACCCTTTATTACCTTAGTAATCATTAAGAAAGTATACATTCAAGTTCTTAGAGGATGCATTTAATGGGGACTTGGTAGAGAGTGAGTTAGCATTGAACTGAGTTAATTGCAATAGTCTTGAAACAAATAAAAAAAAAAATCAATAGTGAAATATTGTCAAAATTTATAGTGAAATATTTATTTAAAAAATTATCGATTTTTTTTCAATTTTTATGCACTTACTTTATATAATAAAATCTTTTAATTTGTTGATTTATGTTTTTAATTTTGATTTTTATTTAACATTTTTAACTGGCTGTAGCTAAGAATTTACATAACCTTAATAAAAAAAAAAAAAAGGAACATGAGAATTTAAAAGAATCATATGATGAATTAATAGCATATATCATAGCCAATTACCATTGTTTGCATTTGACACAACAAGAAGTGATTGTAAGCTAGATTAATTATACATGTCTTGTTAATCTCTTAAAATCAATTAGATCTTTTCATGACTGATTTCGTTAATTAAAACATTTTAAATTCGTAATCTTAAAATATTCTATCAACATACATATCATATGAATAAATATTTAAATTTATATATTATTTGAACTTGTAGATTTTAACTTTGAGACTCACAAAAAAACTTGAGCAAAAATATTATGCAATTTATTAAAAAGATGGGCCCTTTATTACAACATAGGAAGGGATGTTAGACAAATGACAAACCCTTTTCATCAGGCAATAGCTGAAATTAAAGGATTGCTCATCTGGACACTCACACAGTCGAATTTGCATCCAATAATCTTCCTGGTTCCCATTTGTGACGAAATTCATCATACTTCTGAGGAATGTTTTTCAAGTAAATCCCATCATCTTTAGCAATCCAAATGCAGTTTTTCCAAGCGCATCTATAGAAAAGATCATCATCGTTCCAAAACACGTTGAAAGAAGCATGGCCATGGTCCGAAGCCATGTAGCACCAGAATAGCGTTTTCCCGAATATCTGTGGCTTGAATTTCCAATCGAATTCAGTGCCTACAGTGAGATTACGAATGCCCAAATCATTGTCCCCAGATTTGCAATGCAGAAACAATATCTCATTCTGGCTCATTCCATTGACAGCATGAACATGCCATGTCTTGTACATCTCGAAGATAAGTGTATGCTCTTTACCGGGTTCTGAAGAGCTTGAAATTGAAGGACTAATGGCTATCATTGCCAAGACAAGCAAGAAAAACATGTTTCTACAGACACAGCTCATTGTTTTTATGTGTTTGAAAGTTGAAACTGTAATGGGTAATTGCCAATTTCCCTTTTCCTTTCATGGTTATATATGGTCAATTAGGCATTTCTATTTGGAAACTGCAAGACTGTGATGAATGCAGATGATCGAATTCCAGAATTAGATAAAGTGGGCTAAAGTATGTAATAAAACTACATTAATGTATATCAGTTACTTTCTGGCATTTGGCTATAAATTCTTATTGCATCACAGAAGCCATTAAAAGTAATTTCAAGGATTCAAGTTTCTATATAAATTTATGTTTATCCTTATCCCATTCATCCCTAAAGAAAAATAATGACTGTCCTAAATTGCAAAGAAGGGAACAAATTAATTAAACAATCCAATTTATTAATCTTGCAGATGTAAACCAAATATAGATCATTTACTTTGCTATATATATATATATATATGTATGTATGACATCTGTTTAACCAAAAAAAATTATCAATAAACGATTAATTCAATAATATTGAAATTGATTGTAGAATCGATATTCTCAAATTCGAACTTCAATAGTAACAAGAAAAAAAAAATTCAAAACATTTCATTGTTAATTATTCCTTGTCGTGGTGTGTTTATTTGACCTCGGAAATATTAAAACTAGAGGGAAAACTAAACCAAATGCACACCTTTTGGAAGAAAATAGACCGTTCGAGGGCCTCTGACCCATTGGCCAAGGGCACAACCCCAGCCAAAGAACTGGTCACAGTGGTCTTGATCATGGGTTTTGACTGGTGACTTAAAACAAATTTGCCTAACTAAATGGAGAAGATAAAAGGAGATTTGAGCGATCTAACATCTACTTTTTATTGCAATATTTTGATGGAAGCAATAACGTAAAGAAATCATAAGCTATAGATACTGGAATTCAATTTTTTAGAATAGTCCTGGTTTCCATTGCCTACAAAACTCATCAGAATTTCTAGCAAGATCTTTTATGTATATGCCATCATCCTTTGCATGCAGTCCAAATGAAATTCTTCCATGAACACTCGTGAAAGAGAAGCACATCTTACCGGAACACCTTGTACGCAGCGTGAGCATTGTCATCCTTACTCATGTAGCACAAGAAAAGGGTTCTCCCAAATAAATTTTGTTGAAAACTCCAAGTCAAATTCGTTCCCGACGAGAGATTCTGGGCTCCTAGATCGTCGTCTTTCGACTTGCAATGGAGAAACAACGTCTTGCCATTGCTCAATCCGTTAACAACGTAGACATTCCACCTTGTGAATTCCGGAGGCAAGGTGGTGGGATGCAATGAAATATGGATGAATTACCATGGCGTGGGAAGTTTTCTAATGCAATTATGTGTTTGTATTAATGGTGTGGAATGCTAGAAGTGAAGTAGAACGGAAAGTCATTTTATCAGAGAAATTAAAACTAAACGTGCATGTAATTTAACTGATATTGAATAGCAATAGCTAGCCTAGAAGGAATATAGAGGGTTGGAACTTGGGAGCCAAAACATTTTAATCTTTCAGTACAAGCAGAAATTATTTTTTACTAAATTCAAAATCCGTTTTCGTATTCCAATTTAGAAGATCTTTTGTACAAAAAAAAAAATTTAAAACATCCATTTTATTGATTTGAAGTTTGAGTTTAAACTTGTAACAAGATTAATTTTCCCTTCCAAAATCATGATCAATATTTGCCTCATTCATATACTCAAACAACGTATCTTCCGCCGCAAAGGCGTCGAAGACTGCATGGTAGTCCTGGAACCACATACTACACCAGAAAGTGTGCTGCCAATGCAATTGACTCGAAATCCAAATCCAAAATCAAAGCTGTGCCCATTTGAGGGGAGATGGTGAAGGTCCATATCAGCGTCTGCTGATCTACATTAAGTATCGAGGGCTTTGTTGTCTGAGCTCCTATTGATGATATATGCGCACATGGTATCTCTTGAACAGGACCAACGCTAGTTGCCCCCAAGGCTAAGAACTAAGGACGGCAAGCAACCTACATTGACCTTCGATCATAGAGTTTGGACTCTAATTATTCATCTATTTAGCAGCTATATATCTCAACATATATGGGTGATGTACATTTCTAGGATTGGAGAAGGAAGGAAATTTAGTAGATGGGCTTTATATGGTTTCCGAATTGATAAATTAAATACAACAATGAATCAAAACTAGACAGGTCCAAGGATCTAGTGGCCTGTAGTTTGATTGTTGAACAAGAATTTTCAAATTCGAATCCCATCTGTTTTGTGAGAATATTATTAAATAATTATTTTTATTTTATTTTAATTTAAAATATTAATTAAAATATCAATATAAAAATATTTTATATTAAATTTAAATTAAAACATAGTTAAATAAACTTTATGAGGCGGGAAATCCCTTGGACAAGATATTAGAGATGTCAACTGCACCCAGCTTGAAATACATGACAACCTCTAACTAGAGCTAATACTAGATCTCCCCATCTCCACTCAGTTCCTTGTTACAAGTAGATAATAATATTGTACTTGCTTATATAAGTTAGATATGCCTTTGTTTTTCTTGTTTCTTAATTATCTGTAGTTAAGTTAGAGAAGACTGATCAAATTTAAAAAATAATGTCAAAGACAATAGTATTACTTTTGCTTAACTCATATATGATAATTAACCACTACTTGTATTTGCTATGGAGTGGCATTGTCCAAATCTGAGCATCTTCCCCCTTTTAAAAGAGAAACAGACACAACAATATTGTAGCTGTTTCATGAAAGTGGTTTGCTTGGTACAATTGAATAGAAAATGTTTCATGAAAGTGGTTTGCTTGGTACATGTCTCGTGAAATATTTACATTGAATTTACAAATCGTTCATCTAAAAAACTCGTAAAACTTAGATTTAGAGCTTACAAATGCAATATTTGAATTTTAATTACCAACTCAACTAATCCCATTGGCTCAAACTCTCCCATCTAACAGGGAAAGGATATTCAATAACGCTTGTATTCTTCGTATACAAGTTATATTTTTGAATTAAAAAACAGTATCATTGCCCATGGATCCATGCATAGATATAGGACAATCTATGTAATTTTTCCTGAAGTGAGGTCAAGGGTTCATAGAACAAAGGTCCATTTGAAGCTGTTTTGCCAAAATATTGATAAGGATGTACAAAAGATCTTTGCCTCTATATACATTTTATAGCGCAAAGCAAACTCATATATATCCAAGAGTAAACCTCAAATTAAATTAAACCTAACAGCTATATATTCAACAATGGCGCAGGTATAGGTAAAGCGGTTTTCGATCACTGATTCAACCCCATTTAATTTGTGTGTCAGACCAAGTAAATTGGGTTTCAGGTTTTGCTGCCTATACCAAGCTAACATTAGGTCATCTCATTAATGAAATATTTAACCAAGCAATTGAAACCTGCCATGCATGGCCCGTTTTCCCTGTTGTTTTTTCATTTTTGCATTATGATCTATCAAAACTATTGACAGGTGATTTTGAACATGTGTTTGATCTGCTCTTGTCTGAGAGCTTTTATTACCATGGACCAGACAAGCACCACCTAAAATTTTTGGAGAGGGTCTCGACTCTTGAGTGGCCTCTGATTATATTTGGTTCGAGAAACAATTATACCACGAACTACTCCATTATTAAATTTCACCAAATATTGTTTGTCTAATTTATTGATTTAAAAGAGAAACTACTTTGGTATTATGTTAATGGAGAAACCAAATTGAGAAATTAATAGAGAAACCAAATTGAGAAATGAGAATCATTTTCGTTATGGTAGGTGGCATTGTGGTAAATTATCAAATAGAGTTGTAATAATCAAGTTAAATAAGCTATTATGTTAAGCAATAGTTTTGATATAAAATGTTGAACTCTTAATTTTAATGATTAAAATTCAAATTTTAAATTTGATAACTTTAAATAAAAAAAGAAATTTTTTAAAATTTTTTCCTTAAATAAGCAGCCAATGCCATAAAAATTAAAATATTGAATCTTGTTTAATTTATTAAGTCAAATTCCGATAGAAATAGTTGGATTGATAATTAATAATAATCATAGGCCCAAGAAATTTTTTGTGACATTAATTATTTTCTCTGATATATATGTCAAATTATGCAACAAATATATATACTTTAGTTAAATAGTGAAATTAATCTCTCTATTTTAATGTGTTTAAATTAGATTTCTATATTTCATTTAATTATTGAATTTAGTCAAATTGAAAGCAGTAAAAACGTTTTTCATTAAAATTGATAACGTAGCATTTTTGCTTAAATGGCGGTTGACTTTATTGATGTGTAAAATCTATGTGGTAAAAAATGATGATGTGTCAAAATTTAAAATTGATGACATAATATTTTTGCCTACATGGCTGTTGATTTTATTGACATGTAAAGTTTACATAATAAAAAATGATGACGTGATAAAATTTTTTTAACACATCATCATTTTTCCACACAAAATTTTTTCAAAATATATTGTCTATCCCTACACTTTAGTTAAATGGTGGAATTAGTCATTTTACTTTAATGTATGTTCAAATTTAATTCCTATATATTAATTAATTATCAAATTTAAAATTTAACCTAAAAAATGTAAAATAAAAACTAAAATAAAAGATAACATATTTTTTCAATGCAAATAGGTCGAGTTATAAATATATTCAATATATGGTTAACACATGAGTTGCACTAGAGCCATCTTCTAAAAAATATCGTTTTTACCTATTATAAAAGCAAAAAAAATTATTTTTTTAATTTTCTTTTTTCTTCTCTCTCATCATTGTTTTCCTTTGCTTCTCTTTACAAGTTTTATTCAATGAACTCATATTTTAAAAGAACTTTTAGAAATCAGTGATTAAAAAATTCAACGATTGTAAAAAAAATTTATCTAAAAAATCCAAAAACCATCAATACCCAAAAATCTATTGCTGTTGAGCTCTTAAAATATTTTTAAATCAATCTTTTAAAAAAATTTTCATATTTTCCCTATTTTTTCAATTTTCAATTTTTTTTTTTTAACTTTGACATTTTGACTTTCACTAATTAAACAATAAAAATAAATAAACAAATAAATAATAAATAAAATACTTTTACGCCTTTAAATTTAGGCTTTAAATCCAATTTCATAATTAAACCCAACTAATCCAAAAACAATTCTAGAGTCTAATGTCGAGATGAAATTTGAAACACATTTAATATCAAAAAAAATTTTGAAAAAAAATAAAATGTCTATAATTGCTTTTATTGTTAATTGTATATATGGGTTTATTAATTATGGGTTTCTTGATCTAACTTTTACATTTTTGTCATTTTAAAAGTTTTTTATTTTTTATCTATTTTTTATATTTAAAAAATATTTAACATAGAAATTAATAAAAAAGTAAAAAATCAAAACAAATAAATAAATAAATAAAAGATAAAGAAACTATATAATTTAGTTTATGTTAGGTTTATAATCTAATTTGAGATTAACCCAATTTGTCAAATTAAGTCAAATTAACAATTCAAATATCCAAAAAAAAATTATCTAAATATAAAAAAAAATGTCACAGTTGAATTAATAATTTATATTTTTTATATATTATTTTAAGTAAAATGTTAAATTTGATAATTAATTTATGTATAGAGATCAAAATTTGAACATATATTAAGATAAAAAGACTAATTTTACCATTTAATCAAAATATAAGGACAAATCATATAGTTTAAAAAAAATTGACGTAGAAAATAATGACGTATTAAAAAATTTTATCACATCATAATTTTTGACCATATAAACTTTACACGTTAATAAAGCAATGGTCACCTGTAAGTAAAAAATATAATGTCAAAAAAGTCAAAACATCATATCATTAATTTTAATGAAAAAAGTTTAAACTGTTAACAATTTAACTAAATTCGATAATTAAATAAAGTATAAGAATCTAATTTAAATACATTAAGATAGAGAGATAAATTGCACAATTTAACTAAAGTATATATATTTGTTATATAATTTGACCATATATATACAAGAAAAAAAAAGATTATATATATCAGAATTTAAATTTCGAATCTATTCACGTTTTAAAGAAAATAAATCGTGCCATGCATGCATGTAGAGATGTAATAAAGTTGAAGCTATTAGCTATTCACCTTGAACAATGGATGCATGTAAGGTTTTGGATAAGAAACTAATAGTAGGTAGCTAGGCAAATAAGAGAAGTAATTAAACAACAGACAGTTGTCTATATATAACAGAAGATTATACATTACAAAAAACATAACAACGTTGATATTCAAATGAAAAACATTAACAAATAAAACATAACTAAATCAAAGAAGACGATTTCTGATTCACACAGATAAAACATAATTACATCTGCGAAATACTTGGGGTAATTATGGTAAAAACCACCAATATTTCAAGGAAAAGGAAGGACACCAGTGCCAGCACCACCACCAGCTCCACCTCCAACTTTGAAGACAGGGCCAATTAGCCTATGGTTTTACATGACTGATGTCTGATGAGACATGCGTGCGTGCATGCATGCATTGCTGTTAAAGGTCGTACCACAATCTGAGTTTGCAGCTTAAATATTCAAAAATTGGAGTTCAGTTGTTGATATATCTACATACATATTTATATTTAATTGAAAATACCCCATCGATGGAAAAATTCATTCAAATTAAGCATTCATATATCATTGGACTTGAGCAATTTAGAGGTGTCTATCTTGCCAAAATCAGCTTATTTAGGTCAATGCCGACTACAAAAAGATAATAACGATGAATCATTACAGAGGAAAAACGCAAACCAAAACATGATAAAAGGACACAACATCTCCACACGTAGCAAACATTACTAACATAGACTGCCACACACTCTTGAAAAAGCTATAGTACTCTAAAACTAGTTAAACTGATTATAGTAAAGCACCACCAATTTAAGGGAAATGGATGACACCAGCCCCATTGCCACCACCAGCGCCACTTCCAACTCCGGCAGCAGTGCCACCACCACCAGCACCACCTCCAAATCCGATGCCAGCTAAGCCGCCAAGTCCACCTGTACCATCGAGCCCAGTCACACCACCAACACTCCCAATTCCTCCAATTGGCATGCCATTGGCTCCAATCCCAGAGTAGCTGCCAACGCCACCATATGTGAGGAAGTTCTTTTGGTCATTAAGGCCAGCATCACTAGGCACATTCCTTGCACTAGCGTGAACCACTACTAGAGCAAGAACAAGCACAGAACTCCAATATTTTGCCATATCTTTACCTAATTATATGTAGCAAAAACCTCTATCTGGTCACTATCAATCTCTTACTTCGATTGCTCTCTATTTTTTGCTTAATTTGTGTTTGGTGCATGCGCTGAGGTTTTCCTTTTATAGGGGAAAAAACTATCTAGGTGGGAGACAGTTGCGAGAATTCACTGTAGTTAAATGAGACCGCTAAGCTTTGGTGCCTCTAAAATTTATCATTTAATTATAAAAGTCAAATTTAATCATGAATAATTCTTGACAAATTTTGAGAAGTTCCTACAATTTTGTTGTTTTTTTCTTAAATTAATAGTGAAATAAGCAAAAGGAAAGATGGCAAATAAATAATATTGAAAGGAATCATGTGGGCTGGTCGACCGAGATGGGGAATCTAATGCTTGTAGGGACGCCATGATGATATATATATATATATATATATATTATATATGTGTGTGTGTGTGTAAGTAGTTACAATAACTTGCTAAGGTGAATTATTTCAATTTATTACAGCTAGTTGGTGCGAGTTGAGGAAGAACCCACGTACATCTACTATTCACCAACTGCATTGCATTTCTTTCTAAGCCACGTCATTGATTATATCTATATCATCATCATTTGCCATTAGGATATAACCGACCTCTTGTGATATTTTCATTTTCCTATCATATTCATAATTTTGTTCTATTCGTAATCTAATCTTGTTCTATCATAAATCTTATAATGTCATATTCATAATTTTGTACACCAAATGCACATTAAAGTACTTATATTTTCATAATTAGTTCATGATATCTTCATTTCAAGAAATTCTACGTCTTGTTGAAACCACTCCTACAAAGTGTTAAGGATGTTTGTTAAGAAGCCATAAGAATAATCTAAACCCAAAAGGAAAAAAAAAAGTAAGGAAAAGAGAGACAATAAATTATAGAAGCAGAGCTTCAGAGAATGAGGATAAGAGGAAAACTTGAACATCTACTTCAACAATTTTTGGGAATGGTAATTTTACTTTGGACTTTAGGTAAATAATCTATCTCTATATCGAGTCTTGATTATTCTTATAACATATGACTGCATGTAAACAGCATCACTGCTAAAAGATTTGTTCTTGTTTTTCTTCAATTGTATGTCAGTTGCAGGACCAGCAGGTGGTTTCAGTGCACCAACTTGCTTGGGACTTTGTTCAGCAGTTCCCAACTGCAACCAAGCCTGTGTTAGAAAGGGGTTTCCTAAGGGAAGTGTGTGCCTGGTGTTTAGCAATTAAAATCAGGCCTGTTGCTGTACTAGCTAACTACAGGCTGAATACAGCCTTTATATTTCTTAAGATCTTTTACATGTCTATAAGTTGTTGGAACATTACCTGAATGTTGAAATAAAATAGCCAAATTTCATCATCAATTAATTTTTGATTAAACAAGAAATTCATTTATTTTCTAGACCGAGTATTTTCTCCAAATTAAGAGTTTCTATATATATCCTACAAGACTTCTGTCTAAATTGATAAATAAATTGCCAGCTTTGCTTTACCCTCCTAACATAAGATCATAATCTTTTTTTTTTTTTAACCAAAAAAGTCTTAGAGGAAGAAATTGCACGTCAGTCAGCAGGTGTCAAATTTAAATTTCAAACTTATTGGATACTAATTCTTAATAGTAATTACGTAAACTCGTGTTTCAAAAGAGAAGAAAAAATTTTTTGAAAGCAAATCTTAACTAGCTACCAACTATTGCAGAATCAATTAGTATATCAGGAATTAAAGTCTAATTTAGAGAACTTCTATATTTCCTTTCAATTCATTTTCAGAACTTTCCATTACCTCATTTGAAACTTTAGAGAAAGATTATAATAAAATACTGAACCATTAAGATGCTAGAAATTAAATTGGATGTCTTGTAGGATTGCATTATTAATCATCCAAAAAGAAGAAAAGAAAACCTCTTCAATCTCTTTATATTGAAGTCCTCCATCTATGGACCATCTTGTTGCTTTAATTTATTCATTTTTTATTGCTTAAAGTTCCTTAAATTTGACAATTTTTTTTGCATTATTTCAGCTAAAGTTCCACAAAATTACTTCATATGAAGGTATCATTTTCCCTAAATCTTAAATTCTAGATCTTAAATCTTAAGAGAACATATAAACTTCATTTCATTTATATAAGTGGCATAGACAAAATATGAAAAACAATGTTGAGAAAGTGATTGTTTTAAAAAATAAATCAATCCTTAATATTATCTTAATTGTTTTTAGATAAATCTTTGAGAAAGTCTGTATTTCTAACATGGGATATAGCTGGGTCCTTAAACAAGAATTATTAAAGTGATGTTATTTCACATTTAATAAATATTCAATTTTTTATAATTTTATATTCAGATTGGGCCTTTTCATTTACAGTTAATTAGTTTTAAATTTGATACTTCATATGGTATCAAAATCAGGATTTTTTTTGTTACCTTTTTAAATCTATCATGTGATAGACTTGTTCTATTTCTGCCTATACATGATAGAGACCTGTTAAAGTATTATTATCCTAGATCTAATAAATATTCAATTTTTTGTAATCTTATATTTAAGTTGAGCTCTTTTACTTATTGTCAATTAGTTTAAGTGGGATACTTAACAAAAATAATATATTAAAAAAGCCACAATGCTTAGGAAAATCTTAAGCAATTATTAAAGTACCATGTATATTCATGATAATAAGAAAAACTTTTAGTGCCAAATTTTGAATGATTGTCTTTCCAAATAAATTAAAATTTCCAAGACAGAAATATGTTACCAAAAAGTATTCCAAGAGATAAAATATCATTTTTTTGATTGAAAATATATATACTCTTAAATCATATATATGGAAAATTCAATCTAGAAATATTCAAGAATTGCTATTATATAAGGTGGCTTTGAGAGGGAAAATTGGCACCGCCATCCAATTTCAAACAAATAGAATGGCTGTTGGCAATCCTTCTCTTCCCTTAAAGTGCTTCTTTCTTGGTTTTCTATGCTTGGCCATCTTCTTCAACATAGGTGAAAACCTTTGCGTATGCTACTCATTCTTCAAGTTTATCATTAAATAAATCATTATAATTTTTTTTTTGTTGGGTTTCAGAGAAAACAAGTGCTGCAGAAGATCCAATGGAATCGGAAGCAGTGATGGGGCCATGTTCACAATTCAAAGATTGCAATGAGTACTGCCTCACCCATGGATTTCCTTTGGGGGGTTTTTGCAAAACATTGAATCCAAGCTCTCCACCTTTTTGTTTATGCAGGTACACATGATATTTGAGATGGTTTTGAGATTATCCCCCTTCTCTAAATAAGAATTTCTGCATTTGAATGTAGAATTTGAAAATAAAAATAAAAGATCAAGCTGAAAGGTGTTTTTGTTTTAGAAACTGAAATTTTGGTGGCAATGTACATATAATGCTATGTTAGTTTCATTAAAAGTTTATTCCATTAGCATATTTTATTTTGATATATTTTGTAAATCTTAAGAGATGATATTCACTATCCATTTTATCACTACAACCTTTTTTATGAAATATATATATATATATTTATATATATACATATATGACTGATGCGTTTAATTCAAGTGGACGAACCTTATAAATTGTTTTTAAAAGGAGACAAATATGAAATATATTAATGAAAATCATGCCAAGTTATATATATTAAAAGGAAGTAAATAGGAAAATGACGAAAAAAAAATCTAATTTATTAATAAAAATTATACTAATAAATTCTAATTTATTAAGGTGAATTATTTCAATTTGTTATAGCTTGTAGGTGCGAGTTGAAGAAGAACCTATGTACATCTACTATTCACCAATTGCATTGCATTTCTTTCTAAGCCACGGCATTGATTATATCTCTATCATCATCATTTGCCATTAGGTAATAACCGACCTCTAGTGATAACCTCATTATCCTATCATATTCATAATTTTGTTCTATCTATAATCTAATTTTGTTCTATCCATAATCTTATAATATCATATTCATAATTTTATACACCAAACATATATTAAAGTACTTGTAATTATCATAATTAGTTCGCGATATCTTCATTTCAAAAAATTCTATTCATTGACTAAATCACTCATACAAAGTGTTAAAGATGTTTATTAAGAAGCCATAAGAATAATATTAATACATATATATATATATATATATACTAGTATATGTTTTGTCATTTTATGCATTTAACAATTTCTAAACTCAAAAAAAAAAAAAAGAAAAGAAAAGAGAGATAGGACATTATAAAAGCAGAGCTTCAAAGAATGAGGATAAGAGGAAAACTTGAACCTCTACTCCAATATCTACTCCAATAATTTTTGGGAATGGTAATTTTACTTTGGAATTTAGGTAAATAATCTATCTCTATCGAGTCTTGATTATTTTTGTAACATATGATGCATGTCAACAGCATTACTGGTAAAAGTTTTTTTTTTTTATTTTTCTTCAATTGTATGATTAGTTGTAGGGGATTAAAGGTTTCAAAACACTAACTACTCGGAGATAAGTCACACTTAAAACCCATGAAAGCACATCAAAAGAATATATATATATATATATATATATATGTTAGACACCACTTAAGCCTAAAAGTTTAAACTATTGGATTCTTGGGTCTTTTATTTATATATAAAACATCTCAATCTCATTTGTTGGTGATATGAGATTTTTTACTCACATGAGAACCATTCCAACAATCTCTCACGTTCACTTATGAGTTTTGATCAAGTTTCACATTGGCTCCCCCTGTGTGAATAAGTCTACCAACACCTTTCAACACCTCATTTTAGGCAAGGCAACATTACATCTCTAGTGTGCTTTAGGCCCAGCATTCAACCTTGCCTCTCTATAAGTTTGGGTTGTCTCAATACCTCTTAAGTTTGTACTCAATCACATCACTCAACCTTGCCTCTCTGTGGGTTTAGGTTGTCGTAATGCTTCCTTCAAGCTTTGAGCTCAATCACAGCCTTAAGCTTGCACTCAAGGTTAACTCAATACATCGCTTTCTTAGGTGTTTTGCTTCAATATATTATCATACTTGTTGCATCCAAGTCGAATATTTGACTCTGGATACCAATTGATGAGAGATAAATCACTCTTGGAACCTAAAGAAACACACTAAAAAAGCTTATATATACATGTTGGATACCATTTGAGCCTAAAATCTTAAGCTATTAAGATCTTGGATTCTCTCTCTATATATAAAACATCTCAATATCTTTTCTTAGTGATGTGAAATTTTTTACTCACATGTAAACCATCCCAACATCAACTTGCTTGGGACTTTGTTCAGCAATTTCCAACTACAACCAAGTTTGTGATACAAAAAGGTTTCCTAAATGAGGTGTATGCCTGTAGTTTAGTAATTCAAATGAGGCCTGTTGCTGTAATAGCTAGCTACAGGCTGAATATAGCCTTTATATTTCTTGTGATTTTTCATGTCCATAAGTTGTTGGAACATTATCTGAAAACTGAAATAAAATAGCCAAATTTCATCATCAACTAGTTTTTAATTAAACAAGAAAGCCTTTTGCTTTCTATATCGAGTATTTTCTCTAAATTAAGAGTTTTTATATATATTTGACAAGACTTCTGCTTAAATTAATAAATAGATTGATAGCTTTGCTTTACCCATATAACATAGATCGTAACCTAACTTTCTTTTTTACCAAAAAGGTCTCAAGCTAATGAAGAAATTGTAGGTTAGCAAATATTTAAATTTGAATTCCAAACCTATAAATGCTAGTTGCGTAAACCCACATTTAAAAAAAAAGGGAAAAGATTTTTAAAAGTAAATATTGACTAGCTACTAATATTGCAATATCAATTAGTATACTAGTAATTAAAGTCTAACTTAGAGAACTTCTTTATTTCCTTTCGATTCATTATCAAAACTTTCCATTACCTCTTTTGAAATGTCAAAGAATTATTATAATAAAATACTAAACCACTAAGATGTGCTATAAATTCAATTATATGTCTTGTAGTATAATATTGTAGACACCCCATTTTGTCCGAGGTCCTTTGTCAATTAAAATCGGCCCAAGCTCAATTGTAAATTTTTTTTTCATTTTTTTATTTTAGATTTTTATTTCATATTTATCATTTTTTAATTTTTATCTTATGGTCTACTTATTGTTTATTTTCTTTTTCTATCTTCATTATCTGATTATTTTTTTTTAAAAAAAAAGAAAGTTTGAGATTAGGCTTGATGATAATCAGAAAGCATAATTAGATGCTAATCTTTAGCATTGGATGACTAATTGAAATTGAACTAAAACTCTATCAGCATGATTTTATAAATCATTATAATTCACAGTTTGAAGAGGAGGGGGGAGAAAAGATAGAAGAAGGATCCGAATAGGAGAGAGGGAAGCAAAAAAAACAAAGGAGGAAACCCCCATCGCCACTAGGCCCTCAAGGCCTCTCTTTGGTGGGTGACCTCCCCATCCATGACTCGAGAAGTGCTTAAAGACCAAGATATTGCATTTGCCAATTGTGACGTGCCTGTGACTGCCCTATGAGCAAACGACAGATGTGACATAGCTTGGAACCCTTATGGTCCTGAGTGCATGATGTTAAGAAAGGTATGTGTACTTAAGCTGCTTAGCAACATCCCTTTGGACAAAGTATATATGCTTCACCGTAAGGAAGTACGAGAAACTATATATACAGCAAGGCTGGATCGCCTGTCAATGTCAGTGAGCAATTTTTTTTTTAATGATATTGAATGTGATTATCAATATGTTATGGGGTGGCACGTTGAGAGGGATGCCAGGGCCAGCCTTGGCACCAAGTTCAGGTACGTTATCTCAAAAATAATAGAGACTTTGGGTTTGCCTAATATTTTTTATTTTCTCCAAGGCGTCGACAACCGCTTCTCCTTTTGCCTAATGACCACATCTGGCATTGGTGCTGTCACACTTCTCTTTTCTTTTTTCTCTGCGCGTCTCTATTCCTTTCGGTGTCACTTTCTTTCACTATGAGTTACAGCCATGTACAGAGAGGAATCAGGGGGAGAAAAACTTGATAGTAGGCAAGGGAACGTGAGGCTACTGGTATAAAAAAAAAGAAAAAAAAATCGAAAAGAAGATTGGGCAGCAGGAATAGAGAGAATGCAGCTGTAGTTTTGGTTCACCCTTGTGCCGGAGACCAACGACATTTAGCAAAGGCCCAGGAACTAGGAACGACGGGTCCTTTGGTGGACTTGGCATAAAATGGTACAGACAGGGGCAAGGAAAGGCTGCTTAATTGCTTGAGCACATGAGTAGGTTAGTTGAGCAGCAAAAGCTGGCACAGGCGCAAGCTGAGGCCCAATCGTAGCTGTCTCAGTCTCAGACTCAGGAGCCACGATGATAGTCCATAAAGAAAGGCTTTGCTTCGAATGAGGAGTTGAAAGATCACCTGTACAACCTAAAATAGCAACATGACGACTGGTAGGCAGCGAAGCTGAGAAAGTAATAATGGCAGTGAAAAGAGATGGTACTACTGCTTCCAAGAAGCGAAGCATCGAAAGGTTGGACTACAAAGATGGTGTATTCTGTCGAAAGCTAGAAGGGTCTAAACCTAGAAAAGTTAAAGCCAGAGAAGGAACTTTAACGTGCTACATTTGAAATTCTTCAACTCAAATTAAAAATTAGAGATCTATTTCAACGTATTGATTCACTATGTGCTAAAAGAAGGCTCCCAGAATCTTTATTTGATTCTGAAGGATAAATTGACAGTGAAGATATATATTGTGTAAAATGTGGGTCCAAGGACCTATCTTTCGACAATGATATCATTCTATGTGATAGTGCTTGTGACTGTGGATTCCATCAATATTGCTTACAGCCGTCTTTGTTAAAAGAAGACATTCCTCCGGATGATGAGGGTTGGTTATGCCCCAGATGCGATTACAAAGTCGATTGAGTTGAATTGGTTAATGAATCTCATGAAATAAGTTTTTTTCACTGACAGTTAGGAGAAGGTTTTTCTTGAGACAGCAGTAGCTGCAGGTGGACAAAGTCAAGATCCTAACTTTGGACTACCTTCAGATGATTATGACAATAATGATTATAATCCTGATAGTTCAGAAACCGGTGAGAAGGATTGAGGAAATGAGTCAAGTTTTGATGAATCTGATTTCACTTCTACACCCAAGAAATTGGAAGCCCCAGCTAAGGTCAACCCATATTTGGAGCTTATTTACGATGTTGTTTTCTCTTCCCTCATCCACTCTTTCAGTTACAGGAGGCCAGAACGGAGGAGCCGAAAAAGCAATGGCAGTGGAGTTCATAACAATAAAGTCGCAGCTGATGGTGAAAGCACCAAAGGTAGTTGATGCACTGTAATTCTACAAGACCGCGTTTGACACTATCGATAATAGCTATACTCTTTACCTAAAGTGTAAGGCTGAGCAGGAACTTCTTCATATCCTCTAGATTTAGTTTGAGCTCACTGTTTTTATCGTTCTTGTATCTGACTTCACTGGTAACTCTGCTCTTGTGAAAAGTGAAAAAACTGGATGTGTGCTTTGCATCAAGACTGGGGATGTGGAAGCTGTTATAGCCAAAGTCGTGAGCGTCGGAGCCATTACAAAGGACGGTGATGCGTGCTGTGGTGGACACGTGGGCAAGGACAAAGATCCATATGGATACAGTTGGCTCATTTGCTCTCTTCTCAAGAATGTTGCTGAGGTCCTATTTTTGAGAAAAAATTAAAAATATCAATTTTTTTTAAAAATAAGTATTTTAAAAAAAATATTTTTAAAGAAAAGTTGAAAATATCAATTTTCTTCGAAATTAAAGTTTTCAAAAAATATTTTTGAGGAAAAGTTGAAAATATCAAATTTTCTTCGAAATTAAAGTTTTCAAAAAATATTTTTGAGGAAAAGTTGAAAATATCAAATTTTCTCGAAATTAAAATTTTAAAAAAATATTTTTAGGAAAAATTGAAAGTATCAATTTTTTCTGCACAAAAACAATAATTTTTCCTTCTTTTTTATTTTTTTAATGTTAAATAATCCGACGACGGAGCCTCTGCAAGTGAAACAGTAGTTTCTTGCATACTCTTGAGGTGAGTAAATTTTTTTAATTTTTTGCTAAAAGTATTAGAGTCAATTGAGAATAATTTTCAATAACTAATTACTTGATAAATTTTTAAGGCTTATTGGATAACACAAAATTAAGCTGGTACCATCTTTTGATGGGCGTTGTGAGGGTGCTATAACCTTCCTCACACGTAATCGAACTCCCGAACCCTGTTCTAGTTAGTAGACCCGAATCTATTCTTTTAGGGACCGTTAAACTTAGGTGTTTCCTAAAATGATAGATTTCTTAGGTGACCAATTGCACCTAGATAAAAAAGATTGGTGGCGACTCCTTCAAGTTAATGTCTAGCGATAGATCCCCGGATCTAGACGTTATGACAAATATTATTAGTCATCCAAAAAGAAGAAAAGAAAACCTATTGAATCTTTTTATATTGAAGTCTTCCATCTTTAGTAGTATTGTTCATAGGCTAAACTGGGTTTGAATCAGGTTTAGCATGATATTCTAACATTTTAAGCAAGTTCAGACCTGGTTTGGCTAGATTTTTTTAGCCTTATTTCTACCTAAGCCCGTTCTAACATATAATAATAAAATTCAAATTCGCCCAAAGCACTGATATTTAAAATTAAAAAAAAAGAGTTTTTTTAATTATTAAGTTAGCTAATTTTAATTGACTTTATAAATAATTTCAGCTTAGGTCCAACTTAATTTTGTTGAATGTAATTTAAAATTAGATTTTTATTTTGTATTAAAAAATAAGCTTCATCATATTATAAATAATAAGGCAAATGGGCTTTGTCCATTATGAAAAAATAAAGCAAATGTTTTTATCCCAATATGATAAAAAATATTTTTTAGTTTTCGAGTCAGATCGAATTAGGTCTAGGTTATAAATAGGAAACCCTAGCCTAATTCTATTTTTTTGTTGGGCCTCATTTATTTATCTAAACCTATTTAACATGTTTAAAATTCATGTTCAGGCTTTTCAAAAATTTAGCCTGACTTTCAGGTTTGGTCGGGGAACCTAACCACGAACAAGTTTAATTATTAGACCATCTTTTTACTTTTATTTATTTATTTTTGGTTGCTTAAAGTTCCTTAAATTTTAATTTTTTTTGGGTACTATTTAAGGTAAAATTCAACAAAAGCACTTAGTATAAATATATCCTTTTTCTTAAACCTTAAACTCTAGATCATAAATCTCAAGAGAACATATTAAACATCATTTTATTTATATAAATGGTATAGATAAATATGAAAAACAATATTGGGAAAGAGATTTTTTTTTAAAGTTCAATCCTTAATCATATCTTAATTGTTTTCATATAAATATTAGAGAAAATCTATATTTCTAACATGGGATATATAGAAGTATTCATGGGCCGAGCTGAATGGGATTTGAGTCGAGTTCATATGTGGTATTAATAGTTTATATACTTACTTAAGTTCGGCTCGACCCAAAATTTTGGACCTTAAAATTTTTTTTAAGCTTGGTTCAAATTAAAAAGATAAATCTCAAACCCACCAATTAAACTTAATTTATATAATAAAAAATTAAAAAAATGTGATTAAATTAAATTTAATGTGATTATATTTAATTCACATATATATATAAAAATTAAAAATTAAAATTAAGTTTAATAAAATATATAATTTTTATTTTTATTTTTTATAAATATATGAATTAATTTATATATAATTTGCATATACATAAAATTAAAAAATTTATATATATGTGAATTTAAATTGGGCTCGAGTTTTAAATTTTTTTGTCTAAGATCGGTCCAACATTTAAACAAATTTAAAAGGTATGCCCAAACTCATTTAACAGGTTTTAATTTTTTGTCCATATTCTCTCAGAATTTGGACAAACTTTCGAACTTAAATAAGTAATTTAATCTAATCCTTAAATAAGTCTAGGGATAAACCTTAAATAAGAATAATATATCAAGAAAAACTAACAAGGCACATCTTAAGCAATTATTAAATTACCATGTATATCCACCATAAGTCAGAAACTTTTTAGTGCCAAAATTTGAAGGATTGTCTTTTCAAATAAATTAAAATTTCCAAGATAGAAACATGTACCAAAAAAATCCAAGAGATAAAATAATTTTTTAATTGAAAATAAGATATACAAGAATTGCTATTATATAAGGTGGCTTTGAGAGGGTAAATTGGCTTAGCCATCCAATTTCAAACAAATAGAATGTGTGCTGACAATCTTTCTCTTCCATTGAAATGCTTCTTTCTTGGTCTTTTGTGCTTGGCCATCTTCTTCAACATAGGTGAAAACCTTTGCCCATGCTACTCATTCTTCAACTTTATCATTAAATAAATCATTATAATTTTCTTTTCGTTGGGTTTAAGAGAAAACAAGTGTTGCAAAAAATCCAAAGGAATGGGAAGTAGTGATGGGGCCATGTTCATAGTTCAAAGATTGCAATGGGTACTGCCTCACCCATGGATTTCCTTTGAGGGGGTTTTTGCAAACCATTGAATCCAAGCTTTCTACCTTTTTGTTTATGCACATACACATGATATCTGGGATGACTTTGAGATTATCTCCCCTCTCTAAATTAGAATATTTTTTGCATTCAAATGTAGAATTTGAAAATAAAAATAAAAGATCGGCTTAAAGGGATTTTCGATTTAGAATTTGAAATTCTTATGGTAATGCAGATATAATGTTATTTAATTTTCATTACAAGTTTATTTCATTGGCATTTTTTATTTTTATAATTTTTAATAAATCTTAAGAAATAACTTCTATGACTCATTTTATTTTCATAAATTGCAACTTCTTTTATTAAAAATATATATATACGACTGATGCATTTACCTAATTCAAGTGGACTAACTTTATAAATTGTTTTTAAAAGGAAACAAATATCAAATATATTAATGAAAATTACTCCAATTTATATATATTAAAAGTAAACAAATAGGAAAATGTCGAAAAAAGATGATTCAATTTTCGATCATAACTCTAAATTTGAGTAAAGAGATATATGCATCTAATTACATCAAACAAAGTGCTTGAATGTAGAAAAAAAAAGCGTAAATATTAATTTAATAAATAAATGTATATATTCATGTATAAATAGCAATAAAAAAACAGATTAAAAAACTTGAGTATACAACTACTGTTTAAATAAAAGTATAAAAGTGTAAGCATTGATTTGCAAAATGATTTGAATACAAGGATTATTAATGAGTCGTCAACGGAATACTTTTAAATTTTATTTTAAAAATCTTGAGTTTCAACATTATATTAATAAAGCGAAATTACAGGTATTAAAAACAAAATTGTATCTTTTATCAACGAAACAATTGCTTAATTACTAGCATGCCATTAACAAATTTGCTTAATCCAAGTTGGAAAATATCAATCATACATTTCGAACAAATAATATTAGTAATCCGTTTATATTGGCTTAAGCCGTTATTAAAAACATTGTTTTAACAACAACATTTAATGCCGATGTAAAATGTCAGTTTAACGTTGCGAAAACTTTTTCATAACGAGAAAAAGCGTTGTTTTCGCTATCTTTGTTGCTGAAAGAATACATAACGATTATCTTTGTTGCTAAAAGAATGCATAACGATTTTCATTGCATGAAAATTTATTTTTAAAATGTTTATTGCAATAATTTTTTCTCGTTGTAAATAAATTATGTTTAAACAATAATTTAGCGTGGTTATTGAAATTTTCTGTTAATAATTACATATTTAGTAACCAAAACTTTTATGTAATAATATTATTTTTATTGTTTAATTTTTTTTGCAACACAATAATTTTTTTTGTTACAAATCGATTTTGACAATAATTATTTTATCATTGCAATAATTATTTAAATAACGACAATAATAATTGTCAAAAGTTCTTATAAACCACAATTTTATCTTTTATAATTGCTTTTACTAATCAATATTATTATTGCAAATAATTTTTTTATAAATATTGATAATTTAAATATTTAATATTAATGAAATTCAAAATTCACTAAAATTTCATGTCTAAAAAAATTCATTTAAAAAATTAACATTAATATATTAAAATATTTATTTCCATCATTTACAATACATTGATCCTAAAATATATTATAACAATTAAAATTTTTAAATTAATAAAATAAAAAAAAAATCTAAATATAATCTCATTATCATGCAATGAACAGTCATACTCCATAGGATAAATAACATAGAAAGAATGATCATAAAACTCGAATCTAAGTTGATGAGATCATAGAGCTATAAATTCGTATATTTATATCATATAAAATATTAAATTTACGTATTTATATTATATTTTATAAAAAAAAAATATGCATCAAAATTTTTATTAATAAAAATATAAAATATTAATTTTATTAAATTTATTTATAATTATTATTAAAATTTTAAATTATATCACTAAAATATTTTATTTTTTTATATTATAATATTATATTTTAAATGGTCAGATTTGAGAGCTTTTGAATTACTTATCTGTTACAAAGAAGTGGCAAATTAAAGCAACAGTTTCGTAAGATAGCATTTTTATTTATACGCTTTTTAATAAAAATAATAGTAACATTTAACTTTATGAAATGACATGGCACGGTTTCATTGGTTCTCCTTACAGTCACAACCGTATTCACCAGCTCCCGCCCTATCCTTGGAAGAAAACTCAAACAAAAAAAAAAACACCTCATCAACAGCTTCATAGAACCTCCATCGTTTTCCCCCAATTGGATGAATTCAACGACAATCTACAACTCCACAGCCGCAGCCGCCTCACCAACTCACCCATCATCACTCTTCCCACAAATTACAAGATGCAAAACCATGAGAGACGTCCATCAAGTCCACGCCCTCTTCCTCAAAACAGGCCGAATCCACGACCCTTTAGCCGCCGCCGAAATCCTCAAAATCTGCTCCCTTTCCTCCCACCGCGACATCGATTACGCCCGCAAGGTTTTCCGCCAAATGCGGGAACCTAACTGTTTTTCTTGGAACACAATCATCAGAGCTCTAGCAGAATCTGATGAAAACAATGAAACAAAAGAGCCGTTAGAAGCATTGTTTGTATTTGCTGAAATGGTCTCTGACGGGACCGTTTTGCCTAATAGATTTACTTTGCCTTCAGTTTTAAAGGCCTGTGCTAGAACTGGGACGCTTCTGGAAGGGGAACAGGTTCATGGTTTAGCGGTGAAATTTGGCTTTGAAAAAGACGAGTTTGTTGCTAGCAATCTTGTTAGAATGTATGTCATGTGTGGGGCCATGGAAAAAGCTCATTTTTTGCTCAACAAAATGATGGTTGAATTTGAAAATGGTGGCAACCTAGTAAAGGATAAGAGGAGAGTAGAGGGTAATATTGTTTTATGGAATGTGATTATTGATGGGCATGTAAGAGTTGGGGATTTAAGGGCTGCTAGGGAATTGTTCGATAAAATGACTCAAAGAAGTGTGATTTCATGGAATGTGATGATTTCTGGGTATGCGCAAAATGGGTATTTTAAGGAAGCAATTGAGATGTTTCGTTTGATGCAAATGGGGGAAGTGAGGCCTAATTATGTGACTTTGGTGAGTGTTCTTCCTGCAATTTCAAGACTGGGGGCACTCGAGTTGGGGAAATGGGTGCATTTGTACTCTAAGAAGAAGGAGATTGAGATTGATGATGTGCTTGGCTCTGCTTTGATTGATATGTATTCTAAGTGCGGGAGTATTGAGAAGGCAGTTCAGGTCTTTGAGGGGATAAGTAAACGGAATACAGTTACTTGGAGCGCGATAATCGGGGGTTTTGCAATGCATGGTAGAGCAGAGGATGCTCTTGACTATTTTTCAAGGATGGAACGTGAAGGGGTAACTCCTAGTGATGTTGTTTATATCGGTGTCTTGAGTGCTTGCAGCCATGCAGGGTTAGTGGAAGAGGGCCGTTTATTTTTCAATCATATGGTCAATGTGGTTGGCTTTGAACCTAGGCTTGAACATTATGGGTGTATGATTGATCTATTAGGTCGAGCTGGGCAATTGAAAGAAGCTGAAGAGTTTATATTAAACATGCCAATAACACCAGATGATGTGATTTGGAAGGCTTTATTAGGTGCCTGTAAGATGCATGGTAATATTGAGATGGGTGACCGTGTGGCTAGGATTTTGATGAATATGGCTCCTCGTGATAGCGGAGCTTATGTGGCACTGTCAAATATATATGCTTCTTCCAGAGATTGGGAGTCAGTTGCAAGGGTGAGGTTAAAAATGAAGGAGATGGATGTAAAGAAAGACCCTGGATGCAGTTGGATTGAGCTTGATGGAATTGTTCATGAGTTTCTTGTGGAAGATGACTCCCACCCCAGAGCCAAAGAGATTCATTCAATGCTGCAGGAAATTGCCGAACAAATGAGGTCAGTAGGATATAAGCCAGATACCACACAAGTTTTGCTTAACATTGATGAGGAGGAAAAAGAAAGCACATTATACTATCATAGTGAAAGGATTGCAATTGCATTTGGCTTAATCAGCACAAGCCCTGGAACCCCACTTCGGATAGTCAAGAACCTCCGTGTATGTGAAGATTGTCACTATTCAATAAAACTAATCTCAAAGATTTATAAACGTCAAATAATTGTTAGGGATCGGAAGCGCTTTCACCATTTTGAGAATGGTTTATGTTCTTGCATGGACTACTGGTAACACCCCCCTCCCTTCCGAATTTACTTACCTTGTTAACTATACAAATAACTTCTTTACTGTTATTTTCTTTTTTTGGAATTAATTAAATAGTTGCCTTTGTATCTATGATTGAATCAAAAATTTTGAAGAAATATGAATAACTTAGTAAAAATCTAGTAAAGCCCTCTCTTCCCCATCTTCACAGTCCATAACTGGACATGTTTTTTAGTTTTTACATTGGATGAATAATGTGTTAGAGGCTGCAACATTTGTTGCCTTATTACCTGCAAGTTCTTTATTCCAGGAGCTAAATATCTGATTGACTGATTGACAATTGCTCAAAAACCACTTCTTCCTGATTGGCAATCACATTAAGAAATTTCTCCTCCTTGATTGTAATAATGTTGAAAAGGGGGAGAAACTCATCCTGTTTGTGCAAACGAAAGTTCAATACAGCAGTTGATGATAGATGAAGAGGTAGCTTAGCTTAGATATATGACAGCTATAACTGGACTTCTCATGGCATCTATATTGTACCAACTTCTCAATTTTCTTAGCAAATCTATGCTTTGGGGTAAAATACAGTGGTAGTTAAGAAGTTAATACATCCCCAAATGAAAGGGAAAATAGGACAATAAAATGTGAAAGAGATTTCCCTATGTTTGCACATAAAATTAACCCAAGCCCAAAAAACATAGCACGACATAAACCCCTTAAAACTATGGAAGATCTTAGTAATGAATATCCTTAGTGCCCATGTTTAGCAGATGCACATGTCATTTGAAGCTGTTGGAAGAGAATAGACCAGGGAACAGATCTGCACTATATAGCCCTACGGAAACAAGGAGTGAAGTTGGTGCTCCCTTCTGAGCGTTCTTTTCAAGTTGCTCATCAAACTATGACCTTCATTTACTTATTGGTATCATCTGCTTTTCAAATAGGAAGTTACAGTGAATGATTAATGTTTCTTCAGAGTGGTTATATTTTTCTTGGGTGGAAATTTAATTCTTAGGGTCTATGTAATTCATGACAACTGATCCCTTAAAGACTTGGTGTAGATTCTTGGAAATTCGCAATATGTAGAAATTTGCAATATGCTGGAAATTGTCTATTCTTTTAAAATTGTAGTAAAAATTGTGTGAGTCTAGTAAAAATTAAAAAATGTGCTTCGAGTTTAACATGTAGTATGAATTTGACACGAAACAAATATGATAACAAATATGATATGAATATACAAATTATCTTGTTTATGTCCAAGAGCTAGGGGTTAGTTGATGAACTCTTGTACTATCATTTGATAGGTTACATAATGGATCCCAGATTGCAAAGAGGTAGGCCGTTTTATTTGCTTTCTTTGAAAAACATTGCTCAATAAACCGCACAGCAAAACAAACTGACTGCTGAACATCTCATCTATGACGAAAGATATGAACTGATACGAGCTTGACTTGTCCCAACTAGGGATGGCAACGAATTGGGTTGGGGTGAGTTTTTACTCATTTCGATCCGATTCGACTTTAAATATATAAAATTTGAATTTAATTCGATTCGATAATTTTTTTATTATTTTTATATCTGAATCTGACTTAATTCGATCCGAAATTAATAAAATATTATTTTTAATATAAATATAAAATTAAATATATATAAATATATATATAAATAAATAATTAAAAAAATTATTTATATATATCAAGTCGGGTTTGCCTAAAACCTGACTCCAACCCGATCCCGATTTTTTCTTTATGTCACCTGATTCGATACTCGATTTTCAAAAAAAAAAAAAAGACTCTAAAAGATCGGATCGGATCGAAATCCGTCGGTTTCGGGTTTTTTTGCCATCTTCAATCCCAACTCTATTTGAAGTTGGGTTTTATTTTATCAAAATAAATGTTCATGTTATTACTTACCGAAATCCATAAATGAAGGTGTAAGATATGATTAAAGAATACGTAAAATATACTTTTAAATGTATTGAAAGAGGATTGAAGTTCAACCAATATATATATATATATATATATATATTTTAAGAAAAATTTAGGATAGATAGGTTCTTCAATCCACCAGTAGGTCAAGATGTGTTCTGTCTGACAGTTTAAAACAGATGACTGTAAATAATGTATTCGAAATACCCTCAATAAATAATCATTATAAACATTTTACACGAAATAAATACAAAATAAATATACAAATTATCGTAGTCACGTATAAACAAGTTGGCAAGAAAGTCCTACAGCTTCATAGGTGAGAAATGCAGCACATGCCCTGAGCCATCTTCCCTGACATGCCAGCAATGCGAAACACAAATTACATATCCAATGTTCATTAAAAGCTATACTTAGTTACTCACAACACAATAATTTTGCCTTCAAGTGCAATTTATGTGCTAACGAATTAATAAAGAAGAATACAAGAATAGGAATACAAGTGCAAAAACCAAAAACAAAAACAGGGGAAACTTCTAAGGGAAATACATAATTACAAAGAGAAGCAATATAGAAGTGAACAACACTATGGCACCTTAAGGAGGCCGAGGTCGATCAACGGCATTTATGACAAGTGAGATGTTGTTGTATATGAGGGAGGCGAAATTCGACAATTTCTATAAGTTTTTGTACACTTATCAAAAGGGATTAAGCAGAATATATAAATTGATATATATATATAGGAAGAAAAATGAGTTATTTTTCATTTTCTTCTTTGTTTTTTCTCTTGTTTTCCTTCGATTTTTGGTTGGGGTGGGGAGTTTGGAGTAATGAGAATTAACACATGCGGCCGTTCCGGCAGGTAAGAGCACCTGCATTTGAAGTTATGATGCCAACTAAGGAAGAGGACTTGGCCCCTAAGCTAGAGGCCCTAGCATAGCTGGCTGCTGCTTCAGCTCCTGATGGAGTAAAGTACGCTCCATTTAACATAAGGTCTCCTTCTGACCTCCAATTCCAATGTCTCCATTCATTATTCCTTGCGACCACCCTCTTTGTCACCTGACGACATCAAATTCAACAAATCTGTCATCATTTTGTCATCATAATTGCAACTTCTGAAAAAGGGAAACTTTGTAGGTTTGGTTTACATATACCTCCTTGGCAAAGGGGTTCTTAGGGGCAAGGTAGCGGTTGCCTTGGCTGTTAATGGTGGGATTAGCACTTCCACCGATGGCATACATTTCCCAGTGTGTGTATTCATTGTTCACTACATGGAAATATCCATGTCTACACCTGCAAGACTTGGTAAAGAGGGCTGAGTTCAATTCATGATAAAACATTAAAAAAGGAAAGGAGAAATTACAGTATCGACCATTTTTAAGGATGTTACCTTGGCATTCTCTGGATAAGACCCTCACCAAAATGGTTATAAGCAATGGTCACTTGCATCTGCTTGTCTCTTACGTAAGAGTCACTATGTCCCAACAGCATAACCTGCCATCAAATTACTTGCATGAATTAATTTAGTTAGTTTAGTTCAATTGATTCATGTAACCATTAAACATCAAACAAATTTGAGATTCAACCAATAACTCTTATTTTCACGACGTGGCCTCCTTTATTAAAAAAAAAGAGAAAAAGATGTATGAGTAGATCTGTCTGACCTCATTGTGGTGGGTGAAGTAGTTGTTTGAGATGGTAATTGCAGTGGAACCCATTATAGCATCAATGAGTCCATCAGCACAGTTAGACAGTGAATTATGGTCAATCCAGATGTGGCTTGATCCAAAAATCGAAATCCCATCCCCATCAGCCATTGTCCTCCATCCATAATGAGATGGGGAGCTTCGAACCATGGCGTTGCCGGTGGGCTTACAGTCATGAATGTGGACTCCATGGATGATAATGTTTGTGACAAACTGGATGGTGATGCAGGCTCCATTAGCGATATGCACATTGACACCACGACCATCAATCGTCTTAAAACTGTTCATTATAAGCTCTTGCTTCAATCGGATCACCATGTCACGCTTGAACACAATCCAAAGAGGCCTGTTCTGGATAACAGCATGACGGAGGGTGCCTGGTTTGGGGTTCACAGGGTCATCATCGCCAGGGTCACTTACCACATAGTACCTTCCATCACGACCACCAATGGCATTGCGTCCAAAGCCAATGCCACAGTTTGCAAGGCGCTTTCGCCTAAGATACCAACGCCGGTCACAACGCCAGCAGTCATCAATTGGATTCCCTGTTCCACATGAGAAATATCCCAAAATTCTCCTTTCTGTGCTATTTTTTATGGTCCTTAAAATACAAAAAAAAAAAAAAAAAAAAACCGTGATTGTAACATCATACGTTATCATCATATTATATTAATTAATTGAAGAAAGTTAATTAAGCATGTGAAAAATGGGATAAGAATGATGGATCATTATTGTGGTTAAATTAAGGTGGTTGAAAATTTGAGATTTAATTTAATTAGTTTATATAATTATTTTTAAATAAATTATAATAATAAATTTAAATTTTAAATTTTAACATTTAATTTTTTGCAAATTATGACTTCTTTTATTATAAATAAATAAATGTATTTGAATCGAATTTAATTCTCGCTGTTGAGTTGGCCATGTGACTTTTCATGGGAGATGTACATACGGCCGTCCGTACAGAAAATTGATATAGATCACATTTTTGCTACTATAAAAGTTAGTAGTAAATGATAAGGTGGGAACTAATTCCTGCTTCTTCTTTTTTTTTTTTTTGTGTCGGTGCAATATGTTTTATTTTAAATATGTTATAAAAATAATAAAAAATATGAATGTTATATATTTTAAAAAATTTATAAAATTTATATATATTTAATAAAATAAAAAAATTATTTCATTGATATATCGAATTATAATATAATAATTTTTGTATTATATATATATGATATAAAATTGATATATAATCAATAAATAATTAATTTAATCGATTAGATTTATCCTCTTCAATGAAAAGATTTTGCATTTGAATCTCATTGATAATCACTTATTAAGATTATTTCGAATATACACTACCTGTAATTATTTATTTTAAACTGTTAAATATAACACATTTTATCCTAACTTAAGAATTGAATAATTTATCTATCTTTAAATTTTTTTCTTACCAAAACTCAAATTCAATTTATAGGAAAGCTGAAGTGAGATGGTTGAATTTAGTATTGTGACAATGAAAGCATGCAAATCATTGGCTGCAACTGAAAACAAAAAGAGATCTAAACAAAAATGTAGAACCTTTGGTTTTGACCGAATTCTAATGGCTTAAAGCATATTTTGACTACCCAAGTAAGACAGAGAACCGGTGAAGACAGGAGAAAAGGACCTGTCAGAAACTACACATTGTGGCGAGTGGGGGCCCAATTGAGGTATTCATGATTCCATCCTCTTCTCAAATGTTCAAAGATTATGTAAAATAAAAAAAAGATTATGAATTTGATAATTATGCAAAGCTAAATGAAAGTTCAGCTGAATCTGTTGTAGAAAATTAGATAGACAGACTCACATATCAACCATAGAAGCAATTTCTTCAGGATTGTCAACTGCCTGCTCATTTATCCATTTATCATTTTCCAACCTGACAGAAAAAAATGAAAGTGCAAAACTATTTTGTCAACCCCAAAAGCGTTAACCGAAAAGAGAAGCAAAATCCATAATGAAATGCACGTTGAAAGTACAGTTGTTGGTTCAATGTTATTAGAATCGATTTCGAAACTGAAAGTCTCTGAGTTTAAATGCACGTTGAGAGGGTTGATCAACTGTAATTTATTTACCAGAGGGAGTTAAACTACATATAACAGAATTAACGATCCTGATATGATATCTGATCAGATCCAATCTCAACGGCTTATATACTCTCTCAGGTTGCTAGATTTTTACGTCAAAGTTAATAGTTTACTCACCCGTCTGCCATTGATGAGTTGTTCAAGCTCTGCACCTTGTTTTCTTCAGGAAGCCTGCCATGCAAACACGAGGAAAATAAAAAACCAAAATAGCTGGACAGCTAAATTTGCTTCCAGGACTGGAAAAGCTAGCTAAACAGAGAGAACTCAAGGTGAACTGATTGTTACCCTTGAAAATATTGTACCTTGAATTCAGCTCTTTTTCCTCTGCGGTGGCCTTGACACAAACGAACAACACAAAAAGTAGCAATGTAAACAAAGAGAAGAATCTCTGAGAAACCCCCATTGCTGATTTTTCCTTTCTCTCTACGTTACAGTACTGAACGTGTTTAATTTTCCCTGTTTGGAAGAAATGAAAAAGGAGAGAGACGGAAAATAGAGGAAAGAAAGAAAGAAAATGAATTTTGGAGTCAATGAAAAAGCTCGGATGGCGCTGTCTTTTTATAGGAAAATAATAATTAAAAAATGTTGAATCTAATAAACTTTGCCTAACTCTTTTTTATTTTTATATATACAACTTGACATTTAATAATCATTTTATATCATAATTAATTTAAAATTAAATTGGATCAAGTTTTATAATAAGATAAATTTTTTATTTATCTTAAATTAGATATAAAAATAATATAATTTAAAATTTTAATATAAATTATATAATTTTAATAAAATTAAAAAAATATATTTCATATATATCATATAAATATAAATTATAACAAAATAATTTTATATTTTTCACATATTTTATATAAAAAATCATATAAATAAAATAAAAACAAAAATTACTACGTTTCATTGTGTTGGTCGCTCACGTGCCTGGCCATCTCCTCTGACATTTCAGCAGTTACCATGGGCTCCATTTATTCCACGTCATCTTCTTAAATTTTCATTACGTACTTGCAAGTGACGATGGAGAATTATACTCGCTTTCTTGTTAAGCCACGTTGCCCGATGGAGACGTGGAAAGATGGCTGAACATCAGGTAAGTGTACGAATTGTTGGATTATAAAAATCCATCAATGGACAGTTGTCCTTAAATACCGTACTCATACGTTTAAATTAAGACGCGTTGCAGTACAATTTTGAACTATCCCACTTTGAAAAAAAAAACCTTTGAAAATACTACTATCTAGTTTTAGATTTTTTTTTTGAAAAATTATTTGATATATTATTAATAAAATTAAAAAATTAAAATCTTATTTTTTAATTAATTTTTTTTATTTTTTCAGTATACCCATGTCGCCCTTCTAATCCTAAGAGCTCTTAAAAAACTCTTTACGTATTTGATAATTTCTTATGACTTATTTTATACTAAAAAGATACTTCAATATTAAGTTTTTAATTAAAATTATTAAAATTAAATTTTAAGTATTTGAAATTAAAAACTCATTTTATGAATAATAATGGATATAACTTTTAGAACCAATGTCAATAACATATTGCTTCAAATTCCCAATGATAAGGTGAAAACTTTGAAGAGATTTATATGATTTGGTATTAAATTTTCATTTTGTGTATCCCATAACTATCTCATTTAGATACTTACACATTTTTTATTAATTCCTCTTTTACAATACAGGACAAAACAAAAAAATTTGTTAATCATTATTTCTGAGTTCGAATTGATTTTTTTTCAATTGAATTGAAATTTAAGTTTTACAAAATGGGTATAAAATATTAGATTGAATAATTCCTTCATCTTCTTTCTAACTAAAAATTGGACATAAAAAAACATGTGCCCATAACTTGGATGGGTTTGGATTGTCTTTCCCCAAAGAGCTTATAAATATGTGGTTGAACTTGGTTCATGTAATTTGTTGGTCAAGACTCAAAAGAGCAACAAAATGTCAAGATCCCATCTGCTAAAGTTTTTTTTTTTTTTAAATGGGAATTTCACACATGCATAGTTCTTAGAAATGCCAAGAAGAAGAAGAAAACAAGCATATGATACAAGCAAGTGTACATGTTATCTTAAGTTGTGGAACTGAAAAGAGAACATGCCAATGAACACACAACATGCCTTGGAAAATGAACTCAAATCAAACAAAATTATTATAATCAATTAAAAGTGTTATGAATTTGTTTAATTGACAGAAAGGTAACATAAGATAACATGTAAAAGAGATTATTGTTTATTCGAAATTTAATTCGATTAATTTATAAGTGACATCAAGTTAGTTTACGATTCAAATTTTAATACCCATAATTTTTTTTATCTTCAAATTATGATTTTTGTTAAAAAAAATATTACCTAAACAGTTAATGTTTTTTAGTGTACAAAAATTGGAACCTCGAATCATCAACACAATCTCTTCAATTAATGATAGAAATAACTTGTAATTAATCATATATATATATAAATACAAATAAGAAAAGGTAAAAAGGGCTATAGACCTTAAACTTGAGATTAGAAGAAGAAATATAGAATCAACCATTTTTTTTTTCCTTGTGCTTAGTGTTTTTCAAGCATGTTATGTAATAAAGATTGAGACAAAAGCAAACGAATAAGCCAATTCAGCCCTTAAGACAAAACCATTTTTTTCCTTCATGATGATAACATATAAAACATTTAGTATTTCCTTTTTCATGAAAAATGATCAAACCACATGGGTTTTTTTTTTTTTTTCCAATTCATTTTTTACACGCAGGTGATTCAGAAATGAGGTTATTATACAAGTAGCATTAGCTAATTAACATATTAGAACTGATATCTTACTCTTATTTTTTTTTTTTTTTTGATTATTTAAGGAGATAGAGTCTTATATTAAGGAGAAAAAAAATTAAAGTTCGAATTTTAATTTTAATATCTTTTTTAAATTATTTTAATCACTAAATCAAACAATTAAAGATAATATTTTATAAGTTTTTTAACTTTAGCTCTTTAATTCAATCATGTCAAGAAAATGCCAACCAATTGAACCAGGCCAGGCTACTCTTCCCTCTTTAGGCTAGTTCGACCAAAGCCCATTTAGCCATCCCCACCCACCGAGTCCTAAAGCATTTTTAGGATTAATTTGAATGAGTGATAGAAATTAATTTTGATAAAATTAAAAATAATAATAATAATTATTATAATTATGATGAAAAAAACTATTATAATTGTAATTAAATAAAAAGTTTAAAAAAAATTATATTAAATAAATTTTATTAAAATTAATATTTAGATTCAATTAATAATATTATTAATTCAATTTCATCGCATTAAATGTGCCGTGAAATCCATACCCCACTTTGTTAAAGGAAAGAAAAAAAGAGTGACTTGTTGGTACAGCTGGGCCTACTAACTACTTTTCCAGATGGATTTTTAAAATATAGTTGCCCTTCGCGCATCTTAGATCTTAGGATTCGTCTCGCCTTGTCTTAATCAATGGTATTTGGCAGATTTGGGATTTGGATGTGATCATCATAAATGAAAATGAAAATCTTTGATGATTCAAAATGTTAGTTATAGATCATTCACACCATGTGCAAAAGATTAATGAATGAAGTGATATCTTTTTATTGTAAAACATGTAGAATTAAAGCCAAAACAGTAATTACTTCTAGCAAAACTTTCGCCATCATTCTCTCTTCTTCATAAATGAAGAGATAGGTCAAGCTTTTGATCTTTGTCCTTACGATCAGCACTTTCAATCCCTTGATTGTTATCCTCCGCCGTCGCTAGCTCTTGAGTCAAGCCTCCATTGCATCCTATGCTCCTCCGCCAATTCAAGTAAAGTTGCTTGTCTTCTTCAAATTGATGGTGGTGATATCCATTGCTACTCCCACCATAGAACAACATATCCACATTATTATCAAACCTGGCAGCACCATTGGATCCGAACCTGTTCGATAAATGGTGATCCGGGAAATAGCGGAAGTTGGCAGCATGAGCTGTTATATACATTGGAGGGTGTAAAAAGCCTAAATGGTGGCTTGCTGGTGCATAAACCATTGGTAATGTGGGACAAGATGAGAAGCTGCTGGTTGGTCCATATTCGGATGCCCGTTTAGCCTTTCTTGCAGCAGTCCTTTCTTTCTTGTGAGCATTTTGATGGCCTCCTAAGGCTTGAGAACTATAAAACTTTCTTGAACAGAACAAACAAGGGAAAACCCTTGTTGTTCCATCGTCTATATTGGCTTGAGAAACTCTCTCTTGGTGCTCATCTTCCATGCCTGTGAACAAATCAAGATGATTGAAGTCGGTTTTCATGCAGAATAAAATAAGACAAAGAAACAGTAGTAATTCAATTGAAAAGAAAAGGAAATTAAACCTATGACAAAGAGAACAAGAATGCAACTGACTTAGCTTTTTGGTGGATGATCTGATTAAAAAAAGAAGGGAAGAGAGTTCAGAAGCCGAGTTCTCAAGTGTTGGAAAACGTAAAGACTCTGAGCACAATAATTATTAAATGGAGTGCTTGACACAAGGGGACTGGTATGGGCTTGGGAACAGAAGAGATAAGAGAAAAAGAGATAAGTGGGGGAAGTGTTCTACAAGACGTTTCTGCATGCTGAGGTGAAGTGTGTCATTGGTGGGAAGAAATGTTTTTGGGTTGGAAAATGGAATCTTTCTTCTCCCCTCTCTCCCTCTGACAATTATCGATTTCAAGAGCATTTGTCAATTTTCCTGTTGTTATCAAACAAAGGCAGGTGAAAAAGACCTGTTTGTGCCTGTTGCTACCAGCCTTTCGCATTGCAATGAGGGTAGCTTTGACTTTGTGCTACATTACTCAAGCGCTTTCGTCTCTCCTTGTTAACACTAGTGAGAAAAAGGAGGGGAGATGTGAATTAATGGAAGTCAGACTGTCAGAAGGCTGAGCTTTTAAGATCAGGTTTGTGATCTTCGATGGCCAATGTCGAAGGATTGGGTGCCTTAAAAGCAATTCAGTCCCCACATGATCTGAAACTGAGTGGTGGGTTCCTTAATATTCAGCGTCCCTTCTTTTTCTATCTCTTTAAGCATGCATTTGGCTTTTGGGCTGCATTCCTCTGCCCTTAAATTATGTTATGGGGCTAACAGCCACAATTGCTGCCTTCTCCACCGCCAATCCCATGCAATTTGTCGCTTTTCATCCATTCCTTGCCTTGCATTTTCTGAACCTAATGTGGAGAACCCAATGCACTTCAACTCGTCTTGGTCCCTGTGTTTCCCCACACGTGGCATCCATCAGTTCTTTTGGCTACACTGATGAAACCCAAGGAAGAAAAAATATAGAAATTAAATGCCTAGTCTGAAAGTGAAAACCGAATTATTAATCAGACAACCAAATTCATCTGTAGATGTTATAACAGTTTACACTTATTTAAATCCGTTGATCAACTGTAATTTGAATGATCGCCACCATGATTTGATGACACTAGGCTTCAAATTTTACAAGAAAGATGGCAGAAGTATAATAAATTCAACGGTTTGCAGAATGTTTGATTCAGGTAGGAAGAAAGCACCATGGAGGACAATGCAGAACACATATCTGAACAAGTTACAAGGAAGAAACAAACAGGCACATAAGATTCACAAACAAAGAAAACATCTACTAATGCAAAATAGACTGGAATTGGATGGCTGTGGCTCATCGGGCTTTTCGCGAGGAAAATGCTTAAAAAATGCTTTTACTGCTGCAGTCGCCCCATCCTCATTCTCCATTGCCTTGGCAAGTTCAATGGCTCTCTCTTTCACCTGGCATACCTTATAGCCATGGGTGATGAGTTCATGACAAATTTTTTGTTTTTTTATGGGCACCCTCGTGAGTAAAACTCCCATTAAACGTGGGGACTGGGAAACGATAGGGGATCTAATGTATGCAATCTTATCTAACATTTTTCACAAGAAACTGTTTTCACAACTCAAACCTATGACCTCCAAATCTTATCTTACATTACAGCAACCTTACCGTTGTACCAAGGCTCCTCTGATGAACTTCTTTTTATTCACCAAAAAAAAAAATGCATTAGGAGTTAAATTATCAGTCAGTTAACCTATACCACTTAAACTAAATCTAATTCAATGTTACATGAAATTTCATTATACAATTTGCATAAACTTGTAAAGAATCCTTAAGATAATTTTGCCCCCACTGATTTAAAATCATGCATCCATCCCCGCTTGGAGGTCTCAGAGGAGAGAGTGGTATTATCAAGAAGAGAGAGATCTATCTCTCTTTGTTTTACTCAAAGTCCAAACGAGTTCCCACATGCACCAAACCAAAAAAAAGTACCAACAAATAGCTGCTTGTGTTGCGAAAACTCCCTAAGATCAAGCTTTACTAGAACTTGGAACCAACGCCCCCCAACTATGAAGGCGATACATTAAGCTAAAAGGGTGCTTCGATATTTTATTTGGCATATATGGATTGGATTTTACAAAATCAAATCTACCTAGAGTATGAGGATTTGCATGTGATTTTCCCTCTACTATTTAAAATATTTTATTTAAAGTAAGACAAGAAGACAGAGAGTTTCAAAAAGTAAACCAAAATAGGCTCGAAGAAACTAATATACTTGCCTTTTAAATTTGGCTTCAGTGGAAGTTTACTCATAAGTTAATAATGATGATATCAATGATCAGTAGGACACTGAATCAAATTGTAGGTTTGAAGATGAAGATCACAAAAACTCATGGAGAGGTTTTTTTTTTTTTATACAAAATCACACGTTAAAAATAAAGTAATGGATGGTAAGTATTGAGATTCAAACTTTAAATTTGATATCACTTTTAAAAAGTGTTACATGATTGATTTGAATTAAATTCCGGATCCAAAGTGCTATTATTTTCACCTTGGCTCAAGCTCTTTTACTGTAAGAGAATAAAACAACAGTTCTAAACAAACTCATATAAATAAATTGAAGCCATATGATAAACTGCATGCACTTAACCATCTTCCATGTTTTTTTGGTTGTGTATTAATAACCTTTCCAGTTTTTTTGCCATGTCTGAAAAATAAACAAAAACCTTCCACTTTTCACCTAAATTTGGCTTTTATGTTTGATTGGTACGTGATTTCAAGGAGAACGTGAAGAACAATCTGCGACCTCCCATTCCAGAACGTTGTGATCCTGATTGGAGGAAGCTGATGGAAGAGTGCTGGTCTCCTGGTCCTGAATCTAGACCATCATTTACCGAGATAACAAACAGGCTGCGATCCATGTCCATGTTGCTTCAGCCCAAGGGACATAACAATCATCAGGCAAGACAGACAAGCCCTAATCTCGCGGTATGAATCACACTAATAGATCTTCGAGTTCGATCAATAATGGCCAATTTTTTTATTTTCCTCACCTTTGTTTGTAAGTGTATCTTCATTTGCTTATTCTCTTGTAACAGAGTAACTCAGGTCACTGTAGTGAGCCCTCAAGTGAGCATTAACAGAGTTCTCCGGCAAGTTTGCCATTGATGATTTCGAAGAAAACAGTACGTTTATATTTATATACAAAGAAAAGAAAAAGGGCATTGGATTCGAGTTGCTTTGGTCTATTTCCATTCTGTCATGGTTTCCACATCTTCATTCATTTCGTGGTGCTTGATGAAACAATAATTCTGAAAAGTACAGCCAGGAAACTTAAATACAACGGTAAAAATCCAGCAATTCTAATGATAATTACAAGTGAAAGAGCTCCTTAAATATATGGGTTTGATATAATTTAAATTTTTGATAAAATTAATAAAAATATTTTAATATTTTATATATCGATGAGAGTTATAGTATAATAATTTTAATATTTTATAATTCAAAATAAAAATAAAAATTACCTTAAAATTAAAAATAAAAGTTGTTGGATATTTCATGTTCACATTACGATTTGCTCCGCATACGAATTTAAAGAAGTCATTATTAAACGTGTCGTTTTCATATGTACAAGTGAAAAACAGACTTTCCATTAAAGCCGTCAGAGCACATATGGTGTCGTTGAAACAATCTTCGTCGGTTGACCGGCGACGGTTCGTCGTAAGAAACAATAGTGTTCACCGTCACACCTGGCTGAGGAAAAAGGGTTTTTCACGTTTCAAAAGCTCCTAATCTCCGACCACCTCTCAATTTTGTGAACAAAAACTAGCCTTTTGCTTGCATGAAAACAGCTTTTGAATTGAAATTTTTTCCCTTTTTTTTTAATTATAATTGAGAATTGAGATTTTCCAAATCTCAGTTTGTCTTTCACAAGTTAACAAGGCGGCGATTGAAAACTCCAGATGATAAAAAATAAAAATTATTTAAAAATTTAAATTTTTTTGTGTTTATTTTATATTAAATATAAAATATATTGCATTATAATTTATATGATAAGTCATACATGAAATATTTTTTTTATTAAATTAATATATAATAATAATTTTTAATTTTATTTTAAATTTATCTTTAAATATTCTATTTTTATATTTAAGAGAAAAAATAATATATATAAATTTCTTTAAACTTGTAATTTTTAAGTGCAAATTTTAATATCATACTAAATCATCCAAAATCATATTTTTTTTATTAAAATTTAAAATTATATGGTATTTTTTCATAAACAAAATAAAATAAGATAAATAAAACAAAGAAACAGCCAAAAAAAAAATTTTAAAAATTAAAAATCCCTCCGTCCAACTGAAAAACGTGGGTGTAATTTTCGTGGATGACTCCAACTGCAAACAAAAAAAAATTTGGCAGATTCTTTATTTATTAAAAAAAAAAAAGCCATTTTATCTGTAAAGGCTACAAGCTGGCCGTCCCCTTCTGAAACATCTGACCAAACTTTCCAGCCCCAAGTCCATGAAAAAGACAGCAAGGACAACGAAGAAGTAGATTTTTTTTTGGCCAGTTACAATAAAGCAGTAGTCGAGTTATTATATTACCCATTTCGGCATTTCCAGTGGAGGGGAAACAAGTGAAAGGCAGAGAGGAAGACAGATGGATATGGAGAAAGCAGTCAAGAGACAGAGAATTCTGCTTGATCATTTACGACCCTCTTCTTCTTCTGCTCAATCCAATCAATCTTCTGCTGCTCTCTTTGTAAGCTTGATCCCTTTTAATGGATTTTGTTCTTGTTCTTATTGTTTCTTTATTTTCTTTTGAAAATGGGTTTGTTATCATCATTTGATCAGCCTTCAATTTGTGCTGCTGGGGATAGCGCTGCTTATCACCGGACGGCTGCTTTTGGGGATGATGTTGTGGTTGTGGCGTAAGTTGCTTTAGTACTTATAAATCGTGTTTTATACGTTTCTTTGATATGTTAATTTTGCATCAATGAAGGAAAAAATGTTGTTACACAGGGCATGCCGCACTGCTATTTGCAAGGCAAAGCGTGGAGGATTCAAGGATACACTTGCAGATGATTTGCTTGCCCCTGTTTTGAAGGTTAGATGCTTTTGGTTTTTATGTAGTCAGTTGTCTATGAAATCAGATTTGTTTTGCCTCCTATCTTAAGTTGTGTTCTCAATGCAGGCTTTGATAGACAGAACAAAGCTGAACCCAAGTGAAGTAGCTGATATAGTTGTCGGTACAGTTTTGGCACCGGGCTCTCAAAGAGGAATGGAATGTAGGATGGCAGCATTCTATGCTGGTTTCCCTGGTATAGTTAGTCTTTCAAATTTCTTATTCTTGGACCCTTTTATGATTTCTTGTCTTTTTGGGGACTTGAACTGTCTGTTGTTTCGAAAATTATTGAATTTTCGTTTCATTTTTGAATTGCTTTTGTCATGCTGCATCTGGTGTCATTACCAAGGTTGTTACTATGTTGATAATAGAAATATAAATTGGAACACTTGCATTGAATTCTAAATTGTTGGTTTCTTTTTTTACAGTGTCTTTTGCATATACATATTGCTAATATAGTTATCTGTCTCAACCAGATACGGTGCCTATTAGAACTGTCAACCGGCAATGTTCATCTGGCCTACAAGCAGTTGCTGATGTTGCTGCTTGTATAAAAGCAGGATTTTATGATATTGGTAAGGATATTTGATCTTATCTATATATTTGAATGCTGAGAAAGATTTATTTGGATATGCAATTGAACTTCACCTTGGTATTAACCTTCTTGGTTTAAAATGTAGGCATTGGTGCTGGTGTAGAAAGCATGACAACTGATAAAATTGTTCCTGGGGTAGGCAAAGTTAACCCAAAGGTATGTCAAACATATTGCTTGGGTTAACTATTTAGATATGTTTTATATTGATGTGTTAATATGCAACTGGTTTTATGTTTACAGGTAGAGAGCTTTGCCCAAGTCCGGGATTGTCTTCTTCCTATGGGCATTACTTCTGAAAATGTTGCACAGCGTTATGGTGTGACACGGCAAGAGCAGGACCAGGCTGCTGTGAGTTTGTGAATTGTTCTATGTACTTTTATCTCCTGATGTGAATGTGATCTTTACTAGTGTGAAATGCCTTACATTTGTAAACTTAGGTTGAATCTCATAGGCGTGCTGCTGCTGCAACAGCCTCTGGTAAATTCAAAGATGAAATTATCCTTGTATCTACTAAGGTAATTTTGTGTGGTAAATTATTTTGGTTTAGAACTTTTATGATCTTTCACTGATTTATCTTAATCTGCAAAGATTGTGGATCCCAAAACTGGAGAAGAGAAGCCTGTTACAATTTTGGTGGATGATGGAATTCGCCCTGACACAAACATGGAAGATCTAACAAAGTTGAAGCCTGCATTTAAAAAGGATGGGACAACAACTGCTGGTATATAATAATAATAATGAAATTTGTGAAACTTTTTCCCTTGACAAGAATAATCATGCAATTTGAATAAAAGTTGTCTACCGATTTGTTTCTTAGGAAATGCTAGCCAGGTAAGTGATGGTGCAGGAGCGGTCCTCCTTATGAAGAGAAGTTTGGCTATGCAGAAAGGACTTCCAATCCTTGGTGTGTTCAGGTAATGAAAACTCTTATATCAAAGTCTCTAAAAACGATGAATAGTGCTTGCCTAATAACTGCAAGTTGCCTAGTAAATTCACATTTTTGAGTCCCTCACACTGCTTTCTTATGCTCCTTTTGAAGAAGTTTTGCTGCTGTTGGTGTGGATCCTGCTGTGATGGGCATTGGTCCTGCTGTTGCCATACCAGCTGCAGTTAAGCATGCAGGTCTTGAGCTTAGTGATATAGACTTGTTTGAGATAAATGAGGTAGTGGGTTTCTTTGATTGATTTGTTTTGATGGTGAATTTGATCTAAGTTTTCTTCCTTTTCTGATTATGCAATATGTAATTTTGGATCAGGCATTTGCATCTCAGTTCGTATACTGTTGTAAGAGATTGGAGCTTGATCGAGAAAAGGTCAATGTTAATGGAGGTGCAATAGCCCTTGGGCATCCTTTGGGTGCTACAGGTATCTAACAGAAATTTGACGATTTACAATAAAAAGTTTTCCTTGTTATGCACCATTGCTGCCACATGGAACTGAGCTCATGATTAAACAATGAAATTCCTCACAAGCCAAGATAGACATATACTATTGTCTAAACAAAAACTAGATTACCTGTTCTAACTTTTCCAGGGGAGAAGCTTGATCTTGAGGGTGGTCTGGTATTAATGTAAGCTATGTATTATATTGCGTATCAGGTGCTCGCTGTGTTGGAACTCTATTGTATGAGATGAAGCGTCGTGGGAAGGACTGTCGCTTCGGAGTGATCTCAATGTGCATAGGTCTCTCTCTTTCTCTCTCTCTCCACATAACATGAAAAAACAAAGAAGATTCAGATTCAGGTCTAAACTTAGTCGAAATAATGCATTGGTATGAGTTTAATGTCAGCATGGACTTTGTAACCGAATGAACTGAGGATTGCAATAGCCTTTTTCTTTTGGAGATAACATGGTAAAGTGTGAAAGCCTAGCAATACCTTTCTTTGGCTTGCATTTGTCCATAGGTTACTTAACTCATTGAGAGGATAATAGAATTGGTTTTAAACAATTCAACTAAATTTGTAGTAGGTCTAATGTTCTTCCAGCTGACTTTAAGTAGTAATCAGCTATTGGATTTTTCTTTAATCTGCAATACACCAAACAAATTTGTCAGTCAGCAATTATAATCACCAATTCTGTCAAGCCTTAACAATTGAACTGACAAACATTTAGCATGGTTCATTTAAGAAACTAAATTGGCCAACTCCATTGTCCTATACAGGCAGTGGAATGGGGGCTGCAGCTGTATTTGAAAGGGGAGACTGTGCTGATGAATTCTGCAATGCTCGAGCTGTCGAAACGAACGAGCTTCTATCAAAGGATGCTCGATAGATATGTTTGTCGATATCTTTCTGTTTCATTTCAATATGACAACCTGTCATATTCCCAAAATTAGATAATTGTCATTTGTCAAAGCCGCATGCATGAAATCAAAATAAAGTCATCTGTGCAATAGCTCAAGAACGAGGCTGAGCAAAGTTACACTCTTTTGTTTACAGGTGATTGGAATATCAATCCATTTTGTAATGTCGTCCTGTGATTTAATAAGGTTTCTATTCTGTAATGTTAAATACATCTTTTATCCTCTGTGATTTAATATAGTTTTGACGCACAATTTTATAAGGAGATTGCCATGGCAGAAATCATACATCTGAATGCTCATCTATTGAAGAATCAAGGAAAAAGACCTTAGCCATTTATTGGACAGTTGGTTAGTTGTTATTGACCGTTTAAACCACATCAGTACTTTAATTAACGATATTAAGAGTGTGGAGTAAAATGCTTGAGGGAATGAAAGTTCGAATTTCATCAATTTTTTGTATAAATATTAAATCGTAAAAAATATATAGCTTTAACTTTGCTCCCAAAGGCTGGTCTGCAGTATCTGCGGAGGGAGTGATTCTATTAGCTATTAGTAATAGCCATGTTTGTTCATTGATGTAGAATTATACCCTGCATTTAGATGGAAATCAATTTTAGTTTGCTTTTGTGCTGCATCAATTTGGTCAGGGAATGAAACTTGGGCTTTTCTCCGGGGTAAAAAAAATCGAGAATATAAAAAATTCATTCAAAATCGTAATATTTAACTCGAATCTGATCAATTTTTTTTATTTAATTTAAATATTAAATGTATATATTAAGTTAAGATTATGATATGAAAATTTTTTTAAAAAATGAATTAAATCGAATTATATATTTTTATTAATTTTTATAATTTTTAAGTTTTTATAAAATAAAAATAATTATTTTATATATAAATCTATTTAAATATACTTAAAATTTTATTAAAATAATATATAAAAATTTAAATTTTAAAAATTAAAAAATAAAATTGAATCGAACTACTAGAATTCAATTTGGATCAGATTAATTTAAAAAAAAATCGATTCAAATTTAAATCAAATTTTAAAAATTCATAATTTTATATATTATGTGAAAAAATTAAATTAAATTCGATCTAATATGAATCTTATCACTCTTAACTTTTTTTATGAATTTTTTTTTTTTATTCCACCAACCACAAGAGAAAAAGGTATGTTGTATTTGTTTTTGCTTGGATGGCATTTTCCAATTGAACTCAGGGCATCCTTAGATGACAAATACCAGAACAGTGCCACATTTCCGTAACACTAAAGAAAATAAAAAGAAAATCTTACAAGTTACACCCTAAGTTTAAAAGATAGGTAATACTTGACCGATAAGGAAAATGGTAGATTTAATAATTTTAAATATAATATAATATTAAATATATATAATTTAAAATTATAATAAAAAATTATAACATATATTTTATATTTAATATATTAATTAATTAATATGATAATTTTTATATTTTATAAATATAGTTTTTATAAGAAAAAAATTTAAAAATAAATAAATTATTTAGTATCTTAAATCAAGATAAAATATATCATGTGTTATATCTTATAGTTTAAGATAAATTATTATAAATTATACATTTAAAATTATCTCAATAAATAATCATCAACTAAATTCAATTTTAAAATTTTTTTATTAAAACAAATAAATTTTAATTAATTAAATCAATCACTTGAGATATATATATATATATATATATATAACACCTATATTATATGTTACGTGACAAATGCGAAATGCTTTTTCCATTATTGGGTGAATAGGAAAAAGAAATAGAAAGAAAGAAATTTCTAAAACATTCTCTATCTTTTTCTAAGGTGCTTTCAACTTTTCTTTTCTTGACTTCCAAGAAAAATAATCCGAAAAGAAAATCCAAGCGAGAGCTTAAAGGCAAGGGGCCACCTAGAATCATCCAATCTAAACCGTCCGTGAATGAACGCGCTTTCCAGTAGGGTGTGAGGATAAAAAATGTTCTGTCCCTAAAACCAGAGCAATCCCAAACCCAATAAGAATCCGAGCAGGAAAAAAGATCAAAAAACTTGGCAAAGGCGTTAAGGCCAGAAAAGAAAGTGGCTCCCAAACAGCCTACGTTTTGTTTTCACCTTTACCCTCTCTCTCTCTTTGGCTTTTGCTGTTTCGCTTTGCTAGGGTTTAATCAGGGTTTTCTTCTCTTCCCTTCCTCTCTTTCTGCTTCACTGCTCCAATGGATAGATACCAGAAAGTAGAGAAGCCAAAGCCAGAATCACCCATTAACGAGAATGAGATCCGAATCACTTCTCAAGGCGCTATAGGAAACTATATCAACTATGCTATTGCTCTTCTTCAGGTTCCCTTCCTCTCCCCCCCCCCCCCCCGCCCCCTTTTTTTTCCTTTACATCTCATTTCTTTTGAAAAGAGCAGGTTGCCCTTTTTGTTCCTTGAGCATTTCGTGCTTGTGTGGTTCTCTTTTTGTTTTGGTTGTTCAACATTGAATTTATTCGCCTCGGCTGTTTTTGGGGTTTGCTTTTTTCTTTAATGAGCTTTTGATTTAGAGATTCGATGTGGGTATTTTTGCATGGTTTAGAAATTTTCTAGTGTTATTTACTTGATGGATTTTTGGGTCTCTTTGATGCATGGGGTTGTTTGTTTGTATTTGCCCTGGTATTCAATGGGTTCTCTGCGATTGTTTATAAGGCTATTTGACGCAATTTTTAGCTATTAACTGCTCTATTCTTTTATTCTTTTCAGTTATCTAACATCTGGGATTTTCTTAATCTTTTACAGTAATTTGTTTTTGTTAATGTTTAAATTATTTGTATGTATGTTCAATTAGTTCAAATTGTAGATGAGTTGGTATTAGTTGCATCTAAATATGGAAGAAATCAAATCTGAAAAGCGAATTTGCTTTTTACGCGATTCTGCTGCCTTTCCCTTCTTTTCTTTGGAGCTGGTTTATCTTCCTTTTGCGTATTCTAGTTTGTGTTGATTAACCATGAATTATAATTTTGCCCTATGTGAACGTTACAATGGTGCACCCTTTTTGTTTTTTTCCCTAATGCCGGAAAAAAACTGTTAACCCTTTTGTATTGAAGTGTTTTGGTGATGTTTTATTAGGACAAACGTGTGAAGGAGATTGTCTTGAAAGCAATGGGACAGGCAATCAGTAAGACAGTAGCCATCGCAGAGATTATAAAGGTTGGGGGACCTTTTTGATCATCCCTGCATTGTATTTTCCGACTTTTCCTGATTAGCTATTTGTACCGTAAAACAGAAAAGGATTCCCCGTTTGCATCAAGATACTGCCATTAGCTCAGTGATCATAACTGATGTGTGGGAACCTCTTGAAGAAGGGCTTGTTCCGTAAGTCTCCAGACTTCTCTATCCACATTTATGACGTGTTGGTTTTATTTTTATGCATCTGAGCATTTAATTTCTTGTCTTGTGCAGTGTGGAGATGACTCGCCATGTCTCAATGATATCTATCACCTTGTCAACCACAGAGCTAAATAAAAACTCTGCTGGGTAATCTAATTTATCTTGTATGTTGTTTCAGTTTTGGACAATGAGAAAGTAAATTGATGAGATGTTGATTGTGTTGCCTATTGTTACCTTTTTAAGGAAATGAAAATGTGGAAATTTTTATTTGGTACCAAAATATTATTATGTTGCTTGTTTAATTGAGATAACTCTTTGCTGATATGACTTGACATGTGTGACTTCAGGTATCAAGCTCCACATTATGTTGAACAACCCAAGCCACAGTATAATTATCAGCAGCAGCAACCACCCAAACATGCCCGCATCCCCTATAATGATATTAATGAAGGTGAAATCAGGAACAAGTAGTTCTGGAGCTGTTTTTTAGGAACTTTATTTTTTAAATCTAAACTTATCCTGCATATCATTTTTAGATTCATATGGCCGAGGAAGGATTCGTGGTAGAGGGAGAGGGCGGAGTTGGGGCAGGGGTGGATATGGAAATTATCAAGGTATGATATATATAGATTTTGATTCTTTGAATAGTGTTATGGTGGTTATTGATGTTTTTCTTAGAACTTTTATGTAGTATAAATTTGTCTTTTAGTTGCACCATACCTTATATTTCACTCATTTCTTATAGATAATGGTGGGTACTTGAATTGGGGCAGAGGTGGTGGGCGAGGAAGAGGTTGGGGCTATCGTGGTAAGTATGCTTTATTCACAGGATATTTAAGGAAAGTATTTTATGGCTTTGATGAAGTTTTTGGTGTATCTATGCAAGTAAACATCATTAAAATCTTACTTAGGCCTCGATTAGCATAGCATTGCAGTTGAAAATAGCTTTTGCATTCAAAAGCTGCTTTTGACCCAAACGCAATGCTAAACAACAAAAAAATTTTGCTGTTACGAGCCAAGGCAGTTACACCTATCAAAGTAGCTCAAAAACTACTGAAATAAGTTCAATTTGAGAAAAGAATCTGGTGACAAATAAATCTCAATGTGCTAACTCGTACTTATAAAAATTTGTTTGGCTCTTCTTCTATTCTGACAGGTACTGGTTATGAAAGAGGTAGAGGTGGAGGGGGCAGGGGCTATAGCCGTGGCCGTGGAAGGATGGGTGGTGGTCGCTCAAGGGGTGGTGGCTACTAAAGCATAATCAAGGACTGAAGTTCGTTTTTTTTTTTCCCTGTAGCTAAATGCTTGCTTTGGGCCAGTGGGGAAATTATGGCAGTACCGTTTCTAATAGCGTGAGATGTGGCTTAAAATCCTCCAGCATTATTAAGCAGTGGTGTTGTGTTTCTTTCTGCATTATATGGATGTGGGCAGGGTTTTTTTATTGGTGTTTATGCATTTAGCCTAGGGCAAGTGGATGGGTTATGATTGTGCTGTAATTCAAGTTACCCTCATATGGCTGCCGATAACCTATCATGTTTATATATATATTTCTTTATTCCTCCCTCGGAAGCCTCTCTTGCCTCCCTGATTTCCTGAATTTTGATTATTGGAACTAAAAATCCAATACAATTAGAAGAAATATTTGTTTGAAGATAATCGAGACCTGAAGACTAGCGCTGCTAATAGAACTGTCATATTGAAAAATGTGACACGGAAATTTGGGCTGGGCATACAATCAGAAATCAACCACCTGACAACAGAGGTGGTGCATCGAAAAGCCCAGATGATCAATCCAGATGCCAACAAGTGCAGCAATTTGGGCCTTTACCTGATCAAACAAGGCAGGTACGATGATGCAGGTTCAGTTCTTGATGATATTGCAGCTTGCAAGGTAAAATTCCAGGTTCTGTAGACATTAGAACCAGGAACAGAGCTGAGGATTTGTTAATGGAGCTTAAAGCCTTGCAGCCATCATCGGAATTAGCAGATATTCTGGGCTTTGATGATGATTTTGTCAATGGGCTTGAGCTGGTGATGAATGAATGGGCCCCTGTTAGATCAAAGAGACTACCCATTTTTGAAGAGATCTCATCATTTAGAGATCAATGGGGTTGTCGATAATTTAAACATAGATACACAAACAGTTATAATGGTGTTGAATGATTTAAAATAGTTTAAAATGATAAATGTAAAAAAAAAAAGAAAAGGAAATAACATGCGGGAACGGGATATGTCTGTTTCTTATTTGAACAAATGGATATTTATGCAAGCAAAATTTTAATGATATTGATATATTAGGTCAAGCGTTATGTAAGGCGGCGCAGGCGGCGGCGGCGCTTTACTCCCAAGTTCCAACCAACCGGACGCGTTCATTTGTCTTCCTTTCAGCATTTCCTGTATCATTTCTCTAAACAAAAACAACCCAAGTAGCCAACCACCGATAAATTTCCCTCAATCCTTCAATTCTCAAAAGTTTATCTATTTCACTGACAAATTTCCAAAGAACAAAACTTTGTACCTTTTTGCAGCTTCAACCAAATGGCAGCCAAAAACCCAGTGATAATAACTGATAAAGATGAGATGAGAAAATGGTCAAGAAAGATGAGATCCCAAGGCAAAACAATTGGGTTGGTTCCCACCATGGGTTACCTTCACCAAGGTCATCTGTCACTCATCCGAGAAGCACACAATCATAGCCAGCTCATAGTTGTCTCTATCTATGTAAACCCAGGTCAGTTTTCTCCTTCCGAGGACCTTTCAACATACCCATCTGATTTCCATGGTGATATTCTCAAGCTTAAGTCTGTTCCTGGTGGAGTCGATGCTGTTTTTTGTCCCAAGAATCTGTATGACTACAATTATAACGAGAGGCAAAATACTAAGAATGAAAAAGAGAATTGTGCTGCTGGTCATGGGGCTGGGGTTGTTTCCTGTGTGGAAGAAGAGTGTAGTGGACATGAAACATGGGTGAGAGTTGAGAGATTGGAGAAAGGCCTGTGTGGGAAAAGTAGGCCTGTTTTCTTTAGAGGGGTTGCTACTATTGTAACCAAGTTGTTTAACATTGTGGAACCTGATGTTGCTGTATTTGGTAAAAAGGATTATCAGCAATGGAGGATTATTCAACGAATGGTGAGATTTATAGCTCTGTTTCTTGATCTTATTTGTAGCAATTGAAATGGTTTATTGAAAGGAAGGTTTACTGTTTCATTTGAACTGTTTTTGACTTATTTGCTACAGGTTCGAGATCTTGATTTTGCCATTGAAATTGTGGGGTCTGAAATCATGCGTGATAGTGACGGCCTTGCATTGAGTTCGAGGAATGTGCATCTCTCCCCTGAAGAAAGGGAAAAGGTTCTTTGATTATTTCAGCCATTTTACATTGTGAGGCTTATTACTGCAACTTCTAACATTGAGATTTCCAGGCTGTGTCTTGGAAATTATGGAATCGTATTTATTTTGGAGTCTCAGTAGCTCAGTTGCATTTAATTTATATATACTAATCTATACAAATCGAGTTCTTTTGGCCTGCAAATATAATTCCCTGTACATGGAACTGAATTAGTTCGAATTTATTTTGCAGGCATTGTCTATTAGCAGGTCATTGTTAGAAGCTAAATCTGCTGCTGAAGAAGGTGAAGTTAAATGTAGAGAACTGAAGGATTTGGCTGTAACAAAAATAACTCAAGCTGGGGGAAGAATTGATTATGCTGAGGTTGGCTACCACAATCTTTCTTCCTCAACCTTTTAATACAGTTTGGATTTGTTAAGAAATTAATGCTCAAACACTATCAGAAGCCATTAAAACATTGTATATTGGCTGATCAACTAGGCTTAAGTTCAAGCAGTATGTTTGGCTTAAAAACATTCCTGAATCCTCCATTAATGCCCACGTTGTTAGGTTCTATTCATTAACACCTTTCTTTGCCTAAGCATTCGGTTCTTGTATTTGTCCTTCTTTTGTCATCCTTATTTCTTTAGCATTATTTAATTAAGGTCAACTGACCATCAATAGGTTCATTCTCATGTTGGGTGTGAAACCAACGGCTTCAACAGGACAAGCATCTACTTGAATGCTTCACTTACGCCCTCTACTACTAGCAAACAGCCAGCTTATTATAATTGCATGAACTTCAACTAAAATGTCAACATTAAGTTTTAGAAATTTCTTTTCGTGGGCTTTAATATCTGTTCCATGTTGCACGAAACTGTCAAGAACAGCTGTTTTTTCTTTCGAACATCCATGATTATGAACGGTAAATATGGCCTATCATTAGTAGGTGCTCGAACACATTTATTTGGATTGTATAATCAAAGTTGACATCTAATAGATTTGAGATTCAAATCCAAGCTGCTATGATCTCTTCTCGTCTTCAGGATGTGGCCTTCTTTATTAAAAATTAAAATTTATGTTAGCGGCCGTTATTTGGTTAGAAGAAGTTGAATTGGAAGTGTCCTAATTACAACGTCTTGTGTTTGCAGATTGTAGAGCAGGAGAGTTTGGAAGCAGTGGAAGAGATCAAGAGTCCTGTTGTGTTCTGCATTGCTGCTTGGTTTGGCAAGGTTAGGCTGATAGATAACATTGAAATCAACATATGAAAGTAGATCTTCAGCCCGATGCTCTTATCTTTCTCCTCCTGGAAGAGCAATCAACGGTTTATTTCTCACCTCTAGGAAGTCACTACCGTACCGATCTCCTGAATAACCATGATCGGACAGCTATTTCATTATTTGTTTTATCTAAAGGGTTCTGGACATGACATGCTTCTACCATCGGTTGGATTCTTTGTTTGAATGCCGTATGTTGATGTTTTAATGCTTCAGCACATAAAAAAACAAATGTTAGAACAGCATTTTTTAAGAGATGATGCCTATTTTGCACTCTAATAGGATTCTCAATTTGAGCCAACTTGTCCAGGCATTGGGGTTTAAAAGCATATACCCCAGATGGCAAGCCAGCCATGAAACCCATGAGGATTTGTTAGCTATAACAAGGCTTGATTTTAGAACCACTGGAAAACGCTTACTTTATATCCCTAAACATGATCATCTGAAAGGGCCATTTTTAATATTTTTATCAAAATTCAATTTTCCAACAGGTGTTTATCGAATTTCCACACATCAACAAACTTTAATGCTATCAAAAGAATCCAAAAATACAAACTATACTATACAAGCAGAGAGTCTTCTGATATAGGCTAGAGCAAAAAAGCACGTGTAATAAAAAAATTCTATAACTAAGAGGAGCATCAATGTTACTTGCAACTGCAACAACACCGATTCATGAATGGCAATAGAATATTATAGCAGGTGAGCAATTTGTCAACATTTGAAGCCACCACAAACGGACAGTACGATGATGAGAATCAAGGCGATCAGGATTCCAAGAACTATCAGCTTTATCTTCATATTCTGAAACCACATCTTTCTTCTCATCTGGGTTCCTTGCTGCCTGAAATCTTGTGCCTATGGTGCCCATAAAATAAATACCGGCACTATATGATCAATAAACCAAAACAAATAACCAAAATCCATAATCTATAATTTTGAATCACCAGTAAGAGAATCAAGTAGAGAAATTTTCAGGTTTTTGAATTGAACTATTTAGCTAGCCCTTGAAAATTTGAGAACTAGTATTGATAAATACTTTTAAAATGAAAGAAATGCTTAATTGAATGAAAGAGGCAATTCGTTATGTGACACATATGTTCAAGGATCCCACATTTAACTTAACATTCTTGCATTGGACTTACTTCGTGATGATGCTAACAGTAACAGTTCACGTTAATGTACTTTAATTTTTATGTTTTACCAGTTAGTCAGATAACAAGCCCAAACAATTGCCCTATATATGCTCTATCCTCAGTGAAGTTTTTGAAAACATTTGAGCGAAGTTATGATGCTAACTATTCGAAATAAAATTTTATAATACATAATGGTAACTTGTCAGAGGTTAGCAAGGTTTTTACCAGTCAGACACCTAACAAGCCCAAATAATGCCCCACATTTATGGTCTATCTGTAGTGCAGTTTTAGAGAACATTGCTTATATAAATATTCTTTAAAGTAGAACAATATGATATCCATTTGCTGACCTGAGAGCGAAGATTTTCTGTTTTATCCACCAGAAGCTCAATTTTCTCGCCACGATCCAGAACCTGTAAAATAAATTTGTTAATGAAAAACACAACATGGATTCCAATGCTTTATTATTCATGCTCCAGGTATTTTTAAAGCCGGATTCTTCCCAACTTAAAACCCTCACACTGCACTCCATGTTATCACGTACATAAGGCAACTATGAAAGATAATAATAATTACCTTCTCAATGTTTTCCATCATAACTCCTTTGACTTCTGAAACTTGAGCTTTCACTTTGGCAATCTTACTAATCTCTTCTGGATGATCAATGCAATACTGCATATGCTCCTTCAATTTTGGCCTAGATCAATGATAATAAAAACATAGCTATCAATGTACTTGATAACAAAGAAGGCATTCTCTTTAATGGTCAAGGAAAAGAAAATACCCAAACTCCTTGCTCAGGTTGTTTGCAGGAGCAGTTGCAGCTTTTCCTCCACCATATCTCTTGGTAAAATCCTCCTTAATTCTCTCAAGAAAGGCAATTGGAACCTGTCGGCCAACAGACTCAATGGCAACCACACAGTAAGCTGCAGAAAGGAAGGAAGGAGGTTAATTCAAGTAGGGAACGAAGTAGCCTTAATTCATAATATAGGATCCAACACAAGTTGTGAACACCTAGGCTTTCAGTCTTTCAATGTATGAGCAAACATTAATGGACCAAACACACCTATTCTTCAACAAATATAAGGAATGTGAACAAAGGATATTAATCATATGCTAAAGTAATCAAACTACATAACAAGTTAACAACCCTCCTATAAAGAGTGAGAGAGAGAGAGGGAATATAAGCAAACAATGCAGTCAAACTAGATTTGGAAAGCACAACACTTGATCGAAATGAAAAAAGGCCAAATATTTGAATTATACTCTGTTCTGACCATTAGTAGTTACTAAAACGCAAAAGTAAACAATAAAAATTAAAATTATATTTTGCTAAGAATGAGCAAATGATTAAATTATAACACACATTCATACATGATTGTTCATATAAAAGTACAATCATGCATTCCAGTTACTTATAAAAGTTCAAGGAAGTTTTTAATTTTAAATTATTCAAAAATATTAGTATTTGATCAATGCTTTTTGCATCAAGATGTGGCTAAGAAAGCCTTTATCACAAGATTTCTATGCAGATTTAATTCATTCGAATCAGCCAAACATTCAACCTTTTAGTTTTTACTCCTACTCAGTTTTGGAAAGTTTCAATTACAAGTTAAAACATCTCTTTACATTGAATTAATCTCCACAAATTAAAGAATGGACTTATTATGGTAAGAGATGCATACTTCATTTATTGTAGACATGACAATTCGTGTATTCGTGTCATGTAAAATAATGTAAAATACTGAAAATTCATGTATTTAGGTGGTGTTTTACATGAAAATTACATGTCATAATTCGTGCCAATACGTAAAAATGAAATACATTTCTTTTTGTTTTGTTAAACCTATATATAGTTATTGCCAAAATTTAAACCATATGATCTTTGTGTTCATTATTAGTATTGAGTTTGTGTGGTGTCACCGTATTGTATTTTAGATTGCCAGGTCTAATTTATTGCATATCGAAATCAACTCACTTCCTAGAATAGAAAGAATCCAACTCATCTATCTATTTCCCTTTCTTGCTCATTAAGTTATGCTAAACACAATTAGTTTAAATAACCTAAAACAAAATTCACATAATTTAGTCATATTCTCAAATCATTAAAAAGGAAAAAAAAAAAAGCACATAAAAAGCTAAGAAAAATGGATCAACAACAATGAGATCAGAAAGAACTTCGTCGTCGGATCAAAGAAGCAGTCAAAATAAGGCAGATCAGGGAGAGATAAATAAACGAAATGAGAGGAGATTACTGAAGCCGTTATCGACGAGATAGTTAAAGGTGTGGCCATCGCAGTTGTAAGTGAACTTGTTGCTGGAAGAAGCAGGATGTTTCTGGAGACACTGAGAAGCTATGCTGGTGAAGTTGCCTGTGAATTCGGTGTAGTCGGCTAACACCACCGTGCCTCGCGCCACGAAGGCGTAGATCAGCGATTGTTGTCCCATCAAACAATAACACTCACAGTGAAAACCCTCCTAACTCACTAAACCTAGCAGAAAGAAAGAGAGATAGAATCGAAGGAAAACAGAGAGACGAAGGCTTGGCGGTTTTTGCATTGGAGAGGGAAAGGGGAATGAAAGAAATGGATAGGATTTTATCGTGGAGACAAGAGAAAGAGAGAGGAAGAAAGGAGAGCTTCCTTTTTCCTTTTCACTTCGATCAGAAGCTAGGTAGCCTGACTTGTTTTTTTTTTTTTATTTAGAGTGTCTTTTCAAAATTTTTGAGTGATGGGTTCAATTCTATGAAAAATTACGGCAACATGGCAATTTGGATATAATAATTTTAAATTTTCACAAAATTTAAATAAATTTAACAAAATAAAAAATATATTTTATATTTACCTTATTAACACAAATTATAACATAATAATTTTTTATATTTTACATAAATTAATAAAATAAACATTTAAACAATCTGCCTGAAAAGATGAGAATTAACAATTACCTTGGCGATCACCAGGAAAAAAGAACCTTCAATACTTTTGCTTGATCGTTCGTTTAAAAGTAAGTTAAAAGAAAATTGCAAATAGAGGTTGAAATTTTCTTTTGTACTTTCAAATATTTTTTTTCCATTTCATATTCTCCAGAGAAATGCCTTGTACAACAAAATTATGACAAAATTCTTCCATTTCATTGCATTCTTGCCTGCAGCAAGTGTGAAGAAATTAAGCATTCATCAGATGAACACATTAAGAAGTTACAGCATTAAAAAAATTACAATAAAACAAAAATTTTGATATCCTGCATGGATCATGTTCAATGTATACATTCTCAACAAAATATAAAAGAAAAGATTTACCAACATGACATATTTTAGGTATGGTTAATGTTCATCACTCATCAACTTCAATACCTACATTGCCACCCCACCATTAGTTTGGCCCTTCCTTCATATAATCCACACCAAAGTCATAGTCATCATCATTCATAGCATCATCCCCTGAGGTCAATTTATTTTTGGCTTTTTGCCTTCTCTTTTTCTCTGCTCTTTTCATCTTTGTGTTGAGCATACCTTCTACCGCGTATAGCTTCTCATTTTGCCCGCTTGTAGCAGATTTTGACTTCGCTTTCTCAGCATCATCTTCTTCAGAAGCCATGGGCTCATCATCATAGCCATCATCAGATATATCTTGACTTTGATCACCTTCAGTTGATGGCAAGGGTTGGGCATTATCCTGATGTGTACCATAAATCCAGCAGATTTATATAAGCATAACACCTTAAGATCAAGCCATGCAAAACTTAAGTTCACATATGCTCATGGGTCACATCCACATCATTATAGGAGTGGGTATCCATTAGCACGCCAAATGCAACAGCCAGCTTGGGGAACCATAGCATTTAAAAAGAGCAATCACAAACCTCCAGCACAGTGTCATCAAAGTTGAGGGGGTGACTTCGAGGAAGTTCAACAGAATGGAAATCATCCGCTGACTTGAGACTGCCAATGAATGAAGATTCTGTGTTGTAAACCTCATCAACATTAAACTCTTTTCCAAGTTCTGTAACCATCCTCGCCTCTGATGGTTCTCCTTGATTTCTGACCAGAAGCATGGTGTTATGTGGAATCTTACCTGAAATAAGCCAAATGGATAGCAATGTATTAACTTGGTACTGGAATCAATTTCTTCCTAAGCAATTAGCTTTTTTTATCTTTCAGATTTGCATTGCATTCACATGCATACCTTCATTCCTGTCGTGCAGAATGATCCTCGCAGCAGCTTCAACATCCACAATACCACCCTTTTTGAGCTTACCCCTTACAGTGGCCACATTCTGAAGGAATTCGTCAACTGATTGAAATCTTGGGATCTTGTATATTGCCACCAACAGTGTTTCTGGACAAAGCTTGAGAATCTCTTTCACTGTTTTGTGCATAAAGAAGAATTACAAATTAGTATCGCTAACTCAAATTTGGCGAGACAAGAATATAGCCAATAGTTGAGACCAAATGATTTCCCATTCAAACAATTCACTTGAATTTCCATTAACGTGTCACTATATATATCACAGGTAAATCTTAATCTTGTGGGAGAATTTGAAGTCATCGTAATTCCATGAATCATTTAGACTCTAACCTAACTTGGGAACCTAAATCTCCTATTTATTTCTCCCATAATTTCTCTTTTCAAAAAAAGTTTGCATGTTGAGAAAACTGAAGTTTACCTTATTATTTCTCTTTATTATCCCAAATCATATGCATTGTTATTTACCTTCTTTGAAATGAATGCGTTAGAAAAGATAAATTTTAGAAAATGCCTTAGTTTGTATTTCTTCTAATCAAAGTATAATAATAAGTAGACTCTCCACCTAAACTCCAAACTAGTTGGATCATTGCCATAAGGCAAGTTAAATCTTCGACAAAGACCATATCAACTAAACTATACCTTAATCCCAAGTTAGTTGCAGACAGCTACATGAAACACAAAATTCATTGGTTGAATTACCTGGACCAACTGGATCATCCAACTTCTCAATTCTTTTGCAGTTTCGAAGAGCTATTGATGCATCATTCCCTGCAGATCGAAGCATAACACCAGGACAGTCCAATAGTTTTACATTCTTGTCCAATTGAACCTCTTGCATTGATCTCGTCAACCATGGACTACCACCAACATTGACGACGTGGCATCTTTTCAAGCTGTTAATTAGGCTATTCTTGCGAACGTTAGGCAGGCCAATAACACCCACAGTTATGGACTTCTTTATCTGCCAAAAAAAAAAGTTAGGCAAAGACATCAATACTTGGATTAGAACAAGGGACTCCAACACAAATTTAAACAGGCAGACAAACCAGATAAGCATCAAATATAGAGGACAGAATTACCATTAAACATCAACAAACAGAAAAAATTATATCGTGGACCAAAACAACAATAAAATGTACCTCATAGCTTCTTGAGTAATTTTTCAACAACTTAATAAGAGTTTCTGCTCCAAGACAATCACTTGTTTGTAGAAGATTACTAGGCTTGGCTGCCTTTGAAGAAGACTTCCATCCTAAGTTTGATCTCTGCTCGAGTGCTGCACTTAAAGGCAACAGCTGGCAACTCTTCCCTAAGATATTTGAGCCACTTTTCAACAGCTTCTCGAGGAATAAGATCTGAACTACAAGTTTTCATTAAAAACAGTTTAAGGCAGAAAAAGTAGAGTAAAAGAATAAAGATAAAAGTAAATGGAAGCAATGCCTTGATATTTACTCTGGGACATTCGAATACACTGAAATTGCAAAATCCAACTAAATATTTAGAGGTTAAAGAATAAAATAATCCATGTGAAAATTCACCCTTCTTTCTTTGTGACTGTTTTAGGATACCTAGAGACGATAGGCAAGTGAAATACAGAACTTACCAATTTTATTCAGAAGCAATACTATTTGCTTATCAGGGCCTGATTTCATCACCATTTTTTCCATGTCAACACAACGGGTACCAAGAGGATCTCTAGCATCAAGGACATCCAGAATGACTTCTGATGCTTCAATGACTTTAACCAACTCCTTGTAGAAAGCTCTATCCTAGGTATCTGCAAATAAGAAGACATGTCAAAAAATATGAACCATCCATCTAGAACAAATCAATCTCCACCTTAATATCAGCTTACCACGGGCTTTCACAATTCCAGCAGAATCATCAATGCCCTTTCGTTCATTAATATTTTGTTCTTTTTCATCATCCTCTAGTAAACCCATCTTCCTCTTCTTTGCCTGGAAATCATAAAGATCCAATAGATATAAAGTAACCAATTGCAACTTCATGGCAAAATTTAGAAGGGGCCAGAATATGATAGTAACCAATTCACTAAAAATTTAACATTCCATTACTCGAAACAAAAATTGCAAAGTTAAAGGCAATTCAATAGACATAACCTTCATGGGCTTAAACATATGACAGCTATAAACTAGAGAAAATGAGTATGACAACAACTCAAAATAAACTTCCCAACAATCTGCCTCTGCAAATCAAACCCATTCCTTCAATTCCATCTACCACTAGAAAAAATTCCAATTTAAACCGCAATCCAAAAACTAGACCCGGTGATTCGTGTATTTGTGTCATATGTATTTATATCGTGTTTTATACAAAATCAAATGTCATCATTTGTGTTAATATGAAAAACATAAATACATTTTTGTGTTTTATTAAACTTATAAATAATTATTGCTAAAATTTTAAGCCGTGTCACCTTTGTAATTGTCTATGCCGTGTTTTAGATTGCGAGATCTACCAAAAACCAATAAAGAAAGTGTTTTTTTTTTTTTAATAAAAAAGACATTGAAGCAATACCCTCTCTTTGCGGGCAGCTTTCTTTTGCTCCAGTTCCTAGAGCGCCCGAGCACGCCGAGCTTCGAGTGCCTTGAGCTCTTGTTCCTTGAATGGCCAATCACTGGGGATACCAGGGTCTTTCTCAACCTTTCGCTTACGCTTTAATCCCAACCTCTTTGCTTCCTTATCTTTCTTTTTGTGGTGCTCCTTCACCGTTGTTATACTTTTGCTTCAGTGAAACTCTCTTGCTCTTTGCAAAATCCTACAACCAAAATTATAGAACCGACACTTAAAAGAAAGAAAAAAGGTTGTGGGGTGAGAGAGGCTCGAACTCTCGACCTCAGGATAACTCAGAAGCTATGAGACCTACGCGCTAGCCAACTGCGCCACCACCCCTTGGTTGGTTAGCTGTTGTAAAATATTTTAAATAATTTAATCAGAACGAAAGGAAGGGGTAAATGAATGAAATTTGAGCCATGAACTCATTTGGATAGACTCACACCAACATTACAGTGTAGTTTTTGGTGCAATTGTATTATAATTGATTGTTTAGATTATACAGTTGCATTGTAGTTGTGCTTTTGTAACATTAATGAGGTAAAAATTTTTCACTGACAAGAAAAGCCGCAGCATCTCACTTTGGATATTTTTATCTTCGATAATATTTTTTAATTCAATTTTATTCATATATATATATATAATTTTATTAAGATTAAAATAATTATGAGTGAATTTAAAAGTAACATTTTATTTTTACTCATATTATTTATTTTATATCTATTTATACTCTTAAATAATTAATTTTTTAATATTTTAAATGTTCAATAAAATTAAAATATATATTAAAATAAAATTTGTATTTACTTTTAGATTAATATTTTTAATGATAATTTTTATTTTTACCTTATTTTCACTATACGTTTACATCATAATATATATCATACTATTAATTTTAATTTCATTACTATAATATTTAATTTTATCATTACAATAATTATTTTTATTATCATCATTATTTTTAATCTCATCAAAATTAATTTTATAGTTTAAATAAATAAATATTTAATATGAAAATTTAGGTCAATATAAATTAATAAAAAATTAAATTTAAAATATTTTAATAATAAATTAGTTCAAATCAGCGTGAACCCAAACTTAAGTTTTAGAAGTATCAATTGATCCACATGATTCACGAAAGCCTCTAGTGATTGGATACTTCTTTGAGGCTATATTTGCTTATTGAACGTACAGTTTTTTAGAAGTAAAAAAAAAAAAAAAGGCATTATATTAAATTTAAAAATATTTAAATATACTTTCATTTTTAAGTAAAATTAAAAGACTAAGATGCCTTAATAAAAATTTAATTTTATATTTGTTTGAATGAAAAAAAAAATTACAAGCATATATTTTCCCTCCTCTTTCTTCTCCACCTCCTCTTCCGCTTTTGCTTTCATCTAAAACACAAAGTAAACATCATTCCCCATTTCTTATTTTTCTCTTTTTATTTTAAAAACGAAACCCCAAATCCAAACCCTAACCCTAGCTGCGACATTCCCAATGCCGTTATGAGCTCTTGCCTTTTTGTGTGCAGGATTTAATTTGGTAAAATGCAAGGAGAAAGGTGGTGATTGTTTTGCTGGAAAGAGGTTTTTCTTAATCAAATGGCGGAATATGCAGCTTCACCGTTATGTATCAAGCTAGATTTGCACCCAAGACTCCTTAAGCAGACGGGATTTGTGCATCCGAATTCCAATTTCAGGATGCCACCAGTTCCACATCTCAATAGAACATAGGTGACGATGATGCCTTTCCTGAAAGCTCAACCTCTTCTGGAATGTAAGGGTAACCTATCAAATATTTAAAATCCAATGAGCGTTTCTCTTACACATGGATCACGCCTCACGCAACAGTAGTACCTTTTTTTTTTCCCATTTAGTACTCAAGTGCAGTGCTTTGGCATATGTATGCCTTGTTTCTCTCATTTACTTTGGATATATTTACTTTATAAATGCAGTGCCAGGACAAAAGCGACCAAGATAATTTGAAGCATGCCTGGGATGTAGTAAGAGGAAAACTTTTGGATTCTGTAGACACTATTGAACGTGAGAGTGATTTCAGAAATGGACTTGGCAGATTAATCATGCCAGTAACAAAAAGATTTCTATTTCAGATGGTTTCTGTATTTATAAACAATTACTGCTACATGTTATATATTGTACGAGGATAACTTGCTTTTGGGTACAATCTATGTAGGCTTTGACATCTGCTTTTCTACTTAATTTTCATTTGATTCTATTGTTAAAATATATTTAATCTTGTTGAGACTTATTTGTCCATTTATCTATTTTTGCAGGAAGGTAGTTGTTATGACCAAAGCTTGTTTAATTTATATGGGGATTCCATATTGGATGATCTGGTGATAACTTTAGCGGATGGGATAGCAAGCGCTTATTTGGAGCTTATTTCTGTTGACGGCAATTTGTCAGGTTAAGTAAGTAGTTTGGATTTAGCCATCTATAATTTGTTTACATCTGCACTCCAAAGGTTGCGTAAAGAGGTATGGCTGTTTTTCTTTGTGAGTTTAGTTGTAGCACTTGTTGATCTTCAACTCCTTATTATGTTTGTGATTATATTTTTTAGTACGGTTCTTCTGGAAGTAAAGAATGAGGTTCTAGTTGTTAGGTTTGATAGATGGACTGATTGAGAATATTGGGTACGTTGACTTTGTTCAGGCACTAAGCAGTCCTATAATTTTGCTTATGGCAGACACCATTGAGGCTTTTTTATCTATTTTCTTGTCCTTACCTGTTTTGCATGTTATTTCAAGCTGCTCATAGATACATCTGTGAATATGTATGTCTAGATGCTAAGTATAAAACTCACCATGAAGACATATTTCTAAATTTGAGCACTTCAAAAGTGTTATTTTCATCTCTCATTTCAGATGAGGTGTGTGGTGAGGAAGGACTTGTTTCTCATATTTTAAAGACCAGGAATTTCTTAAAGCTTTTATGTGATGTTATTGTTTGTTGTAAATTAGCATGGTTATTGAGTGAGATAATTCAGATATGTATGGTTATTGAGTGAGATAATATGGATATATGCAATATGAAATATTTAAAATTGTTAATTTTAATGCACTATAGATCTTTGTGCTAAATATCAGGACTTTCTGGTTATAATTTCATTGAGATTTTAAAAAATTGCTGGTTAACAGGTGGCTTTAAACCAGTGATTGTATCAAAATCTGGAGGTGGTTGTATCAATATATGAGGATCGCTTTGACCTCTATGCGCTTAAGAGCAAACTCATTGAGGAAAAGAGCAGTGACTATGCTGAAACTTATAGCTGGAGGAAGAAGCTTACACTAAGAAAATATGAAAATGTGTCACCTTCATTGCATTATGTGTGATAACCCGTTTCTCTATGTCTGTAAAACGGACAAAGGAATTAGAGGGTGGTATGCTTTTATACTCTTTCACCCATAAATAATTTTCCTTGCTTGTATCCATTGTTAATAACAGTCCTTTGCTGGATATAGATTATCTTAGAATACCACTGAAATTTGTTTGATATGAAGAAACTCTATCGCACATGTAGCTCATATTTTTGTCACCTGTTAATCTTAGTGGTTTGGATATTTCTTCTTCTATAACTGACTTGGGGAGTATATAAAAATGAAAAATTAGCTCTTCTGCACAGGATTTATGCTTGAAAGTGTTTTGTTATCTCACATAGTGTGGACAGTTATAAGAACTGTAAAACTAAACATGCTTTGGTGGAGTGGATTCATGGTGTGGATAAAAAGGACTTTCAGAATAGTTAGCATTTTAGGGGAGTTCTGATTGAGAAAGTTTCATGATGTTGAATTTTGTCAAGGATAACTGTAGTAAGATGGCATGAAGTAATGGGAGCTTTTTATGGAGGAAAAGGCTGTTGCCTTGATGAAAGTATACTGTCATAGATACATGAATCTGTAAATACATATTGCTAACCGTTGGGCCAGCATGCTTGTCTGTGTTTCCATATATTGATCTTATTTTAATGCTTCAGCCCAATAATTATGTCTGTACTGCCTGGGGAGTAGAGTTAGGCATAGTAATTGTACTGGAATAGTAACTTCATCAATTTGGTCTATTCTATCTATATGATAATTGAACTCTGAAAACCTTGTGCCCTCTCAGTAACCTGGCAAATCTGTGATGAGCCATGCCTAAGGTCTACTTCACCTTTAGCAAATCTTCATAAAACAGTAGCCCTTTCTAAAGTTAAGGCTTGGATTTTAGGGAAAGAAGGGGCATGGATCGAATGACTAGAATGTTCTTCCAATCTTTTTTACATGAATATTTAATGAACATGTAACTATCATAGTATTGATTAGTGTAATATATATACATAAGGATTAAGAAAACCAATATTTCTTCATTTAGAGCTAACCGAATACCATTACTTTTTGCTTCAATCTCATGATCTTGCTGCATGTTTCAGAAGTTATCTGATTCTGAATGACTATAAACTTGGATATAGTTTTTTAATCTTATAGTTGCTTCACTCATTACATGAGGTAATATTTCAGCCTTTTCCTTGAGTTCTCTGACCTTAGCATGCCTATTGTTAGAGCTGTCATCGACTAAGTCAGCAATGCCATCTCATTCTTTCTGGTTGCTTGATTGGGAGGTCATTAGTACTCAGCTACACAGGAATTAGGCAGTCCCTCAGATGGAAGTGAGATGTAAATGGTACCTTCCATTTTTTGTTTATTACAAATTTTTATTTTATTCATTTTTGCTTGATGTAGGAGTCCAATAGGAATGTGATCTGTGCGTTATTACAATGAAACCTTTTTTTTTTTTTGCCTTGATGCAACCTGGTGCTTCTCTAAATCTTTTGGTAAATAAATTGTGGGGAGTTGATTCAGTTCTATGTTAAGAACATTTTTTTACTGTTGATGTGTGATTTTTACCAGATAGTTGCATTTCTTTTTATGCCCATTTAATGTGGCACTTGTCCATCTACTAGCTGTCTCCTCTCCTTTTCTTGTGTTCTTGCGGCTTGTGGGTAGAAACCACCCCAGGCTTTAGAACCATATGTGGTACCAAATTGCTTTTAGCATGTGCATGTATGCGGAGTGATTTTTGTTTGTATTTGAGCTTGAGAGAGAAAAATTTTTTAGTCTTTTTCACTGCTACATGGGGGGACCTTCTTAGCTCACATGTATCTTGGACTGCGTGACTGAAATAGAAATTTCTGAATGGATGGTATGCCTGAATAAGGTGAGGGGAATTTTCAAGACTTCGCTGAGACTTAGTAACTGAGGCTATTGAGCTAGTTGTGCCCACCCATAGGCTCTAAGTATAGGGTTTTAGTTAGGTAGTAGAAGTGACTTGACTGCTTTGCAGCAAATTTTAATCTTTGATACATCATAAAGATGCCTCAAGTCTCGAGTGTCCAGTTCTTCACGCTAATGGTTGAATGATGTCCTCATTTCCCATTTAAACACACGAATGTGTTAAACCACTTGCTAAGTGATTGTATTAAAGATACTGGTTAAAAAAATATAATTAACTAATTATATTCATTTTGTAGTCACATCACTGTTTCTTGATTGATGGCCGCCGGTTTTGCTTGTGTTGAAATTTTTAATGTTCAAGAAGAAAATGGTGGGAACACAAACAGGAAAACTGACAGACATAGAGACTATAATACTTTTGAAAAGATTGGCAAAAGCACAAGTCCATTTCTGAAGATAATCTCTGTGCCCTACCATCTTTACATGATAATCTCTTTTGCTGAGAAACTTCTTATTATACATTAATCAATTCATGATGTCCACAACTTTCTATAAAGCAAAGCTTTCCCCATTCTGAAACTGTGAATTAAGCTTCCCCTACTAAGGAGATCTGTTACTCAGAAAAACTGGGGTTAGTAAGACCTTTGGGTCAAATTAGACAATGACTTCAAATTGAGTGTGGATCTCCAAATAAGGTTCTGCTAGCTCAAAAGACATGATTTTGCCCCAGATTTTTGCTATAGTTGTTATTGCTTTGAGAGGCATGAAAAGAACAAGACTTTTATGTAGTGTGGATAAATCATACTATGTCTGTGCAAACATTTTCTTATCAGGGACTTGAGGTTGATAAAATGGTCCGGAAAATGAAAATCAGAAAATGAAGAGGACAAGGCTTTGCATGAAGGGGGTTGATGAAGCATCACTATCCAAACTGAAGAAAAAGGTGGAACTCATAATACAAGGTTGGATGTTTTTCTCTTAGAAAATTATGGTGAAAACTTTTTATGTGCTATCATTATAGAATCATCAAATATGTTAGATATTATTGTGTTTTTTTCTGTGGACCACACTGGTCTTGGCCACTTTCTGATTTTTATTTCATTTTCTGGCTTGGTGAAAGGAACTATTCATGAGATAAGTTAGACAGCCGGAACCTGGAACTGTTGTGATTTGGTTTTGATTATGTTAGTGATTTCAATGAAGAAAAAAAGAAAAGTTTAAAGGACAACTTGCCGTCATCTCCCAATCTATTTTTGTCCTTTCTTCAGTTATGATCATAATGGGTGGTAACTTGGAGCACTTATAAGCTGTTATCACATTGACACTAATGCCAATTGTGGGTTTATTTTTAGATATTTTTAACTTCGATTATTATAAAAGAATAGCTTAGACTAAATATGATAACAAGTAAATTATTTCGTTTTACACGAACAATTGATTCAATGATCAGTGTATAATTTTTTTTCAAAGAGTAAGATTCGATTTTTTTTTAAATAAAGAAGTTATATGTGAGAAGGATTAGGTGATGTTATTTATAATCTAAATTAGTTTTTGATGATATTTTTATAATATATAATTAAATTTGCTTTCAAAAAATCCAAAACAAAAACTCCATAAAACATGGTATAATCACTTTAATTATATAGCAAATTAATCTTAAGAAAAAAAAAAAACACTTTTTGAAAAGGTAAAAAGCAGAAGTCATTGTAATGGGAACGGGCATACGGTACCTTGTTTTCTTCAAAATTTCTGAATTTTCTTTTGGAGGACCAAATTGTTTGAATTATTGTGAATGATTTTACAACTAAAGTAGCAAGGCTTCTTGTTCCTTGGTTTCAGAAATAATGTTTCTGTCTTGTTCCTTGTCGTTTTGCTAAAGCATAAGCAATACTTTTCAAGCCCCCTTGTCTTCATGACTATATCAAATTAGCCGGTCTTGCCATACATATCCAAGCTTATATTTATGGTGAAACAATACTCTTTTTTTTTTTCTCTTTTCTTTTCAATTGTCGACAAAATTAAAATATAAAATTTATATTTAATACACTATCAATACATTAATTACATATATTTGTAATAAACTATATTCGTGTATATGTGAAAACAGTTGATATTTTAATAAGATATTGTAAGTTTATTTAGTTTATGGCATGTGATACTAAACATATTATAGATTCAGGAGCTGAACCTATAATAAAAATTCTCTGAACAAATCCAAAAAAAATTGTTGAAATCCCAACCCCAATATAAGAGACATCTAATCTGCTGAAGCATTAGTTTCTTGTTCAACAAAATTCTGGAAGAGTTTATCCATCTTATGGATTCGATTTGATTTGATTTCAAAATAATCGAAATTCAAAATTATTATCAAATATTGAAGGTCCAAACAAAAAAAAATTATGACCTTTAACTTTACTACTCAATTTCTTCTTACCTTTAGACTACCAAGCAATTCTTTATGCACCACAAAAAAACGTGTAGTCGTCGTCTATTGCTTTTTCTGCATTTTCTTTTTCTCTTTTTCTCAGTCACTCTTTATGTAAATATAATGTTGGATTGTATTGCGTATGGTTTATCTTATAATCCATCCTTTAAACTAAACTTTTTTTTTGGAATTAAAAACATTAAAATTTAAATTTTGATCATTAAAATTAAAAATTTAACATTTTATTAATAAAATATATTGCAGTTCGTTAAACTGCATAACTAGAATTAATTAACTATACATTTGATCACAATGAGAGCTTTGTATTACAAAGAATTTGATGCTTGACCATGGGTCAATCGAATTTTAAAATTTAAAAACACATGCATTGGCATTCCCTTCTCCTTTGTGTTTCTTCCTTTGACATGGATCACATGACCAGTTTCAAATTTTATTTAATTAGTTTCAATAAAGTGCATGATAGCTAGACTAGACAGTACTGCTTTCAAACTTGCAACAATTCATTGTGCAGAAGGCTGCATATATACTTTAGAAGGCAAGGCTGCCAAAGTTGAGGTTGCTATTTTAATTTGCATGAGAAATCATTAATGGAAAGAAAGCTTATCCAAAGTGAAAGTCGCCATGGCATAGTGCTTTTCCTTTCTGCTGCAATTTTGACTAAGCTAATATGAGGCTGGAGATTCACTTGCCAAAAATAAAGGAAGAAAAAACAAAAACACCTTTGGGAGGTTAGAAAAATAATTATTTGACCACTATCCTAAAGTTCAAAGGCATTATTATATAGCAATTTTGGGAGCTTAATGGTTGAGGCAATTGCACACATCAGTTAAAGATGAGGAATCGAACCATGCCTAGCTATACAATGTCCATTAGTATCCTATATTTGTTCTATGAAGAAAGAAATGTTAAGACGAGAATAGATACGATAATTCGTATATTTTAAATTTTAAACATAGAACATAAAATATATATATTTTTTTAATTTTTGTCAAATTCACATAAAATTTTTATTAAAATTTTAAATCATATTATTTTTATATTTTTTAATATTATTTTTTATATTATATTATTATGTGATATTTAACATTATCTAATTTAATGACGGTGCAAAAATAGGGTAAAGCATAGGCATCTTTCATGAAAGAAGCGATATTGACCAAATTATATTGTTTGATAATTGCCAAAGGCTCCATATTCTAAACCATCAGCAAAAAATTTCTTCAAAATTATACATTTCATTAAGCCATGATTCCAACCTTTTGAATAGCTTTATATATACTTTGCTTACTTCCTGAATATTTTATATGCTTTGCTTTTCTTATCTTGAGAGATAGAAAAAGAAAAACTTTAATTATAGTTAATTATATAATTAGTCTTGAACTGATCTCTCTTTTTTCTTTGTCAAAAAATTTGTCAGTTTGTCAAATATGCTATTCTATGGTATATGTATATAGGTATAGCTGGCAACAATTATGTATTCTATTAATAAAATGTTGAACTGTTAATTTCAGTGATCAAATTTTAAATTTTGATAGTTTTAGGTAAAAAAAAATATTAAATAAGCATAGCTAAGTGGCTTTTTGCACCTCTACAAGCAAAAACCTTTGCTTAAAAATATTAGGAACAAGCCAAATGAAATGCAAATGATGTTTGAATCAACTTTGTTCAGTTCCACCAGTTCAAGTTCATGAAAGGTTGAGCTGAGAACCTGCAGTTGGTCCCTAACACCTGCAGCTGGCTAAGATGGGGAGAGATAATAAAAAGATTAATATTATGAATGGTTATTAAATTATAATAAAATATTTAATGCGATATTTAATTTTTAAAATTTTTTAATATGACATCTGAATTATAAATTTATTAATTAATATATTTTTTATAATGATACAAGATGAATATATAACCTTTCAAGTATTATATTAATAAAAAAAAATTATAATTTAAAAATCACAAATTAAAAATTTTAAAATTCAAATATCATATTACGTTTTTTTTATTATACTTTAAACATCATTTGTGAAAAAAAAAAAAAAAAAAAAAAAAACCTGATAAAATCTTGATTGTTAGGGTTACTTATATCTGACAGACCTTGATGCAGGGTGACCCTACAACTGGTCTTGTTGCTGTGCCCTGGTAAGGCAAATATAAGCAATTTTTTATATGTTATGCATTCAAAAACAAGATTTTGCGGTTGCTATAAGGCTACAATTGGAAAAGCAAAAGCAGGGCACCTGGAAATTAAAGGAAACGAGAAAAAATTTTGATCAGACAATAAGTAGATATGCATGTCATGAAAGAGAGATGAACAAATGATAAAAAAAAAAAAAAAAACAATAACAACAACAAAAATCAACTTTGTAGAGTAATTTTACATGGGAATCAACAAAAATCAACAGAAATTTAAAAATTAATGAGCCAAAGTAGCAAAAATCAATGTTTTAGTAACTTCTTTCATTGCTCAACAATTAGTGGGAAAAGAATATAAGAACATACATATGAAATTGAATTCAAAGGCATTATTTTATGCTTTTAAAGTGATTCCTTATACCAAATTCTACTTAGATTGGAAAAATTCCCTTTCCACCACAAAATGGGAATTTGATTTTTTATTCACTGGTTGAAAGGAAAAGGTTGAAAAAGGAAGCATAAGATTGATAGGTGGTGAAGTAAGAAAAGACTTTCTGACTATCTATTTTTGCTACCATGTGATTTCTTGAGTCACATCCATATCTACTACCCTAAAAATGCTATCCTCCATGTCTAAAAATTATGCCATTAATCAATCTTTCTCCCTCAATAATGCACACTAAAACTTTTAAAATGTCTAAAATTGCCATTGATCTCTATATCTATTGCTTTTAAAACTGTTGACATCTACTTTTTTTTTTTTTCAAACAAGAGAGAATCACTAGTATCTTCTATATATTAACATTTTGAGGATTCCATTTATACTTACCAAACATATCTTTTTTGACATCACGAAATATGTATAATCTTTTCTCATTTTATAAATTTAATCTCATTTTTTTTTAAAATTCAAGTTAAAGTTTCGAGTAATTTTTAACAATCGAGAATAAATTCACTAATCATGAAGTTTAATTACAGGTAATGTTTTAATTAGTTGATAATATTACTTCCTAATTGATAATTTACCTCGTATATCAATAATGCTTAATCACATCTTGATCCCATTTTGAGGTTTTTTTTTCCCTTTCCTAGGTTAATTTTGTACAATAATGCCACTAAAAGTTGCTATAATGATAGGCACATTATTTAATATGTATCAACCTTGAAATGTTGCTGAAATTCTCACTTTTAACACACAAAATAATTCATATTGACAGCTAAACTACAGAAAAGAAAAACTTCAAAAAAAAAAAAAAAAAACCCCAATAAAAGCAATGCCAGTGAGACATGGAGGGCTTAGAGCTTACCTCAGTTTGTTGACATTTTTGGTCAGAATAATATGACCTTGGATTTGCTGCTAACCATCATATTGCTTACCTAACAGAAGAAAAACATGCATTAATGAACACAGGCTGTCTTATCTTTATGATGTTGAAATCATTGCTGATTTATTGCCACTTAACAAACGGCAAACTAGAAATAATTCAAGTTTTTCAAGTTCCACACCATAGACTTTTGGCACCCACTGCATCCCATTCACATGGCAATGGGCTTTTAGCTTTAATAAAGAAGCTGAGAATTTGGAAGATTTTGGTTTCACCAAGGTTTTTTTTTATTAATTTTCCAACATTCTTTTAATCTTTTCCTACATTTTCTTTGCTCTTGGTTTAATAATTTCTTCCAAAAAAAAAAAAAATTATTATCAACAAGACATTTGAAGTGATTCATGGTGATATAATTGCCTAGCTTTCTATACTCAAACTAAAGCAAATATGGTATAGAGTCTTCTTCTTCTTTTTCTTTTTTAAAGGAAGTGAAAAGCAAAAACTTTAATTTGAGTTTAATTTAACAAGGTAGCAGGTAAATTTGATATTTCATATATTTGTATTATATAAAATATTAATAATTTGTATATTATTATCATGTTTTATATAAAAATTACATATTATAATTCGTATCGATTCAAAAACATTAAATACATTTTTTTTATTTTGTTAAATTCATATATAAATTGATACTAAAATTTTAAATCATAATTTCTATATCATTTTCGCATCGTATCATAATATTATATTTTAAATTATTATAACTAGCAATAGGTAGCAAGTTTACTTCAATAATGTCTATACAAAGAATTATATATAGAGATTATTCAATATACTTCGAAAATTTTTTATAAGACAATAAGAAGAAGTAGAGAGAAAGAAAGAGATTAGGAAATTAAAATTTACCCTTTTTTCTTTTATTTTATTGTTAGTGTAATATTATCTCATATCTAATAAATATTTAATATCACATAATCTTATATTAAAGTTGGAATCCTTCACTTACTGTCAATTAGTTTTAAGTTGAATAACATGATATCAGGTCAGGATTTCTTTTTGTTACTATTTCCAAATTTATCACATAATTGGCTTCTTACATCTCCATCTGTTAATATCCAATATAATTAACCAACTTTAAGTTAAATGCTTAACATTTGTAATGCATATGGGTGATTGTTCACTAAGGTTTGTCCAATTAGTGTCATTATATACAATAATTTTATCATAAAAAACAGTTATAGAAACAAAAAATCTCTCAAAATAAATTATTTCTCTAATTCTCTTCAATAATATTGTATATAACTAACTATATATTAATTTATCAAATATATATGTTGTGGCACAAATTAATTAAGTTCCTGACCCTCTTATAAAATTTGGGTTCCATCTAAATTAGTAGTAAAGGGATGTTAACTTGTAAAATTATATTGTCTCCCCTGCTCTTGATGATTATGTTATAAAAACAACAATAATAGATTGAGGATTAATAAAAGTATATGTTAAGATTGACCTGTTTTTAATACTAATAAAAAGAAAAATACAACATGACATATATATACATACATGCCTTTGCAATGCTAAGAGAATTGCACCATTCTCTCTTCTTAATATTAGATTTGATATGATAATATAATATGAATACGATATAAAAATATAATACAAAAGTGATATTATTTTAAATTTAGTAATAACTACATATGGGTTTAATAAAATAAAAAAAAAATTTCATATTTTTATATCAATACAAATTATGACATATAATTTTCATATAAAATAAGTAAAAATATATAAAATTTGATGTTTTACATAATATTAATACATAAATTGCTAGATCTACTCAAAACCGAAACTGTATGGGAAGGGTCGATGCATCACCCATCATGAAAGACATATATGCCTTTGCAATGCCTAGAGAATTGCACCGCTTTCTCCTCTCAATTCCATTCCATTGGGAAGAAATATAAAGAAAATTAAAGAAAAGAGAACACGATGCTTTGCTTTCCGTTTGGTGGTTTGGCTCTTTTTCCTGGTTTTTTTTTTTTTTAATTTTTTAATTTGCTTTGGTTTGATTTCCCAAGTTTACAAATTATATTATAATCATGTCATTCATCACTTTTCCTTTTTGGTACATCACTTTCGCTTTTGGCCTGCAGTTATTTTAAGACCACATGACATATTTATCATCATGAAAAATTCTGGGTGTATGCTTTTAATATTCATCATGTAATTGATAAGAAACAACAAAATAATAATTATACAAATCATATCCGATCCTTAAAGAGGAATCTTCTCAAATGTTTTCTGATTCTCCATTTTAGGTTCATAATTATATGATCTCCCCATCAATATATATATATATATATTATTTTGTGTTCAATCATGTTTCTTATGTGTAATTAATTTGATACTACTATAATTTAAGGATGAAATTAATAAATTTGAAGAGTAATTATCCAATGTGATCAACTCCTCGACGCTTAATTATAAATTTTATACAAAAATGAATTTTTAAACCGTATTTATAGAGTAAATGAATTTTTAATTACGTTTGTGAAATTAACAAGTTTCATCGTATATTGAAATTAAACTTTTAAAATTACACCGATATTTTGTGTTGATTAGATAAGTGAGTCTAATGTAAAGAAAAAGAAATCGAAAATCATGAATAAATTAGAAGGATAATAACTTTTGAATTGGACCTTTTCAGTTAGTATTTAATTTCTTCAAGAACCAAAAGCAAAGCATACAATTTATTTTATTCACCAGCTGAAAAGAGGAGACAAACCCCACTTCTTTGTAGAAAAAAAGCAAGAAAGGAACAAGATCATTAGTATATTTATCCCTACTTAGGTTTCATCAAGTCAAAGAAAGATTCATTGGTAACCAGCCAAAGCAAGAAAAGCCACCACCACACCACCTCCATTTCTTTCTATTTGTTGCCATTGCCTTTTGTCTTTCAAGATTCTTTAATTCATTTTATTTTGCAATTTATGGCCAAAATTAATGACTAAATGCCCCATAACATCCTTCTTCAATTTAATTTATGTTTTCAAGCCAATTCAATGAGCAGATCATTCAAATTCCAGTTCTTTGTTTGATAAGAAGAAAAAGTGAGGGAAAAAAAGGAAAACGTTTTAATTTAGTGATTGAGTTATAAAATAAATTAAACTTTCTTGTCAAAGCAATATTATATAAGGGAATTATAGTCATGAAAAAATAATCACCCCATTTCCAAATTAAACCTTAATTACATTATTATCTTTATAGTTTCACAAATTAAAAAATATTTAAATTTGAAATTTAATTCAATTTATTTATACGATTTTTTTAATTTTTTTTTATTTCCAAATTACGGCATCAAACAAAATTAAGGGCTACTTGGTGAATTCATCAACCAATTTCAACACCTTTCATGTCATAAGCTTCCATGTTACGTTGGTTCCTCGACAAATGTGTATCGAATTTCAAAACTTACTGTCCATTCACTTTTGGTGAAGCTTCTTCTCTTTCTCTCTTTCCTTTCTTTCTTTGATTACATATCCCCTTTTCCATTCTTATCTCCCCCCTTCAATTAGCCTTGCTGCTGGTTCATGGATATTGAACCCTCGTGGGATCTTTGGGGGGTGGTTATTTCTTTTCCTTGATTGTATGGCAACACCTAAAACACCATCAACGGTAGTCTCATACGCCTATGCTGAATCCCACTCTCTCCTTCTCTTGTTCCTCACTCTCGTTTTCGTTTTCCTTCTACTCGTTAACCCTACTACTACGAACCCCGCAACGTCATCCAATGTCACGTCTTCAATCCCTTTCAAGAGGCTCCTCTTAGATAATTCCTCGAAATCAACCTCTTCTACCATGAACTTGCATCCCAAGAAAGCGAAAAACACGCATACTTCTTCTTCATCCTCGCCGTCAAAATCTTCACGAAGAGAGTTTGGAGCCGAAGCTCACGACGTTCCTAGCGGTCCAAACCCTATTTCCAACAGGTAAGTTTGATTTGTGGAGACATGAACTACGGGTTGAAGATGATAGAGTCGTGATGGCAAAAAGTTATTGTTAATATTGTTTGTCATCTTTACGAGTACTGTTTAGTTCTTCCATTAATACTGCAGCTTGTCCCATTTGTGAAAAGTTTGTTGTCATCTTCATCATCACTACTGTTACTTCTTTTATACTTTTTCTTCATTTTTCCCTTTTTTTAAACTATACTCTATATTTTTCTACATGTATGTATGGTATTTATTTTATATATAGATGATGATGGTATGGTTTATATATTTACTTTGATTTCTTGTATGATTTGGTTTTCTTACAGGGGTGGGGGTTGTAATTCTTCTTTCATATTATTTCTTGGTGGGGATATATGAATCTCCTGATAGTTTTTTTACAAGTGAAACATATAGATTTTTTAAGAAAAACCTTGGAACTATAGTGTTCTTTTGGTTAAAAAATAACCCTTAAATCCAATGCAAAAGCTAAGTCTCTCCAGGTTCTGCCTTCTATTTCAATTGTATATTGAAAGATTTCCTTGATGAGCCTAGACCAAGTACAAGCATATAAAAAGAACGAATGATTGAAACTCGAAACTTAAGTCAGCTGATTTATGTAATCACCGATGATATTCAACAAGTTTGAGATTCAAATTCTTGTATCTATAATCTTTCCTCTGTCTCAAACTACCGTCTCTTTTGTAAAAACAAAAATGAATAATTAAGGGGAAGAGATCAGGTCTTAGACTGGTTTGAGAGTTGAGAGTGCATGGGTTTCCTCCCATTCTTCTGATCTGGTCTTAAAAGCATATATACACAGGGAAGGAAGGGCAGATAAGAAGGGAATCTGCTGCGCCAACATGACAGCAGTGAAGAAGATATGATCGGAAGAACTTTTATTTTGTCTGAAAAAATTATTTAGTCAGTCATTTGGACCTTGGCTTTTGTTTTCTTCGACACATAATCCGAGAAAGTGGAGATGTCAAAGTCATGATTTGATGATTATAACTGTATCATTTTCCCATTGTTGAATAAAATGTTTACCCATCATATGCATTCTGATTCAACTTAATTGCGTATGTCCAAAATATCTTATTTTATTTTTCTGGAACGCATAGATATAAATAAATGTTTTGAACTTTGTCAGATCATTTTAAATTTTTAATCAAGAGAGTGGTGATCAAGGCATTGAAATTTCTTCAAAGAAGATATTAAGTTAGTCCTACCATACCGTCACAGCCACCACCACCACCATTTCCACCAACGTCAATTGTCATAAGCCATCACAATCACTTCCATCCCCACCGCCTTCTGCTAATGATCACTTTGAAACCCTGTAATCATCTTCAAATATCAACCTTGATTTTTTGCACTAAACTAATTGGTATTTGAATTCAAATATGAGATGGAAAAATGAAATGTTTTACAATGGACAAAATCCAACAGCAACCTCTTGCAAGAACTTAATTAGCATTCAATACCCTTTTGTGCTAGAAGTCAGGAAAATGTCTCACCAGGGAAGATGCATTGCAAAGCCCAGTTTTAGTTCTTGACTGCACTCTTATCATGCAGCGAACTTTGCATAATGTTGCACTTGCAGTTGTTGATGTCGATGGCTACACTAGTTGTTGTTCTGTTTCTCCAAGCGGGTTTACAGCAGAGGAAATGATGCAACCAAACTTTCCAAGGGACGAAACTAGTTCATTTGTAGCATCCCTGCCCCTGGCAATTGTGATGGGGGCTTGAAAAGTGTAAAAAAAAATGCGGTTTCATGAATTATTAATTATTACTCAAACTCGAAAACTGAGTTGGCCAAAACCATGAACGGTAATACGAAATGCCACCCACTCTTTCTACCTTCAAAGCTTAGCCTGACAACTGTTTTCATCTTATAAATTTTCTTTTAACATTTTGAATTTGATGTTATCTTAATGCATTCAGCGGCAAAAAGGAAAAAATAAATAAAAACTGACATTACAAATGTACAATCTACACAAAAAAAGGATCCCACATTTTTCTCCATTATCCTCGGATTTTTCCTTCCAAAGAAAAAGAACAACCTTTTTTGTCGTTTCATTTCTAACCCGGATAATAGTACCGAACACGATTTCTTGTTTTTGTTTCAATTTTAAGGTGAATATTTCTTTTCACCTTAGTGTTCCATGGAGTTTTATGATCTGGAATTTGGGTTTTTTCCCTGGAACCTCCTATAGCTTGTTATTAGTCCAGGTCACGAGGTATAGTTTGTTGTTGTTGTTGTTTTTTTTTTTTTTTTAAATTAGGAAGGTTAGGAGCTGGTATATGGTGAAGATGTTATAGCATCGTCAAATCCAAGCCGATTTGGAGTTGGCTTTTAGAGGCATTTGTGATTAAAAGCAGGCAGTTCTTTGGATTGCTTCGCCGTTCATTTGCTTGGTTGGACCATTGAAGTTTACCAAAGGAGTTCGTGAATTTGGGATCCTAAGAAATGAGTTGCTTTTCATGTTTTCCTTCCCACGAGAAGAAGGCAGATAAAAGGCTAAATAGTCCCAGCGGGCTCAGACTTCTTCTCCGAGAGAAACTATTCTTTCCCAGCCACGGCCCGGTAATGTCACATTCCTTCCCTTTGAATTTGCACCTTGGGTAATGCTTTTTTCTTGCTTCAACATTATTCTGAGGTTTCCATTTCTATTTTTTTTCGCAAAAGAAGTCGTAGTGTGCGAATAAAAGAATAGATTGCAGGTATTAGGATTTGGATCCTAAATTTATTGGATCCACCTATTAAGGATGATTATATGAGCTAACTGAATTAGGTTCTGAGTTCTCCTTTTCTAGTTTTTTAGAGCAGCTGAACTAACTTCCGAGTTCTTCTTTACTAGTCTTCTATTATAAGAAATTTCATTCTCCATGTTTTCTTTGAAATTTTGGTCCGAAGTTGTAAGCTCTTTGGTTCAAGAAGTTATGCAACAGAAAACCACCTTGCCATGCATAATCATAAAAAACATGCAATTTCCTTTTTCTTAACCAAAATTTTGAATGTATGACCTTTCTTTCAACAGAGACTGTTCCTAAATCAAAGACCTCTGCACCTGAACAGACAAAGAATGCTGATGGCCCTAATAACAACAACATTATTCACAAACTTTCACTTTCCTCGAATTGGCTACAGCAACCAAGAATTTTGGACAGGAATGTTTGATAGGTGAAGGTGGGTTTGGGTGCGTTTACAAGGGAAAACTTGACAAAACCGGTCAGGTAAAAGATTTTGCTTCGACGCTTGTATATATACACTGAAGTTTTTTAAAAGAATCTATGTAGTCAATCGGGTTACTTCATTTTAGGTTGTAGCCATAAAGCAGCTTGATGGAAATGGATTGCAAGGAAATAGAGAATTTCTTGTTGAGGTGTTGATGCTAAGTTTCTTGCACCATCCAAACCTAGTCAATCTTACTGGATATTGTGCCGATGGAGATCAGAGACTTCTGGTTTATGAATACATGCCATCGGGATCTCTAGAGGACCATCTACTTGGTAATTTATTTTTCCTTTTCATTTCCTTTATGTTAATTATGAAACCCTAAATGATTTTGAATCCGAAGTTTAGCTCACTTGATTCATGCATTCAAATCTGAAGATCGAATCTCAATACATGTAATTCTTTTAAATATTCATAAGTAAAAAGAACTAGACTATCGACTGTTGTTTCTTATGAATTGTGTTTCGAATTTCAGATATTACACCAGATCAAAAGCCATTAGATTGGTATGCCAGAATGCAAATAGCGTTAGGCGCTGCTAAAGGTTTGGAATATTTGCATGATAAGGCCAATCCCCGTCATCTATCGCGATTTGAAATCCTCCAATATCTTGCTAGACAGAGTTCAATGCAAAACTCTCGGATTTTGGGTTAGCCAAGCTAGGACCTATTGGGGACAAGACACATGTATCTTCCAGGGTCATGGGAACATATGGATATTGTGCCCCGGCGTATCAAAGAACAGGGCAGTTAACAGTGAAATCAGATGTTTACAGTTTCGGAGTTGTTTTATTGGAGTTGATCACTGGAAGGATAGCCATTCATACGACAAGACCAAACGAAGAACAAAATCTAGTTTCATGGGTATGTCGCTTTTTCCAACCTCTTCCCTCCTGTTTCTTTTCCGATCCTTCCTAATCTCTAACCTTCAACCATTACCAGGCTGAACCAGTGTTCAAGGAACCAAGTAGGTTCCCACAACTCGCTGATCCACTTCTTAATGGAGATTTCCCTGTAAGAGGCTTGAATCAAGCAGTTGCAGTTGCAGCCATGTGCTTGGAAGAGGAAACATCGGTACGTCCCTTGAAAAGCGATGTGGTGACTGCTCTCAGTTTCCTTCGAAATGGTCCAGATGCAAGCACTGACGCTTCCTGGTTTCCTTCCCCGGAATCTGATAAGAAACCAGGATTTGCTGACGGAGAAAGTTATGGTGAAGATAGCAAGCAAGAACGCCAACGAGCACACTCGATCACAAACTCAGCACTATGTTGTAGAAAAAAATTGCCTAACATAAACACAACGTTGCCTTCATCATATATCTCCCTATTGTTCATCATGTTCCTCGAGGCTTTATCTTACGAAACCACTTTTTTCTATCATTTTCTAATCTGCCCTCTAAGGATGGTGCTGAATTGTGAACAAAATATCAAGCTAATATAATTGAGGATTAACGTAACGATGAAAAGAAGAATGGGAACGAGATTTTCATCAATTGTTCGTGTTCTGGTTGGTGAAGGTATGGTCAGTGGCTTCAGGGGAGCGTATTCAAGAACTCAGTTCTGGTGGGAACCAGCTCCACTCGTGTCTTTCATCTAAGTTATTGCTAGGAATAATGACTCCGGATATTTATTTGGGATTTGTTAAAGATTTTTTTAGAATTGATCAAATATTACTTGATAGGCAAAAAGACTTAAAAAAAAAATTTTAAGAGAAAAAATATTTTTAATAGGCAAGTTTGACTTGTAGGAGAAGAATTCTAAGAGAAAGTGATTTTTAATAGGCAAGTTTGTATGATTTTAAATAAGTGAAGTCTTTATAGGATTAGATATGAGAAAAAGATATAAGAGAGTTATAGTATTTTGTAAAATAGACACCTCATAGGAGTATTGGAGCTTTATGTCTTATGAGTATGTATATTTGTTTGTGAGTGACTAGAGAAGACTGAGAGAGTCCACATAGGTATGATGTATGGGTGCATATGGATTAGGGATGGCAATCAAACCCGTCCCCGACGGGTTCTGGCCCGACCCAATCTTATGGGATCGGGTTTTTTTTTTTAATTTCGGGTTTAGGGTCGGGTCGGGTTCAGGTATGCCTAAAACCCGACCCGACATTATATAAAAAATTCTTTTTTTAATTAATTATTTAATTATATATATTTATATAATTATATTTTTAAATATTTATATTTAAAAAATAATATTTTATATTAAAAAATAATATTTTATTAATTTCGGGTCGGGTCGAGTACGATTTACGTATTATCGGGTCGGGTCGAGTTCAAGTTCGAGTCTAAAAAAATCGGGTAGGGTCGGGTTCGAGTTTAATAAACCATAAAATCGGGTCAGGTTCGGGGCGAGCAAAACCCGCCCCGAACCCGTCCCAATGCCATCCCTGATATGAATATGTGTTTGATTATGTTAAAAGGCACATGGGTTTATGTTTGTTTGGATTGAAAATACTTCATACGACTAGAGGAGAATGAGAGAATCTATGAGTATTGTTGAGTGAGGTTGATGATTTGATTTATATGTTTGTAATTCTCTACAACTAATAAATCTTATTTCTCAGCCGTGGACATAGATTAATTGGATCGAACTACGTTAAATTATTATTTCTTATATGTTTGATTGATCGTTTGATAATGCTTCCACTGATGTGATTGGATTAGAGTTTTTTTGTCTAACAAGTGGTATCAGAGCTATAGTGATCCTTAATAAGTAGTATCAAAGCTGAAGGTTCGAGACGTGAAAAAAGTTGAAAGTTTGAGACGTGATAAGAGCTAAAGGTTCAAGATGTGAAAAGAGCTGAAGGTTCGAGATGTAAGAAAAATTAATGATTCAAGCCATGAGAAAAAGTAAGTTCAGAAGAGCTCGATTCAAGAGAAAAGTTCGAGTTCAAATTTTGAGGATTAAAAATCGATTTGCGTGAGTATGAAGACACACAAGAGAAAATAATTGTGAGACTTTCATTACAGATGGAGCCAAGCATATCTAGTATGAAAATAGATGATTTGATGAAATTTGAGTCAAGGTGGAGATTGTTAGTAATAATGACTCAAATCTTATAGGAGATCTGTATGAGATTTGTTAGAGATTTTTTTGGGATTGGCTATCTATTGTTTGGTGGACAAATAGACTTGCAAAATAAAAATTCTAAAGGAAAGATGATTCTTAATAAGCAAGTTTGACTTGCAAGAGAAGAATTCTAAAAGGAAATAAATTCTTAATAGAAAAGTTTGTATGGTTATAAATAAGTAAAGTCTCTATAGGGTTAGGTATAGGGAGGGCAAAATCACCCGAACCCGTCGGGTTTCGACCTGACCCGATCCTTTAGGGTCGGTTTTTTTTTTTTGAAAATCGGGTATCGGGTCGGGTAGGGTAGAGTAAAAAAAATTTTGGGGTCGGGTCGGGGTCGGGTTTTAAGCAAACACGACCCTACCCGACCCGATATATATAAAAAAATTATTTTTTTAATTTTATATTTAATTTTATATTTAATTATATATATTTTTATATATATTTAATTTTATATTTATATTTAAAATAATATTTTATTAATTTCGGGTCGGGTCGGGTCGGATTTGATTTTATACAATATCGGGTCGGATTCGGGTATTAAAAATGAAAAAAATATCGGGTTGGGTACGGGTTCGAGTATTGTATATTTAAAATCGGGTCGGGTTCGGGGCGAGCAAAAACCCGCCCCGACCCGACCCGTTGCCATCCCTAGTTAGGTATGAGAAAAATATATAAAAGAGTTGTAGAGTTTTGTGGGATAAACACTTTATAAGAGTATTGAAGTTTTACGTCTTATGAGTGTGTATGTTTGTTTGTGAGTGGACTAGAAAAGATTGAGAGGGTCTACATAGGTATGATGTATGGGTGTATATGGGTATGTATTTGGTTGTGTTAAAAGAGTGTACATAGATTTGTATTTGTTTGAGTTAAGAATACTTCATAGGACGAAAGGAGATTGAGAAGATCTATGAGTATTAATTATTGAGTGAGGTTGATGATTTGATTTGTATGTTTGTAATTCTCTACAATTAGTTAATCTTATTTCTCATCTATGAATATAGATCAATTGGACCGAATTACGTTAAATTATTATCTCTTATGTGTTTGATTAATTATTTGATTATGCTTCTACTGATATGATTGAATTGGTGCTATTTTGACCTAACGTTTATTCCACTCTTTTAGTGATAAGAGGAATTCTGGTAATTTGTTGTGCTCTATTTATGGTTTCCTTTTTTTTTTTAATAAAGATTTGTTTAAGGGTTCACTAATGACCACTCCATGAAATTCAATGATTCAAATTATGGATGCATGATCTATATTCAGATCAACATAGTTACCTCCACATATTTTAGGATGTAAAACTAGTATTTAGTCTATATATAGAATTCACTGATTGATAAAGTTTCAAGTTTATGTCTACTAGCATTAAATTCTGACTTGTTGCATTCTGTTCATGATGTTTGCCAAATTCTATCATTTTTGGTGCATGACATATTCCAAATTTTGTTTTTGCTAAAATATTAATAAAAATTAAATGAGTGTCTTAAATGAGAACTTTATTCAAAGAATTGGGTTCCAATTCCATTATTTCTTTCCCAAATTAACAAAAAAAAGGAAATGCATCCAAAAGTTAATAACTTGGAATTAAAATAAACACTAACAATGATATCATATGTTCTTTTACTTTTATGTTTATCATCAATGTTTTCCTTCACAAGAGTAAATATCTTTTAAAAATCAACCTAATATCTATCATTTATTTGTAACTATTGATTATAATATATAAAAAATATTTTTATTATCATATTATGCCATATACATGTTTTCATTTTTTAAAATTTATCATGTTATTATATCCGTATCGTGTTTCATAGATTGTTTCTTCGTTCGATATGACTAAATTGTGATCCAATTTTGCATTGAAACATTCTGCTTATATTTGCCAAACTTTTCAGTAGTAGATTGTCCGTACAGAAAGAGCTAGGGATAGTTGAAGGTGGTTTGGAGATGATTCTCACCATAGCCAGTGCTTTACTGTTGTTCGACATTCTGAAGCTTCATATCTTGTTCCCTTTGTATGCTTCAGAAAAGGAAAAGAAAGTTTAATGATCCCTGATGTTGAGGTTCTTAAATGTCAAGTTTGTCAATGTTTGCAGCAGAGGGATTTTCCAAAAGTCTGCTTGACACTTGATCAGTTTTTGGTGGCTAAATTTCCCAAAGAATGTGCTCTGAGAAAAGATGCTGTTCAGCTCAAGCAAGATTCTTCCAAGCATGAGAGAGCAACCACCTGCATGTCTCAATTCCCCATTGATCCATCTTGTTTTAGTATCCATCAAGTTGACATTTGCTTGATTTAGTGGTTAGCTGGATCATACAATTTATTCCGCCATTTTTTCCTGCCAATAGGCTTATTGCCATATTCTAGAAGCGTAAAAATGAAGCATACAATTACTGATTCGTTCATGTTGGTAAAATTAATCTTAAATATGTCTGAAAATCCTCATGTATTGGCTTTCCCATCACGCCCTCTCTGATTGCTTCAAGAGACGCTGAAAAATAAATTTGGAGATTGTGCTTTCTGAGTAATCACACGTTTGCCAATTTTGTTATCATCCTTGACTTGGGAAAGCAGGGAAACCAATCCCTAAAAAAGGGATTAGTACAAATGGTTAATGTTTATGATTTGGATTCCAAACATTTAGAGATGGTGTGTAAATTCGAAAATTTTTAAAAAATTCGTATAGTTTTTTATGGATTTGCGACTTATCTAACCTTAAAGGTGGGTAATCTCCCTTAATCTTTATTTTTTTTGGATAAAAAAATTAAAATATTCGAATAATCACTCAAAATTAAGAAATTTTTAAATAATCATTTAAGTATTAATTTTTTTAATTTAATTATCTAAATTTGAATAAATATTTTTTTTCACTTAATCAATAATGAATAATGGCGTGTTAATGTAATAATGTCATGTCAGTTGTGAAGTGTCACAATGACATTATAAATATTTAAAAAAATAAACAAATTACAGTTACTTAACTTTTTAAAAATTTATAGTTTGATCTTTCAATTTTAAAAATTTACAAGTTGATCACTAACAAATAATTCCTTAATTTTTATGAGAAAATAGAAATAAACATTGATATTTTTATTTTATGGAATTAAAGTATAAAACTTTTATTTTATTTTAATTATATATCATTTAAATTTAAAAAATTGATAAATATTATCTAATACCAAAATTATTAAAATAGCATTACTTCAAATTTTTATGATTCAATCCATTTGAATAAATTCAATTAAGTATTTTATATTTTATAATGTCGAGATTCTAATTATAAAACAAGTTCATAAATTTAATTTTATCTAATAAAATATTAAAAAATATACAGGTAACATAAATTTATTGTAATTAAAACAATGACATTATGAAATATGAAATTTATTAATATTTTGGTTTTCATTGTCAATAACTCATTATCATTGTAAATTTATAATAGGTTGATCACAAGCATTAATAAAATTTAATATAATAAATTATTTTATTATTAACATTATCTATAAAAATATATTAGGATAATACTCAAATAAATCATTGAATTTTATAAAAAAATTAAAAATAAATATTCAATATTTCTATTGTATAAAATTAAATTATGAATTGTATTTTATTAGAATTATATCATTGAAGTTTAAAAAATAGAAAAGTATTAATCAATTATCAAATTTATTAAAATATTATTATTTTAAATATTTATGGTTCAATTAATCCAAATAAATTTATTTTATATAATTATCTTTAAAAAATAATTTAATAAATTTGAAATTCAAATTGTACTTTATTTCTTTATCTCTAGATTCTATATATATATATATATATATATATATATATAAACACTAACTGATAAAATTAAAATATGGTACCATTTACTTTATGGCTCCATATCAATATAAATTGCATTGATAAATGCAACATTATTCATCATTCTTTTTTCTCATTTTCTTGCCGTTGTATATTTAATTTTTAAAATTTAAAATTTAAAATGTAAAATTATTTCAATTAATTTATGTTATCAATCATAAAAAAATAATATTTAATAAAATTTAAATTCAAATTTCGTCGCTTATAATTTTTTTTATTATCAACTTTTTTTATGTACTAAAAAAAAACATTTATAAGTAGTACTTTTCCAATTAGGAATCACCAGTTTTATGTAGAAATAAATAAATCCTTTTGCGTCAGGGCATAAATTAAATGTTATTGAATGTAAGTTATTGTGCGTAGGACCAAGCCACCAAGCAGAAGATCAAGAGCACGTTGCTGAACTTTAACATGACGAATCTGAACCACTATGGCTTAACACAACCCCGGAGCCAGTCCCCATCTCATTGAATTTCACCCTGCCATGTGGACCAACACCATATTCATGTTTCTTTTATTTTTTTTAAGACAGTAAATAAATTGAACATAAACAAATAAATATATATTTATATTTGTTCATTTAATTTTAAAAATATTCATATTTAGTTCATGTTTATTAAAGAATTTTCTTTGTTTTTTCACATTTATTTATTTAAATAATAAGTTATTCATATTTGTTCAATTAAATTAAATAAATTTATTTATAAATATTAAATAAATATATTCACGAACATATATAAATAAATAATTTATAAACAATAAAAAAATTATAACTAAACAAATTACAAATTTTAAATGAATATAAACGAACCTAAACAAATATAAATGAACATTAAAATAAGATTTGAGTAAAGGATAAAATGTAATTTTATTTATATTATTATAAACGAATAACAAACAAATAACAATCGAACAATAAACAAACGAGTTTTAAATCAACTGTAAAAAAATTTATTAATGAACATAAATAAAACGAATAAACAACTATTCGTGTTCGATTTTTTAATAAATGAATGCATAAATAATGTTCAAAATTATTTATTAAGTTTAGTAAACGAACATAGAGAACAAAAATTAAATATGTTAACGAATGATTCGTCAAAAACTCTGTTCTCTTACATTCTTAATTTTTTTAGAATGATATTTGAAAAATAAGAAAATAAATTATAGATAACAAGATTTAAATTATAATTTTGTTGAATATATTTTTTAAAGTGACTATATAAATTAAAATTTGAATTTTAGTCGGATTTATTTTGATGATTAAAATGTTAAGCAAAAAAAGAAAAAAGAGGGGAGTTTATTTTTTATAATTTTATTAATGATTGATTGGTGATTAAATTATACACTACACGAAATTAGAAACCTACCTTAATTTGGATAAACTCTAAATGAGTAAAATATATAATATTCATAAAAAATTTTTTAGTAAAACAAGTTTCACAATTAATAATCTTGCTTGTCATTTGGATTTATTATTATAATTTCCATCCCAAACTTTGAATTATAAAGTAATGAATAATTAATAATATTGATTAAACTTGATAATTTTAAATATGATATAATGATATAATATAAAAATGATACGAATAAAAGATACAAAAATAACATAATTTAAAATTTTAACAAAGATTATAAATAAAATTTAAAAAATTATTTTATATGTTTATATTGATATAAATTATAATATATAATTTTTATATAAAATATAATATAACTATATAAATTATTAATATTTTATATAATATAAATATACGAACTATCATATATAATATTAATTAGAGCAAACAAGAAAAGAATAATTCTAATAAAAAAAAGCTCTGATCAAGGTGGAAGTTGCTAAATTATAAATGGAGAATTGAATATGAACGTTTGTTGATTCAAATAGTAAAAAATTTAATTTTTTAAAATAAAATTTTGATTTTAAATTTTATAAATAAAAAATATAAACGTTAAGAGAATTTATTATTTTATAAAATTTGATTTGATTCGATTATAAATTAATCAAAATTTAAAATAATTATCAGATAAGAAAATCTAAGAAAAAAAATAAAATGGATGACCGAATGCAAATGCCATGTCGGTGGGTGGGCATTCATACTCTGACCATTTTGCCTTACAGCGAGTGTTGGAGAAACGTTAACTTCATAAACACTCGAACCTGCTCTTTTTCTAACCCAGACAAATGACACTGACTTATAGTAAATGTTTGTAATGGCATTATGTCAAGTATAAATTAAAAAAATTAACAGAAGAGGTTTCATAATTCATAGGCTTAATTATAAAATAATTATTGAATTAAAATTAAATAATAATTTAAGTCATTATTTTAATTAAACTTTCAAATATTTAATTTCATCCAATCTAATAAAAGACAAAATTTGGTTGATGATGAACACCTATAAATACTTAAAACTGGAAATAAGGCAATAAAAATTATACAAACAATTAAAATTTAGGGTTTAAATGTAAATTATTCTTATAATTTTTATTGATAAATAATTTATAAGTCTCAAAATTTTTTAAAAATTCGTGAATTAACAATTTTTTTAAGCTTAAAGATAAAATAATCTCTTATTTATAAATTTTTTAAGAAATTGAAAATTAAATATTTAAAAATTTAATTAATTATAATAAAAAAAATATTTAATTATTTAATTTTAGTTCATATAAAAAAAATTATATATCTAAATGGACCAAAGGGGCAGCCAAGCAAAATATCATGAGAAAATGAAAATATCACTGTTTTCTTAACCCCAACCCTAACTTTTCTATCCTCCTCTCTCTGTCTTTTCTTTTTTCTCTTTCAGATACGAACATTGGTCCCTTCTTTTTTGCATCCCTCCATTACTCTACCTTAAAACCTCTGTTTGCTCTGTTTTTCTCTTGAAGAGAGAAAAACAAAAAAAACCCTATTCTTTTTATAGCGATAGGAAGAATCATAAACACTCTTTCTCAGTGAACAGAGGGCACAAAGAAAATGGGAAAGTACATGAAGAAATCTAAGATAGCAGGGGACATAGCAGTCATGGAAGTTTCTCATCAGTCAACCTTGGGTGCTCGTACCAGATATGCTAAGACCCTAGCTTTGCAAAGACTCCAAAAAACAAACCCTTCTCCTTCACCAGTCCGACTTGTCGCGTCAACCCCAGATGTCTCTTCCCTTTCTTATCTTCAGTTAAGGAGCCGTAGGCTGGAGAAGTTGCCTTCCCCTGTTTCGTGTGAAACCAAACAGAAACGGCAGGAGAAAGAGAGTAGTTGCAGAAAAGAGAAGAAGAATGGTGAGAACAAAAGTGAAGCGTGTTTTGGGAAAAACAGGGAAACGGTTGTGGGAATGGGGATTTGCTGTGAAGCGGAGGAGGCTTCTTTTGGAGAGAACAATTTGGATTTTGAACTCAGAGACCGGTACTTTTTTTTCCCTCCCGTGCTTTCTTTCTTTAGTTATTTTCCTCCAATTTTTTTTTTGTTGGCTTTTGGAGCTTTTCAGCATTGCATTGTTGATAAAATTAAAAAAAAAAAAATCTTTTGGGTCCTTTTTCTTATGCTCTTTGGGGCCTTTCATTTCTCTTTCATTGCCAGTCTTTGGCTAAAAGTGAGAGAAAAAATCATAGGTTTTGAGAGTTATGAAAATGTTTTAACTCTTCTGTCTATTCTGCTAGTTTACATAGGTTTTGAGAGTAGGCTGCTTCCTGGACTAAACTATTGCAAAAACTCATAAAAGAAATGTCACTGAAACAATATCTCTGAGTTTCTTCATGTTACCTGATCATGAAAGTAAAAAGTTGTTAGTACATCATCCATTTTCTTCCTAACAAACCTTTAACTTTTTGTGTGTGTGTGTTTTTTTTTATTTTATTTCACTTTCTTGTGATGCATACAAGTCATTACATAAAAAGTTACTGAATGCTTGTGACTTTTGAGACTTTATTTTTAAATGAGAAATTGACAATGTTGCTGAAACAATGTTTTCCTCCTCAAAGTCATTATTGTTAGAACTTACATTTTCCCATATGGTAAAAGCTGCAATTTATATTAGTAAAATATAATGTTCATTCTCTGGTGTTGCTTTTGATTTATGAAAATAAAAATAATAAAAGATGCTTTAGATTTTGTTCGTCATATGATTAAATAGTTTTAGGTGCATGAAATTTTTAATAACTAGAAAAAAAATTAGGTTCTATATTGGAAATTGGGAAATACATTGTACCAAGAGGAAAAAAAAAAATCCAGATTGTTTGATCTTCGGAGTAAGAAATTTTTGTAATTTTAGGCTTTGTTTGTCCTTTTTCTGTTAATAATGAAGTGAAGAAAAAGGGGTGAAAGATAATATTTTAGTAATAATGGACAGCAATAACTGTTCTGCCTCATTTGTGTTTGCAATGATATATCATCTTCATGGGGGGTCTAGTTACAGACCCAAACATGAATATGGGATTCTCTGTGTTGGGTCTATCAGTAAGTGACAAAAGGTCCCAAATTTCTTGCTTCTTATGCATTTATTGCCTTGCTCCCTGACAAATTTAAGTTTGTCTCTTTCAAGTGCCTGTCCCTTCATTATGAGTTTTTCTCCCACTCTAATGGGAAGATTAATTTTGTTTTTGTTTATAATTAAGAGAGTTATTAATATCTAAAATGAGTTTTACTTTGCTTAGCAGAAACTTAAAGAAAAAAAGGAGGGTGTTGTGTTCACTTGTAGGGCAAGTTCTATGCATGAACAGAAGTGAATATTGTATGGTTTTTGACTTTAAAGCCTTTTTTCTTTTTCCAATGACTGTTAGTGTCAGAAATTTTCGTGCTTGTGTTGGTGTTTTATTATGATGTTATTTCATTCATATAGGTAATTTGTGGTACTTTTTTATGCAGGAGCACTAGAGAAAGCACACCTTGTAGCTTGATGAAGGATTCAGAAACCATTGCAACTCCTGGTTCGACCACAAGGCGGAGAAGCTCTCCTTCAACTCAACCAAGAGGGTGGAATGATGTGCAGAGATTCATCTCTACGACGCATGAAATAGAGGAATTTTTTGCTTGTGCGGAACAACAGCAGCAGCAACAGTTCATTGAGAAGTAAGCTTGTTTCATTCCTTTATATTATTTGATGTTTTCTGGCATGTATTTGCTTTGTTATTGTAATTTAGGATATTGGATGTTTTCATTTGGAATGACTTTAGACTTAAATAGATTGGTTAGCTGAGCAGGCAAGTCTTATTAATATGCTGGATTTTGCAGGTATAACTTTGATATTATGAACGATTTGCCTCTTCCAGGACGATATGAATGGGTGCAAGTGATACCATAATCGGAGCCCATTCAACTCTACTCCCTGAAACTTCCTGATTAATTTCATGCGCAAGCAGTGTGGTATAACATTCCCATTGCTCTTTTGAGTTAATGTAAAGATTGATTAAACCTTGGCTAAGATGTGTAATTTAAAGATCTGTAACATAACAGAGCTGATGAATTGCACTAACAAATTACATGCCTGAAATCCTTTGTTAAAAGGAAAAAGAAATAATCTGTTAGGAGTACATCATGTTTCTAGGTTTTCTTTTCCAGTCTTTTCTCCATGTAGTTTCACTTTTGTCTATACTTGGGTAGGGATGAACATGGATGATCTCTGGAAATAAATATAAGTCATTGTCATTTTAATACCTTGTCTTTTCCCATGTTTTTGTACCTTTCAATAATATCTGTGAGATAAAACAGCATTACTTACCTGCAATTTGGATTTAAGTTTGGCTGCTGGAGATCACAAGATGTTCTTGGGAAAAAAAAATCAAAATGTCTTTTCTCCTTCAATTTAATGTTTTCGAAGACAATTGTACAGGCAAGTTAGATTTGTAACCACAAACCAGTTTTGTAGTTTTAAATGGTTCAGTCCCAGACATGCTTTATTATCATTCCAAACATTATGGCCCAGAAAGAGATTTGAATTCCCTCTGCAACCCCTTTCTTTGATTTCCTTTATGCATGTTTAACAAGAAACTCACCCCTTTATGTTTGGACAAATGGGATTCAATTACAAATACCAGTAACCTGTAACCCTAGTGGGCCATTGAAGCAGTCAGGGATTGTTAAGTGGTAGATTGTATCTTACTGGAGGACTTCGGGTTCTCTGCTATTTCTGACAATATTGTTTGCCTTAACTTTTGTTTTTCCTCTCTTTGTGGTGAAGCATTAATTGAATGTACATGAATGCAGAAGACCTTTGTGTCACATGGGATACTGCACGGCTCTACAGAGTTTCTAGTGTTATGTGTTCAACCTTAGATTTGATGATGTTTCTCTTTTTTCCATTTCTATGCCTGTGAGTGAATGCAAATGCAATGCATCTATTCATTCATTACCCTGTGGAAGACTGGAATTTGCAAACTTCGTTAGGCTGGCAGGTCAACCAAATTTCATGCTTTTGTCTGTCCACTGTCCTGATTTTTTATTTCTTTTTGGCTGCACAAGACAATAAATTTAAGCAAATACTAGTTCTAATTTATTGCAATGTTTCTTCAAGGATGTCTTAAAAATATTTTAGACTCGCTGTAAATTCTATATAGATTGGGGTTAATATGAAAGTATACAATCATCAATTAATAATCAAAGAATTCAAATTTTAATTCAGTTAATTTATAAAATTATTTTAACAATATAACATCTAATAAGTTTAAAGTTTATGTAATTTTCTTCTTTCTATAAATTAAAATCTCTTTTAAACCAAAGAAATTATCATCAAAATATGTGTCTCAAAAGCTCAAAGATTACTATCTTGAATCCACAAAGACCAATTTGAAATCTGAATTATTGCTTAGAAATAATATACAAAAGGTTTCAAATTACAATTATTTGGTATTGACGCAGGCTTAAAGTAAGTGTCTTCAGTGATGCAACTTAGATTTGGCATTTATTGGTAGAAGAGATCTGGAAGATGTTAAAAATAGTAATTTGAGAGCATTTGATTCATAGCTCCTTTTTCATGAGCAATAAGCTAGCTAAACATGTCAACGCAGTAAAAAATTTCCAAATGATCTTGGCTGTGCCGATTTTCGCTAATGAGGGAAATATTTATTTTATCCTTTGAAACTAAAAATGCTCCTAACATTAAGTATTCAAATTAGCAGTGTTTAAGAAATCAGAAAATCCCCACCATAGACTCCATGGCAGGGAACAGTAATGTTCCTATTCCTATGAATAAGCCATCTTGCTGCAGATTATTTCATGGTTTTACAGGTACAAGATCAACATGGGCAGCGAACCGAGGTTTTTTCTTTTGTTCTTTCTTCTATTATCTGCTAAAAAGCAAAAGGCTTTTCTTTTTTCCTTTTTGCAGCTAAGAGGAAAAGTGCGTGGCAGACATACTCCATCTCTTGTAATTAAAATAAAGAAGACAAATGTTACTTAGGGACCAAAAAGGGAAACCAATAACGAATCACTGCTAACTTGCTTCGTGTAAACATATATATATATATATATATATATATCAAAATCATAATGAGTTAATAACAGTGCCAACAAGGAACAAATGCTGCAACCATTTTGATTTACAATTCAAATGTCTTACTTAAGATCTTAGTTTGCAATCAAATATGCTACTAACAAAATATGCTGTATTCGGCTTATGCTTTTGTCTTCATTGGGGCATTGTTTTTCAACAAAGATATAGTAAATCATTTACAGTAATACTAATTTCACCACTCATATCTTTTCAGTTAAAGGGTGAGGAAGATGGACTGAGGAGGAAGAATTGATGTGTTTTTGCTGTTTCTGCCTGTCTGCCATTATTCACATTCGTAGAGCTAAAACAAAACACGACAACACAGTTATACGAGGAAGAAATAACATTCCTTTTTAGCAAATTGGTCAAAAACCAGAGGAGGAACATGGTTATATCCCCATTCAGTTTCTCGTTACCATAGCATACCAGATATATGTCTACATAGAGTGTTAAAGAGTGCTAAAACACTACTAGAACTAATATGTATCAATGATCAATCTAATTCATCCTCAACCAGCCTCCTCCGGGTAGATATATGGTGAAACGTCCCAGTCATAGCTCCTCCAGGGCAGCAAGAGAGAGCTCCACATCGAGTCTGGCTTGGTTTTTCAATGTAGTCTCATGGTAAAGCTTGCACTTGCTTTCATCCCCAGTAGTCTCCATGCAAAAGCCTCCGAGATTGTATCCTGAATGACCAAGGATGTTGCCAATGGGCCTCAATTTCTTCTGTGTCGGGTGATATACTAGCATTAGAATTGAGTGCAATTACACATCATCACCAAACCACCAAGAACACCAACAAAAAACAACATGCTGGGAACATTACCAAACTTTTACCAAGTGACCATGTTGTCACTTCATGTCCTTTAGGAACAGTCACAAGAGGATCTAGAAGCCATGTGACTATTCCCTCTGCTTCCATTTTTCTGATGTATCCATCTAGGTCACGCAGCAAAGGACGACTCAATTTGATTATTATCAGTAAGTTCCCCCTCGCTTGCTACGGATTTTGTACTTTGCATATACTTATAATATGGCCTATATCTGGAGCTTGAGTCAACTGCTAAGATAGCGAACGAAGCATGGTTCAAACTTAGTTGCAAATGTTCCATATAATTATCATTAGTGAATGAAAGAGCCGTATCTTTGTCTAAACAAAAGCACATTTGGCACTGCATTAGCAGTCATTGTTCAAACAGAAAGCAACTAGAAATGAAACCGGCTAGAAAACATTGTGAACTTTATAGTCGGTTTTCCAAATGAAAACATAATTCAATCAGATTTATCCTAATTCCTGACAATTATGCATAGTACAGAACTCGAATATGATATATTATATTTCAGTCAAAACATTTGTATCATTAAACTAAAAGATTTAATATTTTCAAGGATGAATTCAGTTTATTAGAAAGCAACCAACTATGATATATTGCATAGCTTGAATTGAGATAGATGAAAATGCCATAATGGTACCTTTAGAGCTTTTGGGTTTTGGGCATGCTGTAGATATTCAAATTCAGAGCTTTCCTCATCCACAAACAGCAAGTGAGAAAACCATAGTACAGTTACAATGTGTACTTCTATAGGGTATTGGAGTATGAAAATTCTCATTCCCATGTCCACAGTACTGAAGGAATCACATTCCTCAGAAGTTCAGGATCAAGTTACACAAACGAAGTAAGAAATCCAGGACCATCATTGGTGCCAAAAAGTTAACATCCTTGCATTGTGCTCTCAATACCAGACAATATAAATGCAACATCTCGCCTTCTTTTATCTCCACATGACATCAATCAGTTTACCAGTACTGAGCTTAGCCAGCTCTTAGGACAAGAAAAGTGACACATATGTTAAGAGTTTCTAGTTTATGCTTTCAGCCATGAAAAACAATAAACAAATTGAATGAGTTGATGTGGGAGAGCTTTTCAATTTTCATAAGATTTTTTGTTTATGCTAAACAAAAAAAAAAAAACATATATATATATATATATATCTGCCAAACGTTTGACTGATAAGCTATTATATCCGCCAATAAAAGATTTCACTGAAACCTTGTTTCTACTCTGCATTCTGCTTCTCTTTATACCACATAAATTAGACACTAAATTGTAAGGTGATCTAAAATATGTACCAAGAGCAAAAGACAGTTCTTTATACCAAAAAAGTTTTGAGTTTCAAGACACCAAACCATGTACTGCTTAAAGAACTTGGACTGAAAGAAACAAATTAATCTTTAATTTGCCAAGTTACATAATGATGGCCACTCTACATTAAAGAAAAAGACCCTAATTAGTAAATCTCCTCCCAACTATATGTATAAATATAAGTGATTTATTTTACTTTCATCTAAGATATCGTTCTTTTTTAGTAGAGTTATGTTGATAACTAACCAATGGATCCACCAAAATTCCAACTCATAATTTGCTTTGCTTCATGGCTAGATTCATATGGAAGCTTATTGAAGACCTCTTCACAATATCCAGAGATCATTGCTGCCATAGCTTTTGTAGGATCAATTCCCCTTTGTTGAAAGTAAAATATCTTATCTTCACCAATTTTGGAGGTTTTGGCTTCATGTTCAACACGAGCCGATGGGTTTTTCACCTGCCACAAAATGAAAAAACATGAAATGCTATGTTGTGTGAAAAGGACTAATAAATACATCATCAATAAGAATATATGGTAATGTTGGATAAAAAAATAGAAATCATTTACCTCAATGTAAGGATAGGTGTTGGCAGCAGCATTGTCACCAATAAGCAATGAGTCACATTGTGAGGAGTTTTGAGCCTTGTTAGCCTTGGACAAAACTTGAACAAGCCCCCTATAACAATTCTTTGAATTTCCAGCTGAAATGCCTTTTGAAATAATCCTACTTCTTGTGTTTTTTCCCTTGTGAATCATCTTTGATCCTGTGTCTGCCTGTTGATAACCATTCGTTAGTGCAACAGAATAAAATTCACCTACTGATTCATCACCCTCTAAAACAACACTTGGGTACTTCCATGTGATGGCTGACCCTGTCTCCACTTGTGTCCAAGAAATCTTTGAGCGAGCCCCAGCACAAACTCCCCTTTTTGTAACAAAGTTATAAATCCCTCCCTCGCCTTTCGAATTACCAGCATACCAATTTTGTACTGTGGAGTACTTAATCTCAGCATCTTCAGCACAATACAACTCAACTACTGCAGCATGAAGTTGGTTTTTCCTAGATTCTGGAGCTGTACATGCCTCCACGTATTCTACAACACTTCTATCATCAACAATGATAAGGGTCCTCTCAAATTGACCAGTTTCAAGGGCATTAATCCGAAAATAGGAGTTGAGTGGTATAGGGCACTTTGTGTCTTTAGGTATGTAACAGAAAGATCCATCAGAAAAGACTGCAGAGTTTAAAGCTGCATAATAGTTATCACCAGGAGGAACTACTTTCCCTAGATACTTCCTGAGTAAATTCGGGTACCTGTTGATTGCCTCTGAAATTGGACAAAAAATCACCCCAGTTTCTTGTAATGCTTGATTGCGAGTTGTGGCAATGGAAACACTATCTAAGATGACATCAAAAGCCCCTTCATGGTTCTTGTCATTCAAAGGGACACCAAGTCTATCAAAATCTCTAAGCAAACGGTCTTGCTGTTGTGTGTCAGCAGTTTTCATGAACTTGGGTTCTGAATAGTAACATATGTCTTGTAAATCAATAAGAGGGTATTGATTATCAGACCACTTAGGCTCCTTCAAACTGAGGAATTTGCGAAAAGAAGATAACCTAAACTCAAGCATCCAAAGTGGTTCTTTCTTCATTGAAGAAATCAATCTAATTGTTTCCTCTGAAAGTCCTTTAGGTATTGAAAAGGACTCAATGTTAGACACAAAACCCCACTTATAACCACGTTGATTTTTTAAGAATTCTTGAGCTTCACAACAACCAGCAACAGCATCTGGTTTTGCACAAAGAAAAAACCTAGACTTGCTTGGATTTGACAATTTTTTTAAGGTTACAAGTTTCGGGTGAGATTGCAGCTTCAATGGCTTTGTAGGTTCTGAAGGTGAATGGGTGTAGTGTCGTGAACCATAGATGACACCCAAGTGAGAAGCCATTGCAATGCAAAGTGATTCAAAAAGACAAGAAATTACAGCAACGTTCTACCAACCCTGAAAACGCTGAAACAAAAAGATTTTCTAAGTTAATAGTTCTAACAAGAAAAGCAATATTGGACAAATAAAAAACAATGATCTCAAAGATATCAACAGCACTTGTAGGATTAGGTTTAGACTATGTCTTGTTCTTCGTTGACAAAATTTACCTTGCTATGTGTTTGGGTGACCAAGCATGGATTGAATCGTTTATTTCTTCCTGCTAATATAATAAGACCACCATTCTTAGAGTTGGAATCCTACTTTATTTATGATTCTATAATTCTCATCTTATAGTTAAAATGTAAAAGATAAAAAAAAGATAAAAGAAGTTAAAGGTGTATCCAAATCCATTATGTTATGTCTCGAGATTGAGATATAACACGATCATATTACTTTGAAATAAAATCTTAAAGCAATATGAAGCTTAATCTATAACCATTGAAAAATCTTCAATAAAATAAGATTCTCAAAAAATTTTAATATTTGTAAAATAACTAAATAATAAGTTTTCAAATCGTCAATGTCGAATTTTATAACTAAAAAAAACAATACTTCATAAATTTCTATTCACTAAGCAATTCTTCAATGCTCAGATTCTTTTAGCTCTTCATAAGACTAATTATATTTATCATTCATATCATTTGTAAAAGACAAGAAAATAAAAAATGAGCAAACCACAGTTCAGTAAATATAAACTCACACACCTTATTTGATCAAACATCATTTTTATACGAACAATATAGATCATTATAAGACATTCATCAAATCATAATATCAAAAACAATTCAAAGATCATCATTTTGTCAAACATTTTATAAATTTATAAATAAATATCAAATATATTAATTCATAAATTATTTTAAATATGCTGTCATTCAATATTGTAATTAAACCAAATCATAGATCAATCTATAAAAATCATCACAAATCATCATAAATCATTAGTTCATTATTAGTTATGTCACTGTTATAACCCGTGATATTAGTCGTATTGACAATTTTATTTTCATAATCATTGCTAACTATTATAACCCGCTAGCCAACGCTTTACGCTAATTATTATAACCCATTAGTAGGGTCATATAATTATGTCTATGCTAACTACTATTACCCATTAGCTAGGGCTGTAAAACTAGTTCTGATGTCGATGATCCCACTTCCAAGGAATATAAAAATGTAGCTAATATAAAATCATTCTTTAAACATAAATTATTTTCTCATTTCATTCATAAGTATGATCCATCGTTTATATAAAGAAATACAAAATAATCTTATGCTTGATCTTATTTTCATAAATCGAAAATAATGAAATAAAACATTCATTTTATTTAGAAACATATATATATTTAAAAACAAGCAGAATGTGTGAGATTTTACTTTTTTTTTTATTTTACCACTTAATATTTTTTCCAAAATAATTAATGGCCTATTCAAGATATTTTCAATATAACAAAAATTAATCAACCCATTTCAAGACCAATGATACCAAAAACAATTAAGTTAAGCAAATGTTAACTCAACTAATTAATATTGACAACCTCAACTCCTTTCACTAAAATAACTATATCTCAAGATATTCAATTCGGAATTAAGATCTTTTTAATGTGTTAGAAACTAGACTCGATAAGCTTTCTAACCATATATGGCCCATCTCATGATTCTTTGTAGATTAATTATAATAATTTTTGCAATCCACGTCATATGTTGTTGCCAGACAGCATGTATACATTCTAATAAAAATTACACATTTATTCATAGAAAACTCCAAATTCAATACTGCTTATTTTGTTAGAAAGTAAACTCAATAAGCTTTCCAAAAATATATGGCTTAATATGTAATTCCATGTACAAAAATTAAGAAAAATTTCGTACTTTCTCCTTGCTGCTGCTACTAGGCAGTCTGCACATCTTTAAGTAAAAATTAAACTACTTTTCATAGAAAACTCGAAATTGACTTCTGTTTATTTCATTGGAAAGTAAATTCAGCAAGTTTTCCAACGATATATAATAATCATGGCAACATTTTATCTCTTAATACAGAATATTATTTTAATCAATCACTGCAAACACTAGGGTTTATACAAAACAGAAATTTTCCTTTCTAACCCCATCAAATTTATGTTTCATATGTTTACAATAATAAAATCATATTACTAAACTTTCTCCACACTTTATTAGACTCTAATTAAAGTCTAAATGATTTACCCAAACTAATCTTAAAGATGGATAATGGATTTCCCAATATTTTAGGGTTTTTCAATTATAAGTTAAACATCAAAACTTAACAATCAATATTATTTCTCTAAAATTGAAGAAAATTATTTACTCACCTCTGAAAGATAATTCTCCTTGTAGATTTTGCTCTCAATCTTCACTTGAAATATTTTGAATTGTCCTTTCTGTATAAGAAAAAGAGAAAAATAAGCCCTTTTTTTTCTTGATGTCAAATAAGTGATAGATGCTAACCCTATTAAAAGTTTGGTTATTTATGAATAAGTCTAATGTATTTTTCATTATTTATTAAAAAGTACCTCCACTTATAAAAATACTTAAAATAATCTTCTTTTTTACGGGTATTACACATTATGGGTCACGATTCTAGTTCTGGATATCAATTTGGAGGTTATGGGTGGACTTAGCTTGATTCTAGTTTTTAGAGTGAAAAAAATTGATATAAGATTTCCCATATAAAAGCCACCTATAATGAAATTGGACATCTTAGAATCAATTTTCCTTTTTTTCTTTTGGGGAATAAAATTTAAACTTTAATTACTACTGTTCCATACCCCAAATCCTTGTAATATTTTGTTGAATTATATAGAGCCATTGATACTTACCTGAAAGTGTGTATGTTGATGTCTTCATTTTTTATATCTGATTTGTTTATTATTTGCATAAAACTAACATGCAATGAGTTACTCAAATTAGTTTATCTCATATTGAGAAAAGAAAAACTTGCTGCATGTCACATATATTTCTTGCTGGTTTAATGAACCAACATGATCATTGGTTCCCCAAAAGGGTAGAATCTATTCCAGGAACAACCAAATTTAGATTTATTTATTATTCATTCATCTATAGTAATGATTGATTTCTACAACTTTCTAACTTTCTAAAAATGCATGTTCAGGCTCATCAGGTGTTACTAGATGCAGACAGGAAGATTTTTCCAACATTTGGTAACTACTGTACATGGCTTAGGCGCTGCTGTCATTGATTTCTTCTAATGCACTTCGGCAGCGTCTCCTGTTGAAGCTGACCTGCAAATGGAGTCTTATCAATTAGTAAATATGAAGGAAACATGACAGTGGACAAGAGACGCTGAGAGCAAATATATTTTTTTCAAAGTTGATCACAAAATTCATGGAACGAATAGGGTCATTCCTTACTATTTTTACGCTTAATAAACGGGTTTACATCTGGGAAAACTATGGCCAGTTTTGTTTTACTTTGTACACTATGTGAACTCAGTGGACATTAACTCGCTTGAGTTGTCCACTTTCCATGCAGACATGGTACTCTGAAATTTCAAAGATTCTGCATCAACACTAATAATCACTTTGTTCTTTTTATTGGAGAAAAAAGCAGACTCCTGTTTCCTCACTTTCGGGAATCACAAATGGAAATTTACTATAAGAAAAACAGCATAAAGCTGTTATTGACCAGAAGATAGCTAAACAAGCAAGGAGACAATAATTATAAACAGCCAAATTGAAATGTGACACACCTTAGAAGATGAAGCTGACGGAGGTAAAGAAGTCAATCGAACACGCTCCTCTAGCTGCTGAAATTCTTGAAGCTGGTTCACCAGCTCCTCAATGTGTTTCAATAGGGAATCTACCCTTTACGTCTGATCTGCATAGAAAGTCAACTTCTCTTTTTCTCCTGGCACTATTCGTAACCTGTTTCTAAGGTGTTCAATTTCAGTGTCAATCTCCAACCTCTCATTACTGACTGCAGAAGAACTATTCCCCAAGTCATATAGCATGGTTTTGTGATCTGAAGCAGAAAAAGTTGGCAGGTTGTTTCTTTTCTATTCTCCTCCTTTGGAATGTCTATTTTATCATCAACAACATGGACATCACAAATAGCTGGTTCCGTATCAAGTGTGGAATCATGCTGATTGCTGCCTAGTGGCTTCCTGATTTCTGCATTTCTCTCGAGCCCTTCTGCACATAAAGAAGTTTTCTCAAAGGCAGTGAAATTTTGGGCAGTTTTGGTTGCTATTGCTTGGCATACTATGGCATCATCATCTTGTCCTTCTCGTTTCCCTGCTAAATTAACAGCCGCAGTATGACTTTTTTTCCATTCTGATGAAGTCTCATTTTTTGAAGGCCAACATTTTTGCTCGTCTCCTAGATTATTCATCTGCCTGTAAGCTTCAACTTCTTTCTCCAAAAGGTGATTCTCCTTCTCCCTCCTAACAAGGATCTCTCTTAGAATGATCATCTCTTCTTCATCATAAGCAAATTTTTCTCCTATCATCCTTTGATATTGCCTTGCTTCCATTTCTATTGATGCATTATCCTCTTGCAGACGCAAAATCATTGCCATGGCTCCATCAGCAGCAGAAGCAGCAGCAGGACTTTCTTTCTCCAACTCCAGGTATAGAGCAGCAAGTGTAGCTTTTTCTTCTTCAAGAGCTTGTTCCAACATGTTGATCTGAATTGCTTCATCTCCAGTAATCCCTAACTTTTCATTAGTGTTACAAGTGAATTTTCTTATAAAACTTGAACCTTTTTCCTCACCATTGCTGAATTCACTAATTTCACTTCTTGTTTCACCACCATTAAAATAAGAGGAACATGAAACACCTGCAACAGCTGATGGGAAATTACCAGACACCAATACAGGAGAGGATTTTCCATAGCCAAAAGCAGATCTCTTACGTCGTTGAATTCCAGACTTCTGCTTCTGATCTATAATTTTCTTTCCCTTTGCATCATATCCACTCTTTTTATCCAGCATAGTTTGCAATCTTAAAACCTGAAGGTGAACTAGAACATGCTTCATCCTCCAATTCAATTACCCCATTGCTAAATTTTCCATCTGTAATGAACTTGGCATTCGAATTCCACTCTTGATCGTTGAACCAAACGAAGTTAAAAGGGAACCTATTCAAAGCCAGCTTTGGAACAGAATAAATCTTTCTTGTTGGCCATTGAATGAGCAGATTATGCCAGCACAGTTTGCTATTTTGGTACCCAAAAAACCCAGAACAAGGACACGGCAAGAGAAATCCAAAAACATGATAAAATTTCCAAGCAAAAAACCCCAAGGTTGATCCTCATAGAAGGAAATAAGCTACGGCAAGGTCAAGAAAGGCTCTAATAAGACCAATTAAGGTCCATGAAGGAATTGTAAGGGAAACCATTAAAATTTGAAGAGTTGAAGATCCCCAGAGAAATGAAATTCTGGTTAAAACCCAAAAAAAAAAAAAAGTTCTGCAGTAATTTGGTGCCAAGAAGTAGCCCTGGAAAAACAACCCACCATGAGAAAAACAAAGACGACACGGAATTCTAGTCAGCTTCATGAACAGCACATGAAGAATAGGAAAAGTAAAATAGTGAAGTCCAAAAACACAATCAATTCTTAGGATCAAAAAAAAGTAGCGTAGTTTCCAGGAAAAGTGAGTAAAAACCTGGATTTTTACAGGGAATTGAGTTGATCAGTTACGGAGGTGAAGTGTGAACTCATGCGTTCAGGAAACAGCAAGAGAAGTTGGGTCCCAGAATCTCAACGCTAAGAAAGCCACGAGAACAAACAAAGCTCGGAGAAACTTCATGGCGTCAGACAAGAATGAAAGGGCCGTCAGTTTCCAAGGTTTTTAGAATTACGCTATTGGGAAAGTGGCTATATCACATCTATTGAGGATTTGCCTCACGTATGAACAAACTTACCGCTGTCAACTGCATTTTGCTTGTCTTTTTATATTCTCCGTTGTAAGACCAACCGTGTCGTTTAAACTACGTCAACGTTTTGTTCAATTTTAGACTCATATGCATTCTAAGAACAATAGCCCCGTTCGTATACAAACGAAATCACGGTGCGATTAGGTCATTTTTTTTTACCAACGGTTTTTGGATGCAATCAGACTTTTAATGGGGATCGGTCGCCATTCAAAACCGTGCCTACCGCATGAAGAAGTCCTTGCAGTTGAAGGAAGGGCAGTACCACTGTCTTCAGGAAGGGCAGTAGAACACCAAGAACACTTCAAATTCTGAACATGTTGCTGCAACTGTACATTTTAACTATTAGTGGATTTGCTTGAAGTTCTGGAGGTTCAGATGAATTATGCTTAGAGCATAAGATGCAAGCTCTTCATAAGTTTCCGGGAAGGACTTCTTGACTATGGAAACCTTGTTTCATGGACAACTGGAGAAGATTGATGCAGATAAAAAGGTGTTTGAGTGTGACAATCAAACTAGCCACGTCAGCCTGCTTGATCTCCCTCCTATATTCTCATACTTGGTCTTGATAGCATTAGCTGGACTCCGATCGATAGTGAAATAAGCTCTTCCTTGCTTGACTTAAGGAATTTGAAATACTTGGATCTTAGCCAGAAATTGATAATAAACACGACTTATAAACTGCCTAGAGGCTAAGACCAAAATCCAAAATCCAAAATCGAAAGCAATTGCAATCGTTTTCTAATGCCATGTATCGACTCCACACCAAGATCAACGGTCACAACATATAAAATTCCAAAACAATAGCAATACTAAGAATGTTAATGCATTGACTAGTGATAGTAATATATCTGAAATATATTGAAAGTATCCTAAAGCCAAAAATAAGAAAACAGGGCAACTCAAGTTTCAACAAATACCCAGCCTCCACACCTCCAGCAGAATAAAACAGTCAAATACATACAGATAACCTTAACAAAATTGTAAGAAACTAACTAGCCACAAGAAACTCAGAACTTAACAGGGGCAAGGCTGTCTAGTTGAGAGCCACGTTTCTCCTCCGCAGTCTTCTCAGCTTTTATCCTAAGCTTGTTCAGCTGCTTCTTCCTCTCATATGCAACTTAAGCCCTCTCCTTCCTCTTCTTCTGCAGCTCCTGAAGTCCACAGCATAGTTAGAATTTCAAATCTTCAAGGTTAAAGAGAATGACTCAAGCAAAATTTAAAGAGACAACCCATAATACATAAATAAAGGCACTTGACATAATACATATGACAATATGATTCGCATAAGGTTGCCTTGCAATGCAAGACTTGCATAATTCTTATAATTAACAAAAATAACAAAAGGGTGATTAAATCAAAACCAAATCAAATTCCTCAAAAGGTAAAGTAGTTTTCCTTGATGCAAGTAAAATCGATTGATCAAGTGTTATCCTCAACCCTAAGTTAAATAATGCTTGTCTAAAAAATTAAGGGTATATATGGATTGAAAGACAGAATAGCAAAGCGATAAGATGAAACTCACCCTGATGGTGTCGTAATGGTTCCATCCAACCTCAGATGATAAGTGGCCCAACAAGCAGTACTTGTGACCCTTCTGTAGCCTCAAGACACTAATTACATTTTTAAAACGTAGCAAAAAAACATTTAGAACAAAAATTAGAGGATTTCATTACAATAAAAATCAAGACAGTAAAGAAACCTACTTAAGAGCATCAGGGATGACCATCCTCTTCATCTTATCATATGGGGTAGGAACACCCTCTTAAGCCTTCAAACAAGCAAGGGCAACGGCTCCACTCATAGTCTTATATGGTATTATTCTGCAAATGTCATTGATGCGTTTGGGTTCAGTTATAGAAACGAAACAAGACATAAATCATGGCAAACCGATTTCACTTAAGGTCCGGATATTCCAAAATCTGTTAAAATAAAGCCAAACCGAAAAAAACAAATAAAAGACAAACTAACCCCATCGGTGGGGGGGGAACGGAAATGGATGGGACCGTGAGAAGGCTTGGTGTTCATGCGTTTGCGGAGGAATCTCATGTACTTCATCTTCTGGCGAACGAGTCCGCCTGACATGCAGATTTCCTCGCATCTGACTACGTCTACTTTCTGGCCGTTGAGCAGCTCCTTGGCCACGATTGAAGCCAACCGTCCCAGCAAGTGGTGGCGGGCATCCACCACCTCTTACTTCGCGCATACCCCCGATCCGCTCACCATTGTTTTGAACTTTTTGAGCTTCCCCTCTGCCAGTCTCTCGTGAGAGCCGCTAAGAGGAGAAAAAGATGGCTTATATATGAACCACAGTTTAAGTTGATAGGGCTCTAGTGTGATTCACTTTAAGTGGGCCTTTAATTGCGAGGATGCAGCCCAAAAGATAATAGATTAAAAAATTGTAGGCCCAAAAAATTTTAGTATGAAGAAAATAAAATATTTATATATAATGTAATTTTTAGAATATTTGATATTTATAAAATAATCATAATTAAAATTATTTTCATGTCAATTAATAATTTTAACGGTTATTAAAATTAATTAAAAATATATTAATAAATTATTTTTATAAATATTTTAATTTATTTAATATTTTAAAATCTTAAAAAGTTTATTTATTCAAAATATTGACATATATTATTTTATATTAAAATTAATTATAGATTTATTTATGTACTTATTTAAAACTTTTATTATTTTTTTTATTATACAATTATATAAATTTATTTATTACTTTAAATAAATAATTAATTAAAAATATTTAAATAAAAAAAATCAAGAAGAGGTAAAATCGAGAAGGGTATATATTCACTTAGTGTAGATTTTATATTTTATATTTTTATTACAATTAAATTTATAATTAATTAAATCAAAGTAATATTTATAATTTTAACTATTTGAATAAAAATAAAAAATATATATAAAACTTGCACTAAATCCCTATTCCTCACAATGAAAGCATGGTTTTCTACTAAATCCTTTAAAAATCAAACCAACCAAATCCCAACCAATCCCATCCTTCATTTGCCATCTCGAAGTCTAACCAACATAAGACAGGTGACTGATGACACAACTCACCCTCAGTCTTTGCTTTTCACCAACCTCATAGTCAATCGATTTCTCTTCTATTGACCTTACTAACTAAAAACCACTCTCTCTAATTTCCTTTATTATTATAATATTGTTTTTGTCAAAAACCAAACAAACTCAACCTGTGGGTTATGGCAAGTGGCAACCACAAGACAGCAATAATAAACGTAAGTGTAGTTTGATCAATTTTGCTCTTCTTCCACGAACAAGCAAAAAAATATATATATATCTTAAGAGTATTTAAAAATCTCATTTGATATTTTGAAGAGGTTTTATCGTCGAAAAAATATTTAATTATTTTTTTGTTAAAAATATATCTAATTATTTCATTATTTGGGTCAAATTAAAAATATTTTCTCTTTTTAAATTTCTAATTTTTTCACCATTTGAGTCTATTAAAAATTTTTTTTTATTATTTTCTTGAAAAGAAAATAATATGACAATTATTTTTATTGAAATTTCATCTAAATTATTCCATTATTTGAGATAAATTTAGAAAAAAAATTTTCACCTAAAGATTTCTTAAAAATTTACCATTTTAAAGTTTTAATAATCTCATCTTTGGATAATTATAAAATATTTTCAACTTAAATTTTTATTTAAAAAAGAATACGATTACTTGTATTGAAATTTCATTTAAATTATTCTATCATTTGGATCAAATTTAGAGGAAATTCTTCACCTAGAGATTTCTTAGAAAATTTACCATTTAAAATTTTTAAAAATCTCATCCTTGGGTAATTTGTATTTAATTTCAAAAATTTTATTTTTTTTATGTTTTTTTTTTATTTTTTTGTTTGAAAATAAACATTAATTATTGTTATTGAAACTTTATCTAAATTATTCCACCATTTGGGATAAATTTAGATAAAATTTATCACCTAAAAATTTTATAAAAATTTTTCACCTAGAAATTTTGTAAAAATTTACTATTTGAAATTTCTATAAATTCCATCATTGGATAATTAATATTTATTTTCAAAATTTATTATTTTTCTTTTTATTTTTTTAAAATTTAATCATGCAAAAAAACCAAAAATAAACACAAAAATAAAATAAAATAAATCGATAAAATACTAAAAAAACATTTAAAAAAAACCAAAAAATGACTTGGCTTGTAGTTGAAGTAGCTCGGCTTGAAGCATAAAAAACGGCTTGAAGGTGCGACTTAGGAGACATGACTTAGCTTCAAGAATCAACTGGTAAATGGGTTAGAAGTGGGTTGGCACTCGAGACACGTCACCCGAATGGAGAACGTGCAGATCATGAGTCTTCTTAAAAACCAAAATAGCATTGTTTTGATGAGGCTATAAAAAGCTAAGTTTCAACTCTTCCCCTCATATTTCTTCTTCCCCTTCTCTCTTTTCCCATTTTTTTCTCTCATTTTATCTCTAACCAGATGAACTTCGATTGAACTTCAATCATATTCTAAAAAAAATTATCATAATCTAGGTTAGGTCACCGGACGATCGTCGAAAAATTCAACGCTTATCGAAATCTTCATTAGATTCTAAAAAACCTTGCTAAAAAATTCAACCGACGCTAGAAAATTTTGCTAAAATTTAAAAATTTTTCAAACAATTTCCAAAAATTTTTTTATAAAAAAAATCCAAAAAATTTTGTTTACTTCCTACTTTTCTCTGTTTTTTTATTTCTACTCTTTGACATTTCTGTTTCTCTCTAATTCGTGTAAGATCTTTTTTGTGCTTCCTCGTATGTTATGTTTAAGGCTGTATTTATAAAACCAGATAAGAAGAGTTTATGATCAATTAAAAATTTCCCTTTAATTAGGTTTCCAAATTATCAGAAAACTTAGAAATTATTCTGAAGAGATTGAAACTAAATGTAAGTCTGCCTTTTTTCCCTTTTTTTTTTTCTTTTACTAATATCTTGTTATCTTAAAATAAAATAACAAAGAGTTAGGCCTATCTACTTGGACCCAATTGAAATGGGTCCAATCGGCTTAGGCTCGAACCCTATTGAACTAGGCCTAATGGGCATGAGCCGGACCAATTAGGGTATCTACAAACATGAAGCAAACTTCTTTACATATGCTAGTTCATATAATAAATCTGTTTTATAGCATAAAATGATTGGACATTTCAACTACAATGCATTAAATTTCATGTATAAAAATGATCTTGTATTAAACATGCCTACTGTTGAAGTTAGTGATAATGTGTGTGAAGTCTGTCAGCTAGAAAAATAAAGTAAGTTGACATTTGCAATTAACAAAGCATGAAGGGCAATTGAAAAACTACAACTTATTTATACTGATGTTTGTGGTCTTATGAAAACCTTGTCCTTGAATGGTAGTAGATATTTCATTGCTTTTATAGATGATTTTACCAGAATATGTTAGATTTATTTCATGAAACAAAAGTCTAAAGTTACAGATATATTTTGGAAGTTCAAGGCTTGGATTGAGAATCATAATACTTGCAAAATCAAGATCATAAGGTCAGACAATAGTACTTAATACACATTTGATAGATTTAATAACTTTGTGAAGTTGTAGGAATTAAACTTCAACTTACAACAACTTACACTCCACAACAAAATGGAGTCAGTGAAAGAAAGAATAGAATAGTCATAAAGATGGCAAGATGCATGCTATTTGAGAAAAATCTTCCCAAGAAGTTTTGGGTAGAGGTAGTCAATATCTCTGTTTACTTGCTTAATAGGTTGCCCACAAAAGCTTTGAAGGAAAAAACTTTGTTTGAAGCTTGGTATGGAAGCAAATCATCAGTACAGCATTTCAGAGTTTTTGGCAGTATCTGTTATATGTTTGTTCTTGATATCAAAAGGGATAAACTTGATTAAAAAGCAAAAATCTATATTTTTCTAGGCTATAACAACATCACTAAAGGCTATAGGACTTACAATCCACTTACAGGTAAGATGATTGTAAGTAAAATTGTGAGACATAATGAGCAAGTTGCTTGAATTAAAAAAGTCAAAGGGAAAATCAGTCAATCAAACTGTTGTAAACATGACAAGCTTTCAAGATAAAAAAGATTATATGTTTGAAAATGAAATCATTGATCATGAACCAGTGAGAGAAATTAGACCACTCAAAAATATTTATCAAAGATCAAATGTTGCCATTCTTAAACTTGCAAACTTTGAAAAAGCTATCAAATTTTTAGAATGAAGGAATGCCATGAAAGAGGAGATTCCTATGATTGAGAAGAATCAAACTTGGATGCTTGTTGATAGACCAAACAACAAAAACATCATTGGTGTTAAATGGATTTTCAGAACAAAGTTGAATATAGATGGTTCCATCAACAAACATAATGCTAGATTGGTAGCTAAAGGCTACTCTTAATAGTATGGTGTTGATTTTTCATAAACATTTGCTCCAGTTGCAAGGTCAAACACCATAAGGTTGCTATTAGCCTTAGCAATTAGAAAAGTTGGAAAATGTACCAACTTGATGTCAAATCTACTTTCTTAAGTGGTTATCTTGATGAGAAGATATATATTAAACAACCTGACAATTTTGTTGCTAAAAGAGATGAAGGGCAAAGTTTATCTACTCAAGAAGGCTTTGTATGGATTAAACAAGCTTCAAAAGCTTGGAATTCCAAAATTGATGATCATTTGTTAAAGTTAGGATTTAATACATAAGCATTATCCATCGTTTATATAAAAAAACACAAAATAATCCAACACTTATCATAATCAAAGTCTAAATGATTTGCCCAAATTAATCTGAAAGGTGGATAATAGATTTCCTAAAATTTTAAGGTTTTTCAATTATAAGTTAAATCTCAATACTTAACAATCAGCATTATTTTTTCAAAATTGAAATAAATTATTTACTTACCTTTGAAAGATAATTTTTCTTATAAATTTTGTTCTTACTTTTCACTTGAAATCATTTGATTTATTTTTCTATATAAGAAAAAGAGGAGAAATAAGCTCTTTTTTTTTTCTTGATCACTTGTTGGCTAAACAACTAGTAGATGTAACTCTATTAAAAGTTTGGTTATTTATCAATAGGTCCTATGCATTTATTATTTTTTATTAAAAAGTCTCATCACTTATAAAAATACTTAAAATAGTCTTTTTTTTTTTTTTTTTACAGATATTACACATTATGGGTCACAATTCTAGTTCTGAATATCAATTCGGAGCTTATAGGGGGGCTTGGCTTGATTCTTGTTTCTAGAGTGAAAAAAATCGACATAGGATTCCCCACATAAAAGCCGCCTATAATGAAATTGGACATCTCATAATCAATTTTCTTTTGGGGGATAAAATTTGGACTTTAATTACTACTGTTCCATACCCCAAATCCCTGTAACATTTTCTTGGACTATATCGAGCCATTGATATTTACCTGAAAGTTTGTATGCTGATGTTTTCATTTTTTATATCTGATCTGTTTGTTATTTGCATAAAACTAACATGTAATGAGTTACTCAGATTAGTTTATCTCATATTGAGAAAAGAAAAACATGCTGCATGTCACATATATTTCTTGTTGGTTTAATCTTGACAATGAACCAGCATGATCATTGGTTCCCCAAAAGGGTAGAATCTATTCCAGGAAAAACCAAATTTAGATAATTCTTCTGTCCATTTGACATTTATTTATTATTCATTCATCTATAGTCATGATTAATTTCTACAACTTTCTAACTTTCTAAGGAATGCATGTTCAGGCTCATCAGGTGATACTAGATGCTGACAGGAAGAAGCTTTGCAAACTGATTGATTTCCAAAAGCTCTCACATGAAGCTGGGGCACATGCTACCGAAAATGAATGACTTACCCTCCAATCAATAGTCCAAGTTCTTTATTTTCAGCAGTTAAGGCTACGAAATGCTTTGTCCTGCTCTCATGCTGATGAAGACCACAAGCCGGCGCATCACCAGTCATGGCAGATCAGTAGTGGTGCACTCATTGCAGCAATGGCTCCAAGAGACAACTATGCATCTTTGAGGCAAGAAAATCGAGAGCTAAAACTTGTGCTTGCTTGGCTGCGGATAAGATTAAATGATTTAGAGAACGAACATGTTCGTATGAAGAGGGATATGGCAAAGTCTCATTCTCATAAATTTATGAGTTCTTTCTCAAAGAAAAATGGTAAACTAAGATTCTTTGGACATAGTTCTTCAAAAGGATCAAGTACTCCCCCGAGGCAGTTCTACAGAACAGTTCTAAGATGATTGAGAGGAGATGTGCAAGCACTGATAGGTAATCAAAATTACATGGGTTCTTTTCCCTGTATTTATTGATCAAAGCCATATGTTTTGCTGATTTTCTCTGATGAGAGAAACATTCATTTTATCCTTTGAAACTAAAAATGCTCATACCATTAAGCATTCCAATTAGCAATGATTAAGAAATCAGAAAATCCCCACCATACACTCCAGGCAGGGAACAGTAATGTTCCTATTCCTATGAATAAACCATCTTTCTGCAGATTATTCCAAGGTTTTTTCTTTTGTTCTTTCTTCTCATTACCTGCTAAAAAGCAAAATGTTTTTCTTTTTTCCTTTTTTCAGCTAAGGGGAAAAGTGCTTGGCAGACATACTCCATCTCTTGTAATTAAAATAAAGAGGACAGATGTTACTTAGGAACTAGAAAGGGAAACCAATAACGAATCACTGCTAACTTGCTTCGTGTAAACGTATATATATATATATATATATACATATATATCTATATATATATACATATATATCTATATATATCATAATGAGTTTATAACAGTGCCAACAAGGAACCAATGCTGCAACCATTTTGATTTACAATTCAAATGTATTACTTAAGATCTTAGTTTGCAGTCAAATGTGCTACTAATTAATATGTTGTATTCGGTTTATGCTTTTGTCTTCATTGGGCCATTATTTTTCAACAAAGATATAGTAAATCATTTACTGTAATACTAATTTCACCACTCACACCTTTTCAGTTAAAAAGGTAAGGGAGCAGGACTGAGGAGGAAGAATTGATGGGTTGTTGCTGTTTCTGCCTGTCTGCCATTATTCACATTCGTAGAGCTAAAACAAAACACAACAACACAGTTATACGAGGAAGAAATAACATCCCTTTTTAGCAAATTGGTCAAAAAACGAACGGACGAACATGGTTATATCTCCATTGAGTTTCTCATTATCATAGCATACCAGCTATATGTCTATATAGAGTGTTAGAGAGTGCTAAAATACTACTAGAAATAATAAGTATCAATGATCAATCTAATTCATCCTCAACCAGCCTCCTCCGGTTCGATATATGGTGAAACGTGCCAGTCCTAGCTCTTCCAGTGCAGCAAGAGAGAGCTCCACATCGAGTCTCGATTGGTTTTTCATTATAGTCTCATGGTAAAGCTTGCACTCGCTTTCATCCCCAGTAGTCTCCATGTAAAAGCCTCCGAGATTGTATCCCGAACGACCAAGGATATTGCAAATGGGCCTCAATTTCTCCTGTGTGGGGTGATATACTTGCATTAGAATTGAGTGCAATTACACACCATCACCAAACCAAACAACAACAAAAAACAACACGCTGCGAACGTTACCAAACTTTTTCCAAGTGACCATGTTATCACTTCATGTCCTTTAGGAACAGTCACAAGAGGATCTAGAAGCCATGTGACTACAATTCCCTCTTCTTTCATTTTTCCGATGTATGCATCTAGGTCATGCAGCAAAGGAGGACTCAATTTGATTATTATCAGCATGTTCCCCCGCTCTTGCTTCGGATTTAGTACTTTGCATATACTTATAATGTGGTCTATATCTGCAGCATGAGTCAACTGCAAAGATAACGAACGAAGCATAGTTCAAACTTATTTGCAAATGTTCCATATAATTATCATTAGAGGATGAAAAAGCCATATCTTTGTCTAACCAAAGCACTTTTGGCAGTGCATTAGCAGTCATCTTTCAAACACAAAACAACTAGACATGAAAACGCCTAGAAAACATTGTGAACTTGTCAGCCGGTTTCCAAAATGAAAATATAATTTAATCAGATTCATCCTAATTCCTGACAATCATGCATGGTACAGAACTTGGTTATGATATATTATATTTCAGTCAAAGCATTTGTATCACTAAACTAAAAAATTTATTATTTTCATGAATGAATTCAGTTTATTAGAAAGCAACCAACTATGATATATTGCAAAGCTTGAATTGAGATAGATGGGAATGCCAGGATGGTACCTTGAGAGCTTTTGGGTTTTGGACATGCTTTAGGTAATCAAACTCAGAGGTTTCCTCATCCACAAACAGCAAGTGAGAGAAGCTGTTGTAGTATTCCTATAAACAGAAGTACAGAACCACAGTACAGTTACGATGTGTACTTTATAGGGTATTGCAGTATGAAAATTCTCATTCCCAATTCCACAGTACTAAAGGAATCACAGTCCTCATAAGTTCAGGATCATGTTACACAAACAAATTAAGAAATCCCAGACCATCATTGGTGCCAAAAAGTTAACATCCTTGCATTATGCTCTCAATATCAGACAGAACATACATACAAAATCGTGCCTTCTTTTATCTCCACATGACATCAACTAGTTTACCAGTACTGAGCTTAGACGGCTCTTAGGACAAAAAACCCACATATATATTAGAGTTTCTAGTTTATTCTCTCAGCCATGAAAAGCAATAAACAGATTGAATGAGTTGATGTGGGAGAACTTTTCAATTTTCATAAGATTTTTGCTTACCTGTTCATGCATCCTTGATTGCAGGAGTAGAGGGTGCCGAGCCACATAAAACCTGGTCATGTCCTGGAGATATTTTAGCTGTTTAAAGAAATAAGTTTCATTGTTGATGGCACAATCATCGTACCTGTTAACATATGACAATTTAACAACTGTTAATATATGTTACTTGTATATCTTTAATGAATTCATCTTCCATACATTGTTGCAACTTGCATGGAATTGTATAGGGCTAGTACAATTACCTCTTCCAGCCAATATTTAGTTCCTCTTTCCAGTTGGTAATATCATACTTGTGCAATTGCTTGAGCAAGGGATAAGAAAGCTCAAATGCTTCAGCCTCCAATCCCATGTTACAGATCTACAAAAGGACCAGGAAGTAATTTTTATAGAATATTGGATGAACTACTAAAATGTTGGGTTACTTGTTTTACAAGTTATTAACATACTTTTACTACCTTGCAAACACTCGTTGCTAATAGGCTAGGTACAGCCATTCCCAGCACTTGAAGCAACAAGAAATTCCGACACAGTTTCTCCTGTGCAAACCACGAATGTATTCCCCAAAGAAGCCTCTGCCAGAGATTCTTTGAGAGCATTAATCGCTTCTTTTCTGATGGAGCAGCTCATGACAGGGAATGGGTTTTTCTTGGGAGTAGGGAAGCTCAAGGTCTTCAACTGAACGGCTGGGGGTTTTAGAAAACAAGCCAGTCCACTTACAAAAGCTTGACTCTTAAACACCTTCGAAAACTCCATATCTACAGCACATGAAGACAACAAAGTTAACACATTGACAAGAAAATGTCGTGTAACTATAAAAAGAAAGTTCAAGATTTTCTTTTTCATTATCTTTTTCTTGGGGTTTAGTATTTATTTTCCTTCACATTTCCAAGAAACAAACACACCCTAAAAGACTTGGGAAAGAGTAAATTATCGACTCACCTCCTAAATCTTGAAACTATCAGAGAACTATGCTTGGAGAGTGGAAAGCAGTCAGCAGCTGTTTCTAGAAAATAAGAATTGTTCTAAAACGTGATATTCTTGATCATTAATGGGTTACTGCAACTTCCTGAAAGTAGTTATTTCGCTCCTTTCGGATTGAATCTGAGTTTGTTGTTTCCTAACGACTTTTCGAGCTTTATCAATTGAGAAGCTTTTAGGAATTATTTTAATAAACTACTTTAGCCTTTTTAAAAAATCCAAAAACCATTAATTTAAATTTAATTTTTTATAAAAACCTTAATAATTGTTGCTTTTTGCTATGCAATTTTTTTTACCAAACCATCTTCTTTCTTGTACTTATATATTATTGAAGCATTAAAAAAACGCAATTAAATGTTTAAAAAAATACCACTAATTTAATGGTGATAAATTTTCAATATTGTTGGCTGTGTTTTTTCATAGACCCTGCTAGCAGTTTAAAATGCCGCTAAACAATACAAAAAATGTTTGCTAAAAGTCCCAATTGATAAGCTATTATATCCACCAACACAAAATTTCATTGAAACCTTGTTTCTCTGTATTTATTGCTGACCCTTTATGTTAAATTTGTTTAAAAAGTTCTTTTAATCATTATCTGGATAATGAGATGGGTAATCTCTTACCTTATTACTCAATGCAAAGATAGCTTTAAGCCTCTAACCAAGGTACAGAAAATAACCATATAAAATCAACATGCAGGAGAATAGTGAGATAGTGAGATTCATCATTCATTCATTCATACATCCTTCATTCATTCATACATCCTTCAGACGAAAAGTTTGACTGCTAGACAAGTTTTAAGATTACCAACTGAGCAAGAAAAGGTAGTTTTTCCAACTAAGTGTTAAGGGAAAAAGAAACAATATTAAATCTTACAGAGAAGAGAGGGCACTGGGAGCTGGTTGATGGGCAGAACAAGCACATATTCATCAGAAGCAAATATTCCCACAATATATGACAGTTCCAAACAAATTTAAACTAACATATCTTATTGTGAAAATTTTGTCCAACTTTCTCTTATGGTCTCGATGATTAAGCCGATGATTTGGTATAGAAGTGGATGCCGAAGGCCAATCCCAAGATTAGCAGGGGAACAAGGAACTGAAGAAGCTTTATAACAAATTCTGAGGTCTTGTCCTGGTCATAGTGAGGCTGTTTGGGAGGAGTGTACTTTGTCTTGGTGGGGACGGTTGGTGCATCGATGTCACAGACATTAAACTCATCCATCATTGCTCTAGCACTGCTACTATGCCAACATCCTAAAAATCATCAGTTGCATCCTTCCCTATCAACTATAAATCAAACCAAGGTTATTTCCATTTTTTCATCTTCTAAAATAATTGCCACTTTAAATTATACAAAATAAGTAAAAAAGTTATCATGTCATCCCTGTGGCAGACAACAAGACCTCATTACCACCAGGATGGTTTACCAAGAATTTAGTCACATTGTACACCTGTTCAAACATAAGATTATTTTGATATCAGGATTATTTTGATATTTAAAGCTGAACCTTACTTCATGTTACTACAAGTTCAAATATGGTTCAACCCCATTAAGTTTTGTTGGTACAACATAACAGCCCCTTGAAATTCATGAAAAGAATCCTAACCAAAATATTCATGACAGTTTCTAGGGTTATGGATAATATTAGTACTAACAAGAGATAAATGAATACAAAAAATTCAAGTTGTTCTCATCCAAAAGCCATCTACCAATGCAGTGAATATGATACTATCATTACTACAAAGCTCGTTCATTCTTCAAGTATAACCAATTTAGAACTCCTCAAACAAACGGAACAAATAGTATATTGACACGTACTCAGCAAATTAGAGGAAAAATAAACACAATGGCGAATCTCTCTTATTGAAAATCATTACCAACTACCAAGAGAATAAATTGTACAAAGTCCATCATACAGATTTCATCAAAAATAGTGCATTTAAGGGAGAAAATAAATCTAATGGTAGCTGCAAATCGTATCAATGGTCAAAACCACAAATCCGGATTAAGCTAATTAAGCAAATCCAAGGAACTCAATAGCATAAGGACTATTCTGACGTGCAGCTCTAGCAATCATCAGGATCAAAAGAAATTGTGAGATCTAAGCAAAATATTGCTTTTGACACTGAAGATGATCAATTTGAATCTGACTTATCAATCCACTAATAAGAGGAAAATTGAAAATTTCTTTCAGTTTCATTTATTTATCGTATAGGAAAGATGGACCATGAAGTATCCAGAGCTTATAGATAAGTCAAATATGCAATGAATATAAGCAGTCAGCCTCAAAGAGAGATCCATCCACATGGATTCAAAACTTCTTATGATCAGAACCACACAAACAAGAATCAAACAAACAAGAAAATCGGCTACTAATCAAATAAAAGAACAAGAGGCTTCCCAAGATCCAACAATAATCAAAACTTGAAACTTCAGAATTAAACTAAAATGCCCAACTTTTGCAAAAACATAAACAAAAGAAACCATTTTTAAACCAAAAAAACGCAACTCCAAATTAGGTAAACACCAAACCGGATCATCCAAGAAATTCTACCCAAAAAAAAAAAAAAAGTTGTACCTTGCCCTCAATTACAAGCCAACAGTCTTTAGCATTGTTGTGTTGAGAAACCTCAGCCAAACTGTAAACCTTTCCCTCTCCACCCATTGTTTCCCTTCTCTTTTGCTTGTTTAAGGAAGAAGAGCAGAGACTTGTTGATCAAACTAAACTCGGGATTATTGTTGCTGCCTTGTGGTTGCCACTTGCCACAGCGCACAGCGCACAGGCTCAGTTTGTTTGGTTTTGGACAAAAACAATATTATCAAAATAAAGGAAACCAGAGAGAGTGGTTTTTAGTTAGTAAGGTCAATAGAAGAGAAATCGATTGGCCGTGGGGTTGGTGAGGAGTGAAGACTCAGCGTGAGATGGTTGTGTCACCAATCACCTGCATCATGTTGGTTGGACTTCGAGATGCCAAATGAAGCATGGGATTGGTTTGGATTGGCTTGCTTTGATTCTTAAAAGATTCAGTAGAAAACCAAGCTTTCATTGCGGGGAATGGGGATTTAGTGCAAGTTTTATATATTTTTTTTATTTTTATTAAAATAGTTAAAATTATAAATATTATTTTGATTAAATTAATTATAAATTTAATTGTAATACAAAAATAAAAATATAAAATTTACACTAAGCGAATTTATATTCTTCTCGATTTTATCTCTTCTATTTTTTTTGTTTAAAGATTTTCAATATTTATTTATTTAAAGTAATAAATAAATTTGTATAATTGTATAATAAACAAAAAATAATAAAAGTTTTAAATAAGTACATAAATAAATCTATAATTAATTTTAATATAAAATAATATGTATGAATATTTTGAATAAATAAACTTTTAATATTTTAAAATATTAAATAAATTAAAATATTTGTAAAAATAATTTATTAGTATATTTTAAAATTAATTTTAATAACCATTAAAATTATTAATCGACATGAAAATAATTTTAATTATTTATTATTTTATAAATATCAAATATTCTAAAAATTGCATTATAAATAAATATTTTATTCTCATCATACTAAAATCTTTTGGGCCTATAGTTTTTTAATCGATGATCTTTTGGGCTTCATCCTCGGAATTAAAGGCCCACTTAAAGTGAATCACACGACAAAAACCCTAGCAACTTTAACTGTGGTTCATATATAAGCCATCTTTTTCTTCTGTTAGCGGCTCTCCAGAGAGACTGAGAGAGGGGAAGCTCAAAAAGGTAAAAACAATGGTGAGCGGATCGGGGTTATGCGCGAAGAAAGTGGTGGTGGATGCCCGGCACCACATGCTGGGACGTTTGGCTTCAATTGTGGCCAAGGAGCTGCTCAACGGCCAGAAAGTAGTCGTAGTCAGATGCGAGGAAATCTGCATGTCAGGCGGACTCGTTCGCCAGAAGATGAAGTACATGAGATTCCTCCGCAAACGCATGAACACCAAGCCTTCTCATGGTCCCATCCATTTCCGTGCCCCCGCCAAGATCTTCTGGCGCACCGTTCGCGGGTCAGTTGGCCTTCTTCTTTTGTCCGTTTGGTTTTATTTGAACTAATTTTGGAGCATCTGGATCTTAAGTGAAATGCGTCTGCCAAGATTTGTCTTGTTTTGTTTATATAACTGAACCCAAATGCATCAATGACATTTGCAGAATGACACCACATAAGACTAAGCGTGGAGCCGCCGCCCTTGCTCGTTTGAAGGCTTATGAGGGTGTTCCTGCCCCATATGATAAGATGAAGAGGATGGTCATCCCTGATGCTCTTAAGTAAGTTTCTTTACTGTCTTTCATTTTCATTGTAATGAAATCATCTGATTTTTGTTCTAAATGTTTTCTGCTACGTTTTAAAAATGTAATTAGGGTCTTGAGGCTTCAGAAGGGTCACAAATACTGCTTGTTGGGCCACTTATCATCTGAGGTTGGATGGAACCATTACGACATCATCAGGGTGAGTTTCATCTTATCGTTCGGTGCTTTGCTATTGTCTGTCCTTCAATCCATTTATGCCCTTATTTTAGATAAGCATTATTCAACTTAGGGTTGAGAATAACACTAGATCAATCGGTTTTTCTTGCATCAAGGAAAATTATCAGGAATTCGACCTTGGATTTGTATTGTTACATACTACTGTACCTTTTGACCAATTTGATTTGGTTTTGATTTAATGACCCTTTTGTATTTATTTTTATTAATTTAGTTTTGTTTAAATGACCCTTGTGTATTTATTTTTATTAATTGTAAGAAATATGCAAGTCTTGCATTACAAGGCAACCTTATGCGAATCAGATTGTCGACATGTATTATGTCAAGTGCCTCTATTTATGTATTATGGGTTGTCTCTTGAATTTTTGCTTGAGTCATTCTCTTTAACTTTGAAATTTTAAAATTAATAGATGATAATTCTGCTAAAATTTTGTTTCTAACTATACTGTGGACTTCAGGAGCTGGAGAAGAAGAGGAAGGAGAGGGCTCAAGTTGCATATGAGAGGAAGAAGCAGCTGAACAAGCTTAGGATAAAAGCTGAGAAGACTGCGGAGGAGAAACTCGGCTCTCAACTAGACGTCCTTGCCCCTGTTAAGTACTGAGTTTCTAGTGGCTAGTTAGTTTCTTACAATTTTGTTAAGGTTATCTGTATGGATTTGACTGTTTTATTCTGCTGGAGATGTCGAGGCTGGGAATTTGTTGAATCTTGAGTTGCCCTGTTTTCTTTTTTTTGGCAGCAGGATACTTTCAATATATTTCAAATATGTTACTATCACCAGTCAATGCATTAACACGCTTAGTATTGCTATTGTTATGGAATTTTATATGTTGTGACCATTGATCTTGGTGTGGAGTCGATACATGGCATTAGAAAACCGTCGCAATTGCTTTGTATTTTGGTCGCAGCCTCTAGGCCGTTTAGAAGACGTGTTTTATTATCAATTTTTGGTTAAGATCCAAGTAACTTAAAAGCTGAAATCTTATGCTCTAAGCATTTTTCATATGAACCTCCAGAACTTAAAGCAAATCCACTAATAGCTAAAATGTACAGCAACATGTTCAAAATTTGAAGTGTTCTACTCCCCTTCATGAAGACGGTTGTGCTTTGGGAACATATAAAGATATAGCTCAAAGCCTTCAACTGCAAATAAAGACGGTTTTGAATGACGACCGATCACCAGCGAAAGTCCGATTGCATCTAATCGCACGGTGATTTCGTTTGTATACGAACGGGGCCTTGGTTCTTAGAATGGATACGAGTCTAAAATTGAACAAAATGTTTGACGGTGTCTAAACGACACGGTTGGTCCTACAACGGAGTATATCAAAAAGACATAAGCAGAAAGCAGCTGACAGCCGTAATTTTGTTCATACATGAGACAAATCGTTAACAGATGTGATATCGTCAGCCATTTTCCCAATACCGTAACTCTCAAAACCTGGGAAACGGACGGCCCTTTCATTATTGTCCGACGCCAAGAAATTTCCCCGATCTTTGTTTGTTCTCGTGTCTTTCTTAACGTTGGGATTCTGGGCTTCTCTTGCTGTTTCCTGAACGCATAAGTTCCCACTTTGCCTCCGTAACTGATCAACTCAATTCCCTGAAAAAATCCAGGTTTTTACTCACTTTTCCTGGAAACTAGTCTACTTCTTTTGATCCTACGAATTGCTTGTGTTTTGGGACTACACTATTTTTTTTTCCCTTTTCTTCATGTACTGTTCATGAAGTTGACTAGAATTCCGTGTCGTCTTTGTATTTCTCATGGTGGGTTGTTTTTCCAGGGTTACTTCTTGGCACCAAATTACTGCAGAACTTTTTTTTTCTTGGGTTTTTAACCAGAATTTCATTTCTCCGGGGATCTTGAGCTCTTCAAATTTTAATGGTTTCCCGTACAATTCCTTCATGGACCTTAATTGGTCTTGTTAGAGCCTTTCTTGACCTTGCTGTAGCTTATTTCCTTCTATGTGGATCAACCTTGGGGTTTTTTCCATGGAAATTTTATCATGTTTTTGGATTTCACTTGCCGTGTCCTTGTTCTGGGTTTTTTGGGTACAAAAATAGCAACCTCTGCTGGCATAAGCTGCTCATTCAATGGCCAAGAAGAAAGATTTATTCTGTTCAAAAGCTGGCTTTGAATAGGTTCCCTTTTAACTTAGTTTGGTTCAACGATCAAGAGTGGAATTCAAATGCCAAGTTCATTACGGAAGGAAAATTTGGCGGTGGGGTTATTGAATTGGAGGGAGAAGCATGTTCTAGTTCACTTTCAGATTTAAGATTGCAAACTATGGTGGATAAAGAGACTGGATATGATGCCAAGGGAAAGAAAATTATAAATCAGAAGCAGAAGTCTGGAATTCGACGACGTAGGAGATCTGCTTTTGGTTATGGAAAATCCTCTCCTGTATTGTTATCTGGTAATTTCCCATCAGCTGCTGCAGTTGTTTCATGTTCCTCTTATTTTAATGGTGGTGAAACAAGAAGTGAAATTAGTGAATTGAGCAATGGAGAGGGAAAAGGTTCAAGTTTTATAAGAAAATTCACTTGTAACGCTAATGAAAAGTTAATTATTACTGGAGATGAAGCAAATCGGATCACAATGTTGGAACAAGCTCTTGAAGAAGAAAAAGCTACACATGCTGCTCTCTACCTGGAGTTGGAGAAAGAAAGGGCTGCTGCTGCTTCTGCTGCTGATGAAGCCATGGCAATGATTTCGCGTCTGCAAGAGGATAAGGCATCAATAGAAATGGAAGCAAGGCAATATCAAAGGATGATAGAAGAAAAATTTGCTTATGATGAAGAAGAGATGATCATTCTAAAAGAGATCATTGTTAGGAGGGAGAAGGAGAATCACCTTTTGGAGAAAGAAGTTGAAGCTTACAGGCAGATGAATACTCTAGGAGATGAGCAAAATTGTGATTTGAGTTATACTTTGGGGAAAAGGCCTTCAGTTTCACTTGGTTTATATGAAGATCCGCTGATAATCGTGAATCAGATTGGGAATGGTGGATCCACTGGAAAGAAGGAAGTGGGAAAACGCTCTGGTTGGCCTTCAAAAAATGAAACTTCATCAGCCTGGAAACAAAGTCATACTGCGGCTGTTAATTTAGCAAGGAAACGAGAGGGACAAGATGATGATGCCATAATATGCCAAGCAATAGCAACCAAAACTGCCCAAAATTTCGGTGGCATTGAGAAAACTTCTTTATGTGCAGAAGGGCTCAAGAGAAATACGGAATTTGGAAAGCCACTAGGCAGCAATCTGCATGATTCCACACTTGATATGGAACCAGCTATTTATGATGTCCATGTTGTTGATGATAAAATAGACATTCCAAAGGAGGAGAATAGAAAAGAAAACAACCTGCCAACTTTTTCTGCTTCAGATCACATAACCTTGCTATATGACTTGGGGAATAGTTCTTCTGCAGTCAGTAATGAGAGGTTGAAGATTGACACTGAAATTGAACACCTTAGGGACAGGTTACGAATAGTGCCAGGAGAAAAAGAGAAGTCGACTTTCTATGCAGATCAGACGGAAAGGGTAGATACCCTATTGAAACTCATTGAGGAGCTGGTGAATCAGCTTCAAGAATTTCAGCAGCTAAAGGAGCGTGTTCGATTGACTTCTTCACCTCCGTCAGCTTCATCTTCTAAGGTGTGTCGCATTTCAATTTGACTGTTTATAATTATTGTCTCCTTGCTTGTTTAGCTATCTTCTGGTCAATAATAGCTTTATGCTGTTATTCTTACAGTAAATTTCCATATTGTGATTCCTGAAATTGAGGAAACAGGAGTCTGCTTTTTTCTCCAATAAAAAGAACAAAGTGACCATTAATGTTGATGCAGAATCTGTGTAAATTCATAGTACCAAGTCTGCATGGAAAGTGGACAACTCAAGTGAGTGAATGTCCAATGAGTTCACATAGTGTTCAAGTAAAACAAAACTGGCCATAGTTTTCACAGATGTAAATCCCGTTTATTAAGCATAAAAATAGTAAGGAATGATCCTATTCCTTCCATGAATTTTGTGATCAACTCTGAAAAAATTGATTTGCTCTCAACGTCTCTTGTCCATTGTCATGTTTGTTTCATATTTACTAATTGCTAATACCATCATTTTCAGGTCAGCTTCAACAGGAGACGCTGCCGGAGTGCATCAGAAGAAATCGATGATAGCAGCGCCTAAGCCATGTACAGTAGTTCCCAAATGTTGGAAAAATCTTCCTTTCTGCTCGTAGGCTTGTTTCCACTCCCTTCTTAGATATAAATTTGTTGATCAAATCTGTGAAGTCCATAGAAGTTAGTTTGATGTCCGCTGCCTGTTGAAAAATTGTATGTAAACCTTGTAATGTTTTGGTCTCAATCAAATTAGATTAGCTTCATATTGTCTCCATGCGTGGATCCAATGTTGGTCACCTATAAATAAATAAATAAATACATGAATTATCAAAGCCATTTGTCATCATTCTTTTCTTCGAGTACAAAGGGTTGTCATTGGAAATAAGAAGAAACGATGAGATAAAATCGATAATTTAAAATATAATATAATGATATAATATAAAAATAATATAAATAAATTATATAAAAATGATATGAAATAAATTTTTAATAAAAATTATAAATAAATTTAAAAATATTTAAAATATATTTTATATTTGTGTGTAAATATAAATTATGATAAATAATTTTTATATAAAATATAATATAAATATATAAATTATTTTATGCACTCAAAGTTTCGAGATCCCCCTCTTCTGGACTTAATCTTCATTATGATTAGCTGTTGTACTCTAAAGCTAGAACAAGGTTTAAGATTTTCTGTTGGTTGACTTTTTTTGCAAATGTTAGCCCCGAGCTACTTCTTAAGATACTTAAAATTAAATTAATTATATATATTATTTTATTTTTATTAATAGAATTAAATTTGTTAATTTTAAAATTTTAATTAATTAATTAAAATTATATTTTGAATTTTATAATTTTTATATTTTAAATAAATTAAATAAATTCATCTAATAAAATATTTAAATATCATAAAAATTATTATAATTTATAAATAAAATAAAATAATTGAATTAAATTCTAAAATCGAAATATCAACATCCTTGCTAAAAAAACGTATGACAAATCCCCAAATTTAAGCCCTTCATTAAAGTGGGCTTCACTCTCTGAATCAACGCAGGGGATGGTGGTCTTATCGTAAACGCACGTGGTCGGTCTGTCCTCTTTCTGCGGATTGCTATAGTCCCACCTGCCAACCATTTCCACGTGGCACAACCTCAGTGACACTGACCTGGTACATACCAAACATTTTTATTGGCCTTCTCTTTAATAATATAAAAACAAATAAAAAAAATAAAAGAACTCCAGTTTGTTGACCGTGGACTCCACCGCACCTAATAATATCTCTTATCCCATCTCTTTTAACGGCGGTTAACGTCGAAAGCCCGCTCCTTCTCCAGGAAAGTTCCAAAGCAACGAACAAAAAACGATAAATCTTTGACGGAACCACCACCACTTGAGCAGCTGAAGCGGCGGTTTCACGCTACGTTCCGATTTCGCTCTCTGAAAACGATATTTTGCTTTTAAAAAATGAAAAAAGAAAAACGCTTTTTGACAACGACACGCTTCGGCTACGTTCCGTAGCTAACTGACCTCAAAAGATTTTAAAAAATTATTATTTTATTTTATTCTAGAAAAGATATTAAAAAACTTTTTTTTCCTTCGTTTGGAGAGAGAAAAGCCCGCCTTGTTTTCTTAGCTCAGCTTTTGATCAATATAATATATTATATATATTTATATATATAAAAGAAATAAGAGAGAAGTTGAAAATTCAATCATCCGTTTAATTTGTGTGAAACGAATGGGGTTTTTTTAAGGTATATTTGGATACGTTTCCTTTTTAATTTTTTGTTGTTGTTTATTGATGCATTAGTAAATGCCATTGAAGGCTATTTTTTTGATATTTTGTTTTGATCTTCATTTTTGTATCTGACGCGATTTAATTTCGGTTTTTTTTTTTTTTTTCTGTTTTGTGACTTGTAATAATCTTTTTTCTGCGTATGCCGATTCATGTCCTTTTTTGTCAATTTCTGCTTGAATTTCTGGTCAATTTCATCGTTTTTCAACAGCAACGAGCTGTAACAGAGAATCGTACAGATCTGGAAGATTTGCAAATATAAAAGTAACAGTGTCTCGTTATTTCTGAGATCTTCTGTGTCTGTTTGATTGTAGATACAATTCTGATCCCGGTCTCGGATTCCAATTACAATGCCTGGTAAATTATGCCTAAGTTTACTGAATTTTGATAATTGGTGATTCGTGGATTAATTTTTGTTTTTAATGATATCAGGAGAGGTAATTGCATTTCAAGAAAATGAGAGATTTAAAAATGAAGGGAATTTGGATTTCGAGACGTCCGAGGACGAGAAAAGAAGAACGGCGCGAGGGAGATCCCTGAAGAAGAAAGCGATGACTGCTTCGACGAAGCTAACACATGGTCTAAGGAAGCGTGGCAAACGCGTGGCTGATTGCAAATATGCGACGATTTCTATCGAGGATGTAAGGGACGCGGAGGAGGAAAAGGCGGTCAGAGCTTTTCGCCAGGCATTGCTTGCAAAAGATCAGCTTCCCACACGCCATGATGATTACCACACTTTGTTAAGGTAATTTAACCAACCTGTAGACTTTGATTACCGTTTTTCGGAAAAAGTTATGCCATTCGTTTGCGTGGCTAGTTAATCTTAAACTATGTTGATAACATAATGAGATCTTTCCATTGAAGCAAATCTGTGCTGTTTTAGGTTTCCAGTTATAGCTTGAATGACAAGGTACTGACCGAATAATGTGGCCCATCTCAAGCTTTGAATTGTTTGCAATTGACTTTAGGAAGAATTTATTTATGTTTATTACTGAAAATAAGTTTTCCCATTTGTTCTCAAATTTTCAAAATTTTCTTGTATTTTCTTAGAAAATTATTATTATTTCATCATCTATAATCTAGAAGGAAATTTTTGGATTGTTTATTTAAGCATGATATGTATAGGATGTGTAAGTTTTCTAGAAAAGAAATTCATAGGAATTTTCGAAGAAAAATATCAGAAATGTTTCTTGATTGCTTAATTGGTGGTTTATTGATTACAAAGAGTAGATGCATGGTGAACTCTATCAAATCATCTTCAGTTTACTTATTTTCTGAACTGCAACTGCCCCATTTGTTAAGTTTTGGGCATTTTACTAGTTTTGATGATAAAATCTTTAGCAGCAAGAATTTGAAAAAGTTATCTCTCTATAGAAGGTGAATTATTTCAAATTCTGCTTTCTAAATCAAATGTTTATGAGTAGTTTCTTATTCTAATAAAACTATGTTTTGTAACTTGGAATTTTGTGCATATTGATAACATAATGCAAATTTCTCTACTGGAACTGTGATGAAGCATGAGATACTGAGTTTGCTTTTGACTAGAAGTTCTTGAGCTGGTTATTCCCTTACTTAACCATTGATTTCCCTCCAGGCTAGACTTTCAGAACCAGTAGTCATGGAAGTGGAAGTTTAGCTCGACTTCAAATTATATTTTTGAAAAATACTTATGCTAGCATATCTAAACAGAAAAAAAAAAAATCAATATTCCCCACCCTCCCCAACCCTTCTCCCTCAAGACAAAAAGGAAAAAAACTCCATTCAATATATTCATTCATGTCAAAAATCTGAAATTTGTTTTTGTAGATTTTTGAAAGCTAGGAAATTCGACCTCGATAAAACTATCCTGATGTGGGAAGATATGCTGAACTGGAGGAAAGAGAATGGAGTAGAGAGTATCATACAGGTAAAAAGTGCTTCTCTTACCATCTTTAAACTTGGATTTGCTCGATTTTCTACTGCACTACTTATGATTAGACGACAGAGATGAGCAACTATGTGTATCTCGTTGTTTATGAAGGATGTACTGTCTGCCTTTTCTGTTTGTAATAGTTTAATTTTTCATAGTTTTAACAGATGCTATGATGCATGTGCAGGATTTTGTGTATGATGAATATGAAGAAGTTCAGCACTGTTACCCCCACGGTTACCATGGCATAGACAAACAGGGTCGCCCTGTTTATATTGAAAGAATTGGTAAAATTGACCCTGCTAAGCTTATGAAGGTCACTACAGTGGACAGATTTTTGAAATATCATGTGCAGGGCTTTGAGAAGGCTTTCATGGAGAAATTTCCTGCCTGTTCTATTGCTGCTAAGAGGCATATAGATTGTACGACAACAATATTAGATGTGCAGGGGTTGGTCAGTGCTCATAAATTAAATAGGATATGCATTTCTTACAATATCATGTTTCTTATTATTTCCTTCTTTATGCAGAACTGGATGACCTTTGGCAAGGTTGCACATGATCTTGTAATGCGCATGCAGAAAATTGATGGTGACAACTATCCTGAGGTGGTTTAATTGTTTGATTAAGCTGATGAAAAAAGATATATCTGAATTATTCATGCATAAATTCCTCAACTGTTTCTCTAACATCAGCATTCTGTCCACAGACTTTACATCAAATGTACATAGTTAATGCTGGAAGTGGATTTAAACTACTATGGAACACAGCAAAAGGCTTTCTTGATCCAAGGACTACTGCAAAGATTCATGTACAATAATATTGAAACATGTGATCATGAAGAATATATATATATATATATATATATATATTTGTACACGCTTTGTTTGACTTTTGAAGGTTGGGTTTCAACTGATCGTAAGTATTCTTTGATCATGCAGGTTCTTGGAAACAAATTTCATAATAAATTATTGGAGATTATTGATCCAAGGTTGTGATTTCTTTTGTATTATTACTGAAATATCTTACTGCCTGGTTGTTTTCGGACTTTTTAACTAAACTTGTTTGTGGAAAAATCTCCCAAGCAGCCAATTGCCTGAGTTTCTGGGTGGAACTTGCTCATGCCCTAATGATGGTGGGTGTCTTAGATCTGACAAGGGACCCTGGAATAACCCAGAAATAATGAAGGTAGGATCCTTGTCTGTGTTCAAAAGGAAAATGAATAGATAATTATAGTCTATGGGAGCACTCCTCTCTGTTCATGCATATTGATGTCTGAGATGTGCTCTAATTATTATTTTATGCCCTAAACTACAAGTCATCGCCTGTATTCTTTTTGCAGTTGATACACTTGGGAGATGCCTTGTACTTGGGGAAAACAGAAAGTTTTTCTGAGAATGACAATTTGGAAGTCAAATTTTTGTCTACTAAGGTTCTTCCCACTGACTTTTTTATTAATCAAGTTCCCTTTATCTACTGTCAATTTATCATTATTTATCTTTGCATCATGTTCCATGTTAATTGTTTCTTTGGCAGGTTGCAAGTAGTGAAATACCTTGTGCTTATGATGTGAGGCCAGATACTTCAGATTTCATGCAGTTAGCGTCACTTTCTGAGAAAGTAAGTTTTTCAAAGTTATTGGCTCTGCCCCACCGTTCTGTCTTCTCTTTTAAGTTTGATTATGAATTTATTCCTTTTAAGATTTTAGTCATTAGACTTTATAATCCTTCTTTCTTTTGTGCTACTATGGAAAAATATTATTTAATATTTTTGAATCCTTATGTCAGGGAAGGATTAGTGGTCCTAATTCTATGCATGGCATTATTGAACCAGAAAATGCTGCAAGAATTGAAGAAGCTAGTTCAACAAGTGAGTGAGCACTCAGTAATCCTTATTGAACATTGTATTTGTGTTTATGTTCTTGATTTAAATCAGATCATTCAATTCATTATCAATGCATGTTGCGGTTGTCAGATAGATAGGTGTTCCAACTATATCATATTAAATAACCATTATGTAGAGTTGTAGACAATTAAAGGGGGCATTAAAGCATAACTAGTAGCAATAATTAATCTCTGGAAGGTACAGGATAAGTTGTCTTTGGCCATGTTGAGTTTGAACTTGTATGCCCAATCAAATTTTGAAGTGTGACTCTTGAACTTTTAACAGCTGTAGTTGCTACCATATCATAGTAAATAACTATCGTATAGACCAATAAAGGCAGCATTAAAGCCAAAGTAGTAGCCCCTAATCTCTGTTGCCGTGTGTAGGACAAATGATACTCTATCAGCTATGCTTGATAGCCTGTCATTCTCTATCTGATTTCACTGGCCAGTCTGGGTTAGAACTTGTATTCACAATCAAAATTTCCAAGTTTTGACTCTTAGACTATTAATGAAGCTAACTCGTCATTATTGCATTAGAACATTATTTCCTCTTTTGCAGCACTAGAACTTCTTATGTGCAATGCTAATTTTTCCTCCTGTAAGCTAGCTTTTACATCTTAATTTGGTGCTTTTGACAGATGATGTAACTAGTGATGTTACTCCAAGAAATCTGGGAAAAAAGTTTGTTCACCATGTAATAAGTTTTGTGGTTCACTTTGTACTCAAATTGTTAGCATGTATATATTTCTTAGCCCCTGGACTGGGAAGAGTTTTGGAAACACAAGATTCAAAACAACAAAGAGAAAACCAGTTGAATCAACAGATGGCAGGTTCGGGGTCTCTGGATGATGGTATTTTGACTGAAGCAGAAGAGGGCTCACTCCATCCATGTTGGCAGAGGCTACAAAATTTAGAAACCTTAGTAACTGAGCTTTCTAACAAACCCACAAAAATTCCTCCTGAAAAAGAAGACATGCTTCTTGAGTCATTGAGTCGTATTAAATCTATCGAACAAGATTTACAGCGAACAAAGAAAGTAAGACCTCTTTCTACTATTAGTCTTTATTGCAACCAGTTTTTGTGCCTTTGTAGTTTGTACATTCTGATTACTTAACACGGACTTATTTTTTTGTAGGCATTGCTTGCAACTGCATCAAAACAAGTGGAGCTTGCTGAGTCATTGGAACATTTAAAAGAAAGCAACTTAGCTGTAAGTTCCTATTTTCTCGTGGAAAAAAGTATAAACCGGTATTCTTCATTAGGGAGATAAAAATGGGTTTTAACCGTTTAGCGTTGGAAAATAATTTGGTGAAACTAGTCTGTATTATGATTGCTTGCCTAGTCGGATGGACATTTGAACCAATTTATACTTGAAAAAAAAAAAGGCAAAAAAAAAAAAGGGTGGAAAATAAAGTTTCACCATGCTATCTCAGATTATAATCAGTCTTGTATGTTATTAATGTAGCCACAGCATATGCCTGAATAGTTGGAATTCTTGATTTATCCATTTCTTATAGCCAAAAGAAATATTTGATTTAACCATAGATGATTCGCAACAACAAAAGGTGTTAAGGAAGCTTCCACTCAGGAAAAAAAAAAAGGAGTTTTCTGTGTTGTATGTCTGCCTGGTTCAGAGTCAATATCTACCTACTTTGTCTTATACAGAGAACTAAGTTTGTTTATTGGACTTCCCAAACACCCCCTTATCTAGGTTCATGATTTTCTTCCTAGTTTGCAGAAATTTAAGGTGCAATTATTGTTGTATTAACTCTAGCATACGTAATTTTGTCTGTCATTCTTGGAAAAATATTGGCTCTAATTACTTTGAGCTAATTTTAGTACAAATGCTTCATATTTTTTTTCTTCTTATTGACTCCCAAGTACGGAATTGATTATAGAATCGAGTGCTTTTGAATATCTTCAAACAAAGTGCACCTTTTGATGGAATTCGGTATGGCATTACAGGGAACACATTCATGTTGGCGAAGAAACTACAAACCTTTAAACCCAGGAAGATGAATTTTTCTTGTTTGCTTGAACGTGCCAAGGTAGCCAACATGCGTCTTCTGTTGTCTCTCAACAATGCTATAACGGCAAGATATGGAAATCTCTTGCCTGATTCAAGTAGGTTGACTAACCCTTTACATAAGCCTCACCTCTATCTTATTCTGAATATTCTATCTCACTTCTGTTCTTGTTTCTTTTTTGTCATGGAATCGGCGCAGATGCAACACACACACAGTTGTCAAATGAATGGCGAACTACTAAAACTTTTTCTGACGACCACAGTAGTTGGAGATGTAGTTGTGCATATAGTTTTCAAGTTTCTTCACACAGTACGAATTTTCATCAAATTTTTTCCCCATTTTTTTCTCAGGCAGTTATAGAGAACAAATATTTGAGCTCACTCATTCGTAAAATTTAACACATACATTTAAAGGCGGAGGTTATGTTATGTTCAAGGTTTTTTTTTTTTTTTTTTTTTTTTTTTTAAGATTTACCTTCCAAATATGAATTTCTGCTGATGGGCCATGCAAAATATTGCTGAATGGATTGACAACCCATTTTCATTTACGTTGGACCTCAATTCAAGTCCCATCCAGAACAAATTTTACGTATCCTGATCGATTAAAATTTTAAAGAACGTGAATCCAAGGTTGAATTCACTCGCAGCATAAGTGCGAGGAGAATTTTTATTTTTTGGGTGTAACTGGATCATTTCATTTTATTTAGATGTCTATTAGTGTGGTGTAATTGAATTTCTTTTATTACACTGAAGCAATAATTTTTCACCGATAAAAAATGATTAAGTGAGCCATTAAATTGGATCATTTACTATAATATCATTATTTTTTTAATTTTGTATTTATATTTAAATTAATTAATGTTTTATATTTTACTTATTTAATATTATTTTATTAAATGTAATTGATATAAATATATTATTATCAATTTTTAAAAAATACATTATTTGACATAAAAATAATTTTTAATCATTTATTAATTTTATAAATGTTAAATAATTTAAAATTTTTATTATATATAAATTTTAATTTAATGTATTTAATAATATTTTTATTTTATTATAATTTATTTCATCATTATTATTATATTTATATATATTTCATGAAAATTGTAATCTCATTGCTACGATGATTAAACTTATCGCTACTGTTATTATCAATCTCACTATAATTAATCTCATCGATCATAATAGACCCTAAACTCAACCACCGATTCCAACCACGCCACCGCCGACCACCACCGCCACCCCTAGACCAAGCCTTAATGCCCCAAAAAATGTCATATCCATCTCCAGCAGCGACTCGAAACCCGCAAAAAAACCCCAAGCACTTCCCTGGACCCACCAAGAAACTCTCAGCCTAATCTAAGCCTACCAAGAAAAATGGTATTCTCTCCAACGCGGCCAATTCAAAGCCAACCAATGGGAAGAAGTCGCCGTAACCGTCGCCGCACCTTGAGGCCTATTCGACGACTCCGCCGTCAAAACCGCCCTCCAGTGCCTTTACAAGATGGAGAAGCTCCTCCGCCGTTACCGCTCTGAACGCCATTGCCTCTCTTCGGGCGCCACTTGGCCATAGAAGCTCTAGAGCATGGGCCTTTGCCTATCTCGGCTCGACCGTTGACTTCCTTTGTTCCAACCAGTGGAATAATTTTTATTCTGAAAATGGACATGAAGTTGGAAATAATTACTGCAATGACAACGAAAATGACTTGGTCGAGGAACAGGAAGAAGATGATGACAATGACGAATGACGATGATGAAGACAGCCGGTTTAGTAAAAGCCGCAGTATTAATTACATTTTGCGGCAGCCCACTGTGGTGAACCGGTTTTCGGGGTTCTTAAGTGGGGCCAGGAGGAAAAGTTCTGAAACTGAAGAGGATGGGGATGAAGTGACAGTTGTGGGAGTGGAGGAAGAGAAAAATGTAGTGGAATTAGCCATGGAGGTAAGGAGATTTGCAGAGAGATTTACGAGGATGGAAAAGAAAAAGATAGAAATGATGCAGGAAACTGAAAGGTTCAGAATGGAAATGGAAAACAGAAGGATTGAGATGATATTGGATTCACATGGTAAAATTGTTGATATGATTTCAGCCAGATTCAGTTCAAACAAAAGGATGAAGGTGGATGAAGATTTGGGTTCTTGAAGAATTTCCCAAGGTTGAAAACATTGCAATCCTTGTTCTATGCAGGTTCAGGTTGTATAGACTTTTAAATGGAACTGACAATTTTTCATGTGCATCTGCTTTTCATCTTTCAGTGAAATTTTTTGTCCAAGGGAAGAAGATGGAACATTTTAATAACCAAAATTAATTTGTGTCTTTTGTGTCTTGATGTTGCTGTAATCTGACCAAATGTTACGTCTTGTTTGTGTTCCTTGGACTGTCTAAGCAATTAGTTTGCTAACCTTTGAATGATTCTGTTAAGATGCTGTGTTTTCATTACTTCCATTTCACTGAAACATCTTTCTTTTGACATGCGTATCTCTTCATCACTGATTTCAGGAAATAGTATGACTCCCTGTTTAGTACAGTTACAACCATTTTTCCTATATGACCTCCTGGGCTTTTTTTTTTTTTTAATCTTTAAGTACATAGTTTATGTACTTATTTGTTGCCACGATCACCAAATTTTTTCACCAAAATTTTCTGACCTCTTTGCGTTTTACAAGTTCTTCACTGTTATAATGTTTAAGGTTTTCTATGCCTAGAATTTTTTCACCTATAGCAAGTTTTATGTGGACAAATCCTATTAAATTTCCTTTCTTTCTTTCTAACATATTGGCTCTAGAAGAACGAGCGGATTAAGCATTCTTTATTGGGAATCTCATACTGTTTACAAACAACTATTAGGAATTTGATAATTAATCAAGCCCTGAATCATACAAATAAGTAGCATTAGGAGTGGAGTCTTCAGCATCAATTGAATTTGAAAGGAGAAGCTCAACCCATTGATCTACGTTCATGGGTAGTTCTAAGTATAGCAGTTGAGCATTTGGACGGCCGATAATATATAAAAAACAGATGACTAAAACAGGAAATAATATCTTAATACCTGATTGTTTATTTAAACAGGGAAATCAAATTAGATAAAATTGCAAAGGCCAAGATGAGAAAGCATTAGAAAATGACCCAATGAAGATCAATAACATGACAGGCAGCGTGGTTGAAAGCATTTAAATGAGATGTAATACAGCTTTCAGGAGTCCCCACGACGATTGGCTGCCTTGTTCAGAGATTGAAATTTGAAACAAATCAAAGATTACAATTAGATCCACAGTGCATTTCAGGTTGCACCACATTTTACCTCCAATGAGAAACACAAAGTCTCAGGAATGAATGAAGGTTCCAAGGCCGGTGATAGGAAACCCAGCAGGCAATGGAGATGGAAAAGGATCAGCGATTGAAGACTTGTTGCATTATGAAAATCTGAGGACTGTTACAAATTACAATAATTCATTGGGTGCCCATGGCAGTGACAGATGCTGATCATTTCTAATACCACTGACCAGGAACCTTATATTCACAAAATTTCCTAAGGCTTTTTTGCCCATAACAATAATTGCTACCCAACTTGATTTGAAAGGGTAATAATACATGATGCACTAATCTACCGGGGCAAAAAGAAATAGGCCCCCTTCTGCACATTAGCAGGGAGACCATGGAAAAAGGAGGGGAAGAAAGTATTAGAAATGGGAGATGTGACCTCTGTACGAATGCCTCTATATCTGTCTCCATCTTCCCAATACTTTAAACCGGTGGTAATATACATAATCCCCCAAAAACCCAAAAACAAGGTAGAAACAAGAGGTCAAACATTTTCTGTGAATTCTAACCTGCAAATATCAAACACCTTTTTCCACATTGCAATCCCCTAATCGAGTAACCAGCTTCATCTGCATTAAAACCCACAGGTCAATTAGTGTCAACTCTCCATTCAAGGAAAGAAAAATTTACATGCCAACAAAATAAACAAAAAGGAAAAGAAAAGGGAAACGGAGGACGAAGCAGGTTTGCACAGTCCAAATAGTACACATGGACACAGCTAGCTGTTAAAAGTTAGCCATAGAAATATAATTTGAGATTTGGACCTTCAATCAAGATAGGGTGCATTGGGAAGGAAATAGTCAGAAAAGTTTTAATAAAACCAATTCAAGCAACAATGGGAGAGTGAGAGGATATAGATTATCATAATAATTTTACAACAGTATGATAATTCTACATGTTTTGATTTGCCTAGTATGCCGACCTAACATTTAATACCACTATATCACATCTACCTAAATCTGTCAATCATTATTACCTGTACACTGCTGTTACAAGGACATGCAAACCCAACCCTAGCAGGAGCCATAACCGTTAGAACTGCTCCATCCACTAGATTGCTTCATTCCAGCTTAGAATTCAAAGGCCTGTGATACAAGCTGCCCTGCACTGCTTGCAGATGCAGAGTTTGCTGTTGTGGGGGTGAATTATGCTGATCTTGTTGTAATCGTTCTTGTTGCTGGTAGTGTTGTTGAGATGGTGGCAGTGTGGGAGATTGTTGTATCCGTGGCTGTTGCGGCCACTGCACCCCAGCATTATTCCCATGAGGGGGTAAGCCACCTGATAATTGTCTCTGCCCTAACCCTTGGCTGACCAAAGGTATCGGATCACTACCAGCTGAATTTGAAAGAGGGCTCGCTATGGATCCCACTTCAGTGGCCACATTTGGCATACCAGGATCATACACAGGTTCTGATGATTTCCACTGAGAACCAACAGAAGGAGAAACAACTGGTACAGTGTTGTTAGCTGAATCAATACCGACCTGAGGCACTGCCATGGTTGTGGTTGTACCCATCTGTGAAGCACTGTTCATGGACTGTTGGTCAGCTTGAGCTGGCTCAGCTTGGGATTTGCTGGGTGTATCACAATTCACTTGTCGCTTCTGTTGAAGCATCCTTTGTACAGTAGCTTGGTTCTGATTAACCTGCTTTTGGTGTGGTTGTGATTGTAGCTGCAAATGCTGGTGGTTTGGACCCATAGCTGCTGGCAGGATAGATTGATGCACAGCTGATAGTGAATGACTAGAAGGCACTGTGGAAACCTGGCCTTGGGTACTATTATCAGAATGGGAAGCCATCTGCTGGAGTTGCTTTGTAGAAGGGGGTGTTGCCCCAGAAACCTGCTTCTGCTGCGACTGGGAATGATTCATAGATTGAGAAGAAACTAGAGGTTTAGATGGTTGGACAGGGCTCATACCAGACCCAGAATACAAGCCTTGACCTTGCATCGAGTGCATCATCTGATCCCCTTTCTCGGCAGCTTGGTTGCCAGGGGCCATGCTTAGGCCATTCAGATGAGCAGGGTCAACAGAAAGGTTCTGATGCACCAGCATGTTCCCTCTTCCCACTCCCTTCAAAAGTTTAGCTTGCTGTTGAGCCTGTGTCTGTTGCTGTTGCTGAGGGTGGTGCCTGCCAGTCTGTTGAAAGTGCTGCTGCTGGGGCTGTCGCTGCCCTTGCTTGCCTACCCGATTGGTCAACCCACTAGCACCAGGTTGGGGGTTCCTACCAAGCCCGTGAGGGGCCAAGTGGTGTTTCTGTTGGTGCTGTAATGACATAGGAGTCATTGGTGAAGATGGTGTTGGAGGGGGGAGTGATACTGGTTGAGTTGAAGCTTGAGGTTGAATCTGTGAACTATTCTGAAGAGAAGATATGGGAAGTTGGGTCTGAGGTTGGGCATGTGGCATTAAAGTGCTAGATGCAGTGAACTGTTGCTGTTGTTGTGGCTGTTGCTGTTGCTGTTGCTGCTGCAAAAGACGCTGATGCATTTGCCTTTCTTTAGCAAGGCGCATGGCATAGGCTTGCTGCCCAGTAGCATGATTGGAACTGTGAAGATGAGCATGATGCGAGTTGCTCAGTGCATGGGACTGCTGTGGAGGCATTTGCTGCTGCTGCTGCTGGGGATGACCCAAATACGACTGAACAGATGGAGCAGTTGATTGATTAGGGTAAGCAGAATTCAACCCATTGAAAGTAGGAATTCCCTGGCTGTTCCCTTGAGCCTGCATTTGGAGCTCAGGTACCATTAATTGCCTTTCATGCTCTGGATTTTGGCCAGGCTATCAAAAAAAAGTAATCTTAATTTGAAAGTCGTTGTACAACACCCTAATTTACAAGAATTATAGAGTTCCAATGTCATTATTGTTTAGAAGTTCAATGTAACTTTAAATAAACAAAGTATGTAAATGCCAAATCAGCCACATTTTCATACCGAGGAATACTTTAAAGTTTATGAGAATAAAATAATAGCTTATCAAAATCAATACTAAACAAAAGCTTTATTCATATCAACAATTGATTGCAGAGTGAATATTGCTTATCGACCAGCTAGAATACCATCCAACTTGAAGGCATTGAGGTTTACAAACCCCTATTATCCAGCTGCTGAGTTTCAGCAAGTAATTACATCTAAAGAAAGTAATTATTCAGATATGCACAGTTCATTCTCTTTCAACTTGTTAGCCAGATAAAGGAAAAATTAAGGTTTACAGTCATCAAAGAAAGTCAGTTTGATGAGATCTTCTGCGGTAAACAATCCTCAGTCATTCAGAGTTCCAATTACTTTAAAAGATTAATAAAGTATCACAAAGCATTTTATCAACATCTGTCTTGCATTTCCAATTGAATTCTCCATAATTAACATTGAAAAGCCATATGATTAAAACATGTAGGATTAAGTCCCCACATTCTAGAACTGGTATCACAGATAATATACACTAATTATTGGGGGCAAAATTAATGCTGATTATTGGTATATAACAAATACCCATTTATATGGAACAAAAGAAGCCCAAGCCAGAATAGTATGTTTAAGCATAGACTTGATCATAGTGCTCTTTGAAAAGTAAATGACTTACTCGCATCATCTGCATGGTGTCACGAGGCCTCAACATCGAATTTCCTTGACCAGAACCTGGTCCAGAGTGCATATTTACAGGACTTGGAATTCCCACCATATTGGAGAGCATGCTGCCAGAATTCAGCTTTGCTGAAGATGCCATTCCTTGGAAGCCCGGCCTTGACATTGGCATACTTCTATTCATCCCACACAACATGCCCATAGCATTTCCACCGGGTAGCATACGAATCCCACAATCTGCTCCAGAAACAGCCCCACGGAGATTCAAGTTGGACTGCTGAATATTCCTGCCAGATAACATTTGATTATATTGTTGCATTCTATGCTGCTCATCGGCTGGCAAAGATGTTCTAGGAACACCATATCTACCATCCCTGAGAGCAAATATGACCCAAAATTTGTGCCATTAGGATGTGAAAGTATACACATACAGAGAATGCAAGCTACAATCAGCTTAGTACCTGACAGATGCATTGAATGGGGCAGATGGTGATGACAAATTACTGCCAAGAACCACACCAGAAGATCCATGTACCGATGAATTTGCTCCAGAGGCAGGAAGCATTGATCCCAGAGCTCCTTGATTTGATATTGCTAAACCATTAGCATGAGAAGCTTGATATCCAATGGGTGGAACATCTTGGCTTGATATAGCGGCATCACAAAGATCAAGAGGCCTTCATCCAGACAATGAAAAATAAAAACGATATTGCATAGCATTGCAATAAAAGCAACAGAAAGCATGAACAATGAAAAACATGAAACTGGAAAACCAATAAAGATAAAAGAATCAAAAAGCTAAAGCATTAATAAAAAAAGGGACAGCAAAGCTTACGTTAGAACCCCTCCATTTAGGTTGTTTGGGCAGACTTGTGAAAGTGCAATAACATGAGAATTGTGGACAGGCACTATCTGCTTCATGTCCTGGTTATCATGCTTTACAATTCAAGATAGAAAGGCCAAGTCAGTAAAGTTTGGAAGAATCAAGGTGAAGTAAACAAAGTGAATTAGGATGCTTTCAAGTATTCAGACTGTAGGTTCTGTTCAACTCCATACTTTTTGCCACACCAATGAATGCTAACACAATTGCATCACTGAATGCTAACACAATTGTGAAGGAAAAGGCAAAAATTTTCTGACGATAGAATAAATTTAGGTTGAAATTTAATTTGAAAATTCTTTAAGCGCACAATCTCAGGATAAACAAAGTGCATCATACAGTGGAGCACAACATCTCAAGTTCAAAGACAGCTAATTCAATGTTTTCAAGGTAAATCTAAAATTTCAAAATCTCCTTCAATTGCTTGAATCAACTGGTAGATCACTCTTTATTAATGTTTTGTACTACTACTCAAGTGCTACATGAATTGCTCAGACAAAGTGTAGCAGAAAATGCAAAGGGTACCAAGGATTCAGCACAAGCCTCTATTCTGACTGGAAGCAGAGAAGAGGTCACCTTCAACCAACAGAACACTTCTTTTATTGCTCTTCCTGCTTATCCAAGATGTGTTAATGGAAACCTTCTTAAAAATTGTGGCTAGAGGACAATGGGACCCCTGGTCTGTTTTTCAGACCTTGTCATATGATTTTATAATTTTCGAATACTGTACTGAAAGTTCCGTATTTCCATTTCAGTCTCAGAGCAACAACCACAAACCAACATTTCAATAGCATCCACATTTCTTTATTTCAAAAGAAGGATGACAGCAAACTGGTGTTGATCAGGTGGCATCTTGGCGTAACAAATAGAATCAGAAAGAGTTCCAGTTTGCCTATTTCTTTGAAGCAAGGATTTAAATGTTTTAAAATGACAGCAGTATGACAAATCTAGCATGTTTTAAACCAACAAGTCCCACGCCCTTCAGAAATTAAATTAACAATGCAAAGTCTCTTTTTAAAAAGCCCATAGTCTGAATTCGCATCGAACTGATATGAAAAAACAGTAAATTTGAACTTGTAAGAGATAACAAAAAGACTGCCTTCAAATTAGTTGATTAAATCAGACCGATTTGTTCTTAACACTACCAACATGCCAGGGTCTCTAGAGATTAAATAAATGTACACTAAAATTCACAATGCACCTGACTCCATCGGTAGTGCAGTTTCTTTCCAATAAGTATAATTTTCTCAAAATGAGACTTAAGAGTATCCTCTTCCTTTGGCCCTTGTAAATGTTGAAACAACTGTCTGGCACTTCCCTGCATGAAGCAGTAGAAGCCAATCAGAGAAGATAAAATTAGCTCCTGGAATGTCCCCTATCAATACATAAAAATATGAATCTACTACTTTTGGAGAAAGAGAGAGTGGACCTTCGGAATGCCAGGTAATGTAGATGGATATGACTGAGAAGGCCCTGAATCATCAGCACTGTCAGCTCCATCACCACTCCTATCCATTAACATTTTGTGGCGTTCCTTACATTCTTTAGGCTTGCGGAATATGCACTGAAAATGTTGAGAAGTTCATGAGATTATTGCCCAATGGAAGAAGGCGAAAAGTGGAACAGAGGAGTGAGGTAAGGGTGAAAAGACAAAAAATTAGTAAGGCTGCTGTGGATATAGACAAACGAAAGAATAAGTAGCACTTTTAGAGCTGTGACACATTATTGGAGGCAATTTAGAATTATTTCAGACACATGACAAGGAAGCCCTAGATAACAGAATATGTTTGTAAAGAAATTTTGCTCAGTTACTAACCTTAAATTGAAAAGTACTGTTGATAGCATCACTTACAAGCTCCCAATTTGGACCCATGTCGTGTACAAGGACAACAAGTGCCTGAACATAATACAGTAACATCTCAAAGGCCTGGTCACAATGCTAACAGCAATTGAAGGATAAGTTCAAGAAAAGATAACAAAAGTTAACCTGATCTTCAAATAGTGACCATGGACAACCAGAACCTGGCTGACCAGCAGAAGTCTGGAAGAAGTTTGCATGGATTTAATAATTACACCAGAGCTAAGACAACTATGAAGACATTATCAGCCAGACAATTAACAAAATGGCAAGGGGAAAAATTACCTTAGGAGTTTTAGCTTTTCTATTCCTGTCACGACTGTGAATTACTCTAATAATTTTGTTGGGGTTGGACATGTTACTCATTTGGGACCCTACTGGTGAAGGGATAGATCCACTTGGAGTGATGTCAAAAGCATTATCCGTCTGTTGCTTTGTTATCTTTGGCTTCTTGACATTATGTTGCCCATATAAACCTAAGAAACAGACAATTGAAAATGTGAAGGATGAAGAACACAACACCAGATAGATATATCCAACCAAGTAACCAACCATTAGATCAAATATGATAAAAAGAGCTTTACCACTGGTTCCATTAGAATCAAAATGATGACTCTCCAGTCTCTTTTTGGAATAATCCCTCTGCAAAAGAAATAGCACCATCTAACATGAGATTATCAATCAAAAAATAGCATAGAACATAATATTTGGCAAACACAAGTGAAGATCAGAAGAAAATGCAGATAACGTTCAATGCTGCAAGAAAAAAAAAATTTGACTTACGACACCCTCAAATCTATCATGGAAGGCAGGATGTCAACTTGGTCAGATGTAAAATTGAAAATACTAAAGGAACTTAAAACTTTAAAAGTTTCCTTAATAAAAAAAAAAAATGGAACAAAATCCGACTGAAAGGATATTTGGCAATCAACTTAAAAACCAGTAATATCTTAGAAAAATGAATCTTATGCGAGGTAAAATTACACTTTAAAGTAAAATACACAAGAACCTCAAAATGGTAATTACTCATCCAGGCAGAAAAAATTTGAACTTCTTAATGAATAAAATAAATATGCTATTTTTTTAAGCTAGAAAGAAAATGGAGCAAAAGAAATGGAAAGAGTTTATTTATATCAAGATAAGCAACTTGGGAAGATAAAATATAAAATTTTCACCTGTTCATTGTGAAAAGTAGATTCCAGCTGCCAACCGTGATCATATGCAGAACCCTACCAAAAACAAAATTCAGGCACCATTAGAAACTATGAAGGCAAATAATAGAACTATCCATACTGTGCCAGGGATAAACAAACCCCAGTGTTAGTTAAAACAGAAGAATTACAACGTACGAGATTCTTGGCCTTTCTCTTCTTTTTAGGTTTTGTTGGTGTTTCTATACAGTCATATGGTAGCTGCCTTTCAAAGTCCCCAAGTGAATCAACCTCCATGCTTTTCTGGATCTGGAATTCTCCATGTAAAGTACTCTGATCATCCTGAAAAGAATTGGTATCTCCACTAGAACCATCTGTTTTTGTCGGAGCCTGTAAACCACCACCAGCAGCTGCACTGCTAAAAGGACTTAAAACCCTCTGCCTGGAACCAGTGCGCACACGTTTTGTTGGAATTGGACCAACATTTAGACTACTGGGGGGCCTTTTTCCTATCAACATCGACTGTTGAGCACAGTTTGCATATGGCAAATCAGCATCCATTTCATATGGCCTTGCAGCATATGATTTCATTGACTTCTTCTGTTTTTTCTGGTTTAATGTTGATGATTTGCTACCTTCAAAGGCTCCAGGCAAATAATACGTACTTGTTTCCCCTTCATCCTCATCATACACAAAGTCATCATATCCAAACTCTGAATTTGAAGAAGTTGTAAGGAACAGAAGACTATTCAATGACTATGAAACTGAGAAGAAAAAGGTGTCAAGATTACCTGCCCCAGCATCATAAAAAGATGTTTCAACCTCCTCTTGCACATTACTCCCAGTTTTCTGAAAAAATCATTCAATAATAACCAAGATTGAGCAGAAAAGTTCCAACAGCTGCCCTCAGGCAAATTAGCATAGAGACAGGAACATATATACGTTCTCCATGATAACTTTGACTGATTTTTTTTAGATGAATTACATCAATCCAGGACTCTGTTATTCAGAAATTTATAAAACACTCTCCCTTATTAAACATAGGGGAGGCAAAAGAAAAGGTGCATGTATAAACTCAATAAAGGACCTATATTTACCTCAGTCTGTGCCAAATAAGATTCAATAGATCTTCGGTAGGTTTCCATAGCACCTATAGGAACTGCATAGAAGAGGCTTTCCTGAAAATAAAGTACATAAAAAGTTTGAGCAGAGAATGTAAAACTAAAAAAAATAAAGAAATCTAGAACTTAGCATGCAGAGTTAAATATAAGCAACCTATTAAAAGAGATAGATAAAAGAGCTACAGTAAAAAGCCATTAATAATGAGTAAATAAACCAGAAAAGCTAAGAAAATTTAAGCCATACTTCTGTTAGGTGATCATCCCAATAAATGTCCATAATGCCTGAGTCAGATATCCCGTCAGGAGTAGCTGGTGCTTCAGCTTGAAGTGATGGAACCAGGGAGCTGCTATATTTCAAAAATCTAAGTGCATATGCCCAAATAGCTAGTTCATTGTTCTTTCCAGGTTGCTGCTGCTCCACCTTATCCATACCCTGCTTCATAACATGTTGCACAAAAAGATAAGACAGAAAGACTAATATTTCAAGGATCTGATACAATCTAGAACATGAATATGAGGGAAGTACTCCACAGTTTTCACAAGACAAAACTGAAGGCAGGTAGCCAAAACAGCTCTAAAGATAACTCAATTCCAAATATTTAAATGGATATTCTGGATTCTAGTTCTAGAATTAAAAGGCTTTTATGCATTTTCAATTGATTGTTAACTTATCATCCAGAGTCTCTATGAACTCAATCATCAAGACATCCAACCAACCACAGCAAGCCAACACACTTAAAACACCATGGAGACCATATTCACTAGAAATCACAACTAAGATCCAAAAAGGTTACAATCCAAAAACAAGCCTAAAATCCATATAACTACCTAAGTTCTCAGGAACCTCTTCTCTACATTTTAAAATAAGCCACTTCCTCCCCAGTGCAAGTATAGCAAGTGGAAGATAGTAAGATACTATGCTTGAAGAACAGAACTTATAAGCAGCTAACCAACATGAATAATCATACAAAACCAGTAATTGAATTTGAATAATATAGAAGAAACTAGCACCAAGTGCTAATAAGAAAGTTAAACATAAAAAATTATCATATTACTGTAACAGAGAGACATGCATAAATTGATTAAAAAATAAAGACCAATAAAAGTCTAAGAATATAACCAGTACCATATCACATTCTGCAGTCTTTTTCTCAGTAGCTTCATTGACCCTTGACCCCACCAAACCATGGCCACGGTTCTTTGGACCAAGACTTGCATCCTTACTATTTAGAAGCACCTCTGCTGAATGCCAAAACTCCATGACAGCATTAGCAAGGGTTAAAGCTACTTTTTTGAGTTTCCAACACTGATTTTGTTCATCAAATTTCAATTGCAAAGTAAAAGCAACACGTCGACATATTTGAGCAGCAGCAGTCATCTTCCAAAGACGCTCCTATAAGCACATAAAAGAACAAAAAAGAAAGTTTATAGGCAAATTTTGTCAATTATGTTCTCTAGTCAACTTCATATACAGGTACACTAGTTGAGTAAAGATAATAAACACAAAAGCTGTCAGTAAGAAGGAAAAAAGAACAAGAAGAATGCATAAGATGCATTTATGTTCTGTAAGAAAACAATACCTGAGCAAAATCATTTGCCAACCATGCCATTTCCTCAAGAACAAAGTCCCAGTGAGATTTTCGGCGATTCTCCAAGGGTAAGGTACCAACAGATAGTTCTGCAATCCTTCTTCGCTTAGCCTGTTTACCATAATGTCAGACCTTTAAAGCTTTTTAAAGACAAAAAGCCTTCCATTTAAATTTAAGAAATCACTGGGCATATATCATCCAAAACGATAAATAAACCACCTCTATAATCCGTGCCTCTTCCAAGATAGAATCTTCATGTACATTGCCAACCACTTTCACATGATTATCCAAACTAGTTTGAGTGTCAGCATTATCAATGGAGGTTCTTCCTGACAAAGGTGTCTCAGGAATCTCACAAATAGAGTTATCCATTGTGCTTTGAGGCCTACTAGCAGAAAAGTTTTCCTTTTTGGAGTTAGAATTATCACCCGGCACAGCACTAACTTTCTTATCAGCTTCTGATACAGCATGACTGCTTTGTTGTGCATCATTGTTGGAAGGACAACTCACCTCATTTTGCAATTCAGATCTAATTTCTACCTCCACTTTGACAGTAGAATCGTTATAAGAATGATTTTGATTAGTGGAAGTATTAGTTTCGTGGATAGCAGCACCAGCATCAACAACCTTGATCTCAATCTTTTCTTTTGCCAATTCACCAACAGCTAAGTTTGGTGACTCCTCTTTTTCTGACGTTTGTTCTGAGGGCTTTCCATTAGAATCAACATTTTTTGGATTAATACACACATCATTATCATTATTTACATCTAAGCTTAGGCTGTTTTGAGTGCAAGAGGACTCTGAATCTAATCCCTTCATCCCTACTGCCGCACTGCTATTTTGCCTTTCATTTAGTATGTTTTTCCTGTCTCTTTTGGCATCATCAAACCCATTTAGCTGATTAGAACTAGTTTCATTTTCAACTTTTGTTGCACCAGCACCAGGTGAACATCCAATACCAGCTGAAACTACCTGCTCCTTCCCTCTAACAAGATCAGGTTCCTCAGAAGCCAAGTTAACCGGAGATTCATGAACCTCCACTTGAGCAGGTTCATTATGCAGGTCATCTGTCAAGCTTTTGGAAACTGTAACATCAACCTTGCTTTCAGATAGATCACCTTTTGACTGGTCAGTCATTTCTTCCACGGCCTGCGCACCATCCATCTCCGTATTCAACTGATTATCAGAAGTTATCACCTTTGAAGGCAAACCACCATTAGAAATTGCAGATTTTATGGTATTAACAGAGGATATATTGTTTTCCTTTTGGTTATTTGTTTCAGAGGTCAGAGCCCTCCCATCCTTTGATGCTCCACGAGCAGATAAAGAAGAGCCATGAACACCTCGACCCTGAATGATATCTGTTGAACTTGATCGAGCTCCATCTCGATTTATTTTGGTCCTGTTCCTTCTAGCATAAGGACGAAAAATAGCAGAATCTTCAGATTCTTTGGCATTTTGAGTCCCATCCATCTGAGAAGATTGCTCTGATGGAACAACAGTATTCCTCTTACGAGGATGCACAGACTTCCTTTCACCTTCAGGCAACTCGTTCTCACCGTCAAAAAGTAAGAGATTATCAGCACTATTGGGTTCACAAACTGCAGGAACCCCTGGTCTACCACTGCTCTCTACAGAATCACCATGAGGTGAGGCAGTCAGTGCAAAACTACCTTTTGCTTCACTGTAATAACAAAGGACAGCAGAAGATCAGCTAGTTACTCCAATACAATTTAGAACCATAATTGTGTAACATACAACAGTAAAAAGAATATACCTGGTAACAAAACGTTCTGCATGCTGATCAGTAAGAGAAGTAGACTGGACACTAACTGAAGCTGCGTTGCCAAATTTGAAATCCAAGGGATTGCCACCCTGACAATGTGTTTTATGGTGAATATTAATCTATAAGAAATCGGAAGTAGCAAGAGGAGATAAAAATGCATACTTTCTCAAGAAACTCAAGTTCCCTTCTCCTTTCCTCACGAACATCATACTCCTGCCTGTTATAGTCAAGAGAAAAAAAATGAAAGAACAAAAAAAAGTTGCCTGTATTTAGAGATGTGAACTAAAGCACATTTTTCTGGAAAATAAAAAGGGGTATGAGTTATAAAAAATGGAATGTAAGCATCACCTAAGCTCTGCTTGAGCCTTCTCAATAGCTGCCCTGTGTGGAGAGGTCTTGACACCAATCCCAACTCCGCCATCAACAACCCCTCCCATGGAATCAACCTCAGCATTTACTAAGAGAGCAGATCCTGAGTTACATCCATGCATCCCTACCTAAATATCTACAGGCTTGCCCCTCCCATTGATGTAAAATGAAGATATTGTTGAATACCTAGAAAAGTTGTTTGAAAAAAAATTAAAAAAAAAAACGAAAAATCAGAATAACAAATATAGTAAATGAAAACTAAGGAAAATAATGAATTAAATAGAAGCAGCAATCAACTATGAACAAATATTTTCCCCTCCGGTAAGTTGCAATGTAGTCACCCTCATAACCACAGTAAAGACAGTTTTCTTTATTCAAAAAAGATTCAAAGTCATAAAACTTCACAATTGCACAAACCGATATCATCAAACTCACTCAAGATAATAAAAAATGGGATGTTTTCCTGAAGCTCATATATGTATAAAACCAACATAAATAAAAGACAAGGTAGAAACTCCCAATAAACGGACAACAATACATGTAAGAGAAGAATCAAGCATGCAGCATATACGTTGTTTACCATAAGAAGGATCACTGTAGAAGATTTTTCCTAGAAAAGAACAAAGTACATTAATTTGAAAAGAAGAAAATGTATGAATAGAATGACTTGAACTAGATTAAGGAGCAGCAATATTATTCCAAATCAGTGATTTTCTGGCAAATAAAAGTGCTTCCTACTTTTTTTATTCTTTTCCGCATTGAGTTGCCAAAAGGGGAGAAACAAGGTGTTCATAAAAAGAATATGAATAGCACATTGATTGCATATCTTTCACCTTTTAATTTCGCACTCCTTCACAGTAGTTTCACAGCAACTGAAATAACCAAATTAGCTCAAAAAACAATTAAAGTTCACTCACCACCTTCTATCAATTGAAAATTCACTTGCATGGCGCGAGGTTGCCACAAGTTTTGGTCAGTTAAACAGTTCAATAAAGGAAATGCATAGCCCGCCATTAATTGCAATGCCAAAAGCAATGATTAATTATAGAAATTAACGATTCTATCTATGCCACCGGATAAGCATACTTCATATCATATATATGCGTACGCATAGAAGTAAATGATAGCATATGAAGAGCTTGGCACCAGCAATTCTCTTCAAATTCCAGGAAAATAACCACTAGAAGTCGAAAATCAGTAGCTAAACAATGTAACGTAGAAACAATGTAACGTAGACCCTAATGAGCTTCCCCAGCATTTAACTTCGAATTAATGTAAACAAACACATAAGAAGACCACCTTAAATCCACAAGCATTCAATCGAAATGCGTATAAAAAAACCACAAGAGAAACAAATGGAAACCCTAAACGAATTGAATCACGGAAATCGTGCCCTAATTTGAAACATTACTCAATTTCCAGGGTTTCCATTAAAAACAAGAAAAAAAATTTAAGCGCGAAAATAACCTGAATTGGGATACGGAGTCGAACAATTGGGAGTTAGGGCACAGCACCGGGGAGGACCTGAAACGTTCCCGCTCTTTTTAACACTCTCGTCACCTCTCTATATCTCTCCTAGGGTTTTCAAGCTTCAACCCCAACGTCTGACCTCAATCAAAACGACACGAATTAACCCTAAAATACGACGCCTCCCTGCAAATGCAAGCCATGAGCGCGTTGTTGAGTCCCTCTCTGTTAAGAGTCCTTTGTGTAATTTTTTTCGTTTTCGTTCTCTAAAAAAAATTGTGTTTTTCTTTTTTGGAGAAATAATTTCTTTTTAGTTTTTTATTTTTAGTTTTTTATTTTTCTGCGCATAGATTTTGTTTGGTTTGGCTGCTTTTCGGGCTGCTATGCGACTCCTCGCATGGAGTGTTGTTTATTTTTTATAAAATCACAATGTAACCAGTAAAGCAATTATTTTTATGAAGATAAATTTATTTTTTGGGATTGAAAATTATTTTATTTGATTAGTAATTAATAATTTTTAGAAATTTAAAATTATTATTGATTGATATTATTAAAAAATAATTTTATTTTATTTAAAAATATAAAATTAAATATACATATTATAATAGGTACACAAATTAACTATTGTAATTTTATTTAAAGATAATAATTTGTAAAATATTAATATTATTTTATTTATTTTATAATAAAATATTATTAAATTATTAAATTAATAAATATATTTATTGATAGGTAAATAAATTTTTAATATAATATAAACTATGTAAAAAACAATTGAATTAGAAAATAAAATTAATTTGTTAAATTTATAATAAAGAAAAAATAAAAAATTTATTTCTAAACTTATTAAAATGAATATCAATTTGAAGATATAAAAAATTATTATCTAAAATAATTATAATTTTAAGAGAAAATAAATTTTTAATTAATTTTATATTGACTATTATTAATTTTGTATATTATTACATCTCGATAATAAAAGTTTTTTATCTTTTTAGATAAAAATTCAAAATTATTATCATTAAAATATATAAAGCATTTACCAAAAATAATGATTTATAATTAAATCATTATGATTTTTTAAATGATCACTCATATCAAATGTTATCTCAATAATAAATAACGGACTTGAGTTTTATAAGGAAAGATGATAAGGATAAAAGGACTTTTTTTTTCTTCGCTATAAGTTTTTAAGATTTATTCAAAATTGATTGAAAAGAATTTTAGATTTGTGTCAATCTAATTATAAAAAATATTTTCCATTGCAAATAAGTTTTTCAATCAAATTCTTAAGTAGGTTTTTAATTAATTTATTAATTTTTTTCAAAAACATTGTCTTTTAATTTACTATTTATTTAGTTTAAATAATTATTATTTTTTACCTAAATTTTTTATATGGCATCAATTAATATATTAATATATTATTATCCTAAAAATATAGAAAAATGTTTAACTATATACTCTCTCTCTCCTCGTATTTATTTGTTTAGTTTTGACTTTATTAAGATTAAGAAAAAAATGGCTTTAATGTATTTTATTAAATTTTAAATTTCTTTATAAATTGATTTGTATGATTTTAATGTAAAAATGGAAATGTTCATGAAATTGAACTTAAAATTTAAAAATAAAAGTATTAAATGTTAAAAAATAAAATGTTTTTTTAAAACATAGAAAAAATTATAAAAAAAAAGAGATGGAGAGAAAGTTATATGATTTTACAATATTAAAAGCTATTAAAATATGAGTTTATATTTGATGCACATCAATTCTATATATTTTTAATGAATCAGATAATACACATAATTAATAAATAAATATCGATCCTTAAATAAATATATAAAAAATTAATATTTTTTAAAAAACTTATTAGGTGACATCATCCTATTCACTTGCCGTATATAAAATTTATAAGTGTATATTTAATATACTGTTAATATATAGATTTTATATACTGTCAGCAAATCAGATAATAACAACTCCTTAATTAACAAATATTAACCCTTAAAATAAATGTACATAAACTAAAATAACTTACCATTAATGATATGTTATCATTTGATTCACCTCATTAATGAATTGTTATCATTTGATTTACTAACAGTATATAGAAGCTACATATTGACGTATATAGAACCTATATACTGATAGTATATTAAATATAAACTCAAATTTTGTACACTAACAATGTATTATATATATATATATAAACCCTTAAATATTATTGTCCATAATTAAAATAGAATTATTGTTATAAGCATATTTAAGTTGATATCTTGATTTTTTTTTTATGAAATTGATATCTTGAATATATTGATTTTGATCGTGGTTAAGGGTCAGACAGAAGAAGTGGCGAGGAACCAACTACAATCTTCCCTTCATCAATAAAACACACGATCCTTTCTTAGTCAGACATGCTTTGCATAGCTCCTTACATTCTATCAATAAGCTAGCTATAAAGAATTATGATATTAGCGTGTTGTTTCCAACTTTGGATCCTAAACCTTCCAAAACAAATCGAGGATTTTTTTTACTTATTGTCCTCGTTGTCACTTTCTTTTTTGGGTTTTAAAAAAGGCTCCATCACATAATGCTTACAGCTCTACAAATCAAACTTTAAAACATGGGAAGCTAATAGGTCTTAGTTCATTAAATAAAATGATTGTATCTCCATTTACTATTAATGAAGTTGTAGCTATTGTTAAAAATAAAAAAGCATGCGGACTAGATCCAGAAGGGATTTTGGTTCCTTGCCTCCCCCAGTTAAACAAATAAGCTTTTATAAGGGATTATTATTATCAAACTCTAAAGCGTAAAACAAATATGAAAGGAAAAGATTTATGTTGGGCTTGGTTTCTTGCATGTAAAGGTAGCTTAAAACTGAAGCCTATTCATGAAGGACTTTTTATTCCTTTTTCATGCTTGGTTGTATGGCTTTAAACACAAAGAAACAAATGAGTGTAGTGGCAATAGAGAAAAAAAAAAGGGTTTTGTGTAGTTTCGATCAAATGGTTTGATTGAGGTCAATCTGTTATCCATATATTCACGACTCATTGTTCTTTAGTCTAAACGATGAAAATTGGATTTCAAGTTTTCTACCTACTGATTTTGTGGATATTTATTAATCCTTAAATTTATTAAGATTTTTTTAATTTTTTCCTACAAGATTATTTCTTTACCAAGATTGTTTGATCTTAAGATATTATGGTTCTTAACCTCTAGTTTTAACTAGAAAAAAATTTGTATTTTTACTATTTTAATAGTAGAGATTATTTGTTGCTACTCGTGATTTTTACTCCTCGTTTTAGAGAGATTTTCCATATAAGTTGCTTGTGTCTTTAGGCTTATAGTTTGGAGATTTATTTGTTAGCTCTATTTATTTGATTCCTATTAGATTCACATAAAAGAAGAATAATTTGATTTTTTCATTACTTTATTCAATTTAAATATTGTTTGAAGTTATTTTATCCCATCAAAGTGGTATCGAAACCCAAGCTATTTGATTGGTGCGTTGTATTGAATAATGGAAGCCAATATAAGTAGAATGATAAAATTGAATTGTTTAAATTACCATGTATGAAAAGGAAGATGAAAGACTTGCTTTATGTGATTATTATTTACCTATATTTACCACTTAAAAGCCTGAAAATAAAATAAATGTAGAATAGTATTTGTTTCATCAACAAGTATATGGTTATATAAGACAGTGGGTAGATGATAATGTTTTGAACCATATTAGTGGAGAGACATATGCACACATTTTGTGAAACAAGCTTGAGAAGTTGTATACTTAAAAAATTGAGAATTATGAATTATTTTTAATTAAACAGCTAATGAATTTGAAATATCGAGATGAAACTCCTATGACAGATCACTTGAATGCATATCAAGGTATTATTAATTAGTTGGCTATCATGAATCTCAATTTTAAAAATGAGATACGTAGCTTATGGCTTTTTAGTACATTATCAAACTCGTGAAAGACGTTTAGAACAATGTTATTTAACTCAACCCCAAACGGTATTATCACTATAAATTTGGTTAAAAATGATGTTTTGAATGAAAAGATGAGAAGAAAGTCATAGGGTTGATCTTTTCAATCTAAGGTTTTAATCACAAAAAATAAGAAAAGAAGTAAAAGTAAAGCTCTGAAGAACAAAGATAGAAGTAAGAATAAATTCAACTAATTTGCTAACGTTAAGTGTCATTATTGTGGTCTAAAAGGGCGTATAAAAAAGTATTATCGAAAGTTGAAAAAAGATAACAATAGTGATAAGGATAAGGAAAAAAAGAATAGTGATAGTAATGATATTGATAAAGTTGCTATTGTCACTTATGACTCTTTTATTTTATATGATGATTTTATCATATTATTGTTTTATATCGATGACATGTTAATTGCAAGCAAGAATATTTCTAGAATTGACCAGTTGAAGAAGTAATTGAGTAGATCTTTACTATGAAAAACTTAGGACCATCACAGTAAATTCTTAAAATTCAAATTCATCGAGACAAAGCAGTCAATAAATTATATATGCCATAGAAGTACTATATTGAAAAAGTGCTTGAAAAGTTCAAAATGGATTAAGCTAAAATGGTTAGCACTTCTCTTGTTACACACTTTAAGCTTAGTATTAATCAAAGTCTTTCTACAACTAAGGAGAAAAAGACATAAGAAGAGTTTTATATGCTTCAACAATAGGAAGTTTGACATATGCAATGGTGTGTACTAGGCTAGACATAACCCATGCAGTTGGTATTGTTAGCCTCTTTTTGTCAAATTAAAAAAAGAGAATTGAAATGCAATTAAGTAGGTTATAAGTATCTACGAGGCACTTTCGACTTAAAACTCACTTTTGAAAGTGAAAAATCATTACTAGTTAGCTACACTGATTCAGATATGATAAAATATGCTGATTCTCAAAAGTCTATATCAGATTATTTGATTACATTCTCAGGTGAGATTGTATTTTAGCAGTCGAAACTATAAAAATATGTTGCACTTTTGACAACAAAGGTGCTGTATGTCGCAGTTATTAAAGCATATAAGGAGTTGTTATGGAGGAAAAAGTTCACACAGGAACTCGGTCTCAAGCAATGATGTTATGTGATATTTTGTGACAACCAAAGCGTAATTCACCTTGGCAAGAATTTTACTTTTCATTCAAGATCAGAGCACATTGATTTGAAATACCATTGGTTAAGAGATGCTTTTATTGATAACTTGTTTGAATTTGATAAGATTCACATCAATCACAATGGTTCTGATATGTTAAAAAAGATATTATTAAATAAGAAGCTTGAAGTTCGTCATTCTATTACCAGAATGACGATTCCTTCTACATAGTTAGAAAGAGAAAGATTTGTTGGGCTTGGTTTCCTCCATATGGAGATGGGCTAAAACTAAAACCCATTCATTAAGGATTTTTTAGTCTTTTTCATGCTTGGTTGTAGGGTTTTAAACCCTTTTATAGCTAAAAAAAGAAACATGAAAATGTGGTGACAATAGAAAAAAAAAAGAAAAAAAATTTTGTGTAATTTCGATCAAGTGGTTCAATCGAGATCAATCCATTATTCGATTAAACTGAAATTATATCAATGTGTTCATTACTCATTGTTTTTCAATTTAAATGGTGGATATCAAATTTCCAGTTTTTTACCTATTGATTTTGTAGGTATATGTTAATCCTTAAATTTGTTAAAACTTTTCTAATTTTCTCTTTACGAGATTATTTTTTTATCAAGATTATTTGATCTTAAGATATTGCGATTGTATACCTCTAGTTTTAACTCAAGAAAACTTTGTACCCATTATTTTGATAGTGGAGATTATTTATTGCTGCCCATGATTTTTACTTCTCGTTTTAAGAAAGTTTTTCACATAAATTACTTATATCCTTGTGTTTGTGATTTGAATATTTATTTGTTAATTCTATTTGTTTGATTCCTACTAGATTCACACAAAAGAAAGACAATTTCATTTTTTTACTACGTGATATATTTGATTTAAATATTATTTAAGGTTATTTTATCCCATCAATTTGTTGTAAGCCTAGTTATTTTATCATCTCTTTCATTAGTGTATGCTTCTATTTCGTTAATAAAAACACTGAAATTTTACATGCTACATAAGTTCATCTGCACCAATACATTTTGTCCAAGAAAAGTTTGAAGAAAAAAATGCATTTAAAAGATCAAGTTACTATGCAATAATGGTAAAGTAACTTTGGTGATCTTCAACACAACTCATATACCAATTAGTACTTAAAAAATTTGATATTGAACTGTTTGTTGTGAAGTTGCCATTGAAGTTTTGGCTCCAACGTTCTTTTCTGGTCAACTACCCTTGCAGACTCAACTAAAACTATTGAAAGTGAGTACCCAATTTCATCATCAGGCATAGGACCATCTACAATGCTAAAACAAGATCAAACATGTATTGAATTAGTTCGAGTTTTCCAGATTCTCAAGCTGCTTCTGAAAGATAGAAAATATATATTGGTACATTGACTGGTAGGTTTTTCTTTATATTTCAATGCCCTGGCTAGTTAACATGGCAAACTAAAATCACTAGCTTACTTTATAAGGATTTTTTGACATCTATAAAAGTTGTAAGTCCTAAATGGAATTCAATAGTTTCTTTATTCAAGAATGCATTGACAAACATGCAATTTAATTAGGCAGTTAGAAATTATAAATAAGAACAAACTCTTGCCTTTTTCTTTTTTATAACGGTAGGAATATGAGTATAGCAAACAATGAAAGGTAGATGTCATTTTTTTAGTTGGTAAAATCACTTAGACATTAAACCCTTAGCTTAATTCAGTTGGTTCATGCAACCACCCTTAAGAGTGGGTTTAGGGTTTAAATCCTAGCCTATAATCTTTTCCATTATCCTTAGGATGTGATTTCTTTTGTACAAAAAATCACTTAGATATTTTAGTCAAACTTAATAGTATTATAAATGCCTTGGATGTTTTCCTCCCTTGGTTAGTGTTGAGAACTACTATTCTTTTCTTAATGTAACAAGTTGTATTTGTGTATTTGAGATCTCCTAAATACTTATTTGTTTTTACAATGTAATATGCTTTATATATCATTTTTTTATGTTTCTCATTTCTCTATGCTTGACATACCAAAACAAATTTCTAACTACTCCAACAGATTTATTCATTTATGCTAAACATTAAAACAAAATTTCTCATTTAAAACATAGTTAAAATTTGTTATGAAAGACAAACTCTTTTTAGTTGCCACCAATAGGAAAGTGAAAATCAGCTTTGGTATATTAAAATATTGTGTAGGAAATAAGTCATAATTTTATGATAAATTGTTAGCTTATTTACATGTTTTTGGCACATGAAGGCATTTGGAACCAATTTCATTAGGCCTTTTTAAGATACTTGTTGAGGTGAAAAAATTCAAATAAATAATAAGCGATTGCCAAATCATATGATCTATGTTCACTGTAATTGAAGTTTTCTCTATCATCTTATGTAGCCTTTCATCATTTGACAAAAGACCTAAATCATGACCTGTCATCAGAAAAAAAAAAAAAACAATAACAACAGATAACACAGGTAGCATTCATATTCGAAAAACTCAATCAACTGATAGTATTACCTCAAAAAATAGTAGGCGAGCCAAAAAGTACCATTCAAAGGGAAATATTACTGAACAAATAGGTAATCAATTAGAGACTTAACATGGCATAAATGGTAAATGCACTGAAAAAAACTCTGATGATTTTGAGATTGACTTGGATACAAAGTTATCTTTAGGGAAAATATACTCCAGACAGAGATAAAAAACCAAAGTGATCATATCATAAACTTATTAAAAATGCTCATGAGAAAAGGAAAGCTCATAAAAAGTGTTGTTAAGAGCATTACAAAGAGTATGCAGTCTAAAATAAAATAAAACATATGAAAAGGAGATTATAATAGTCGTTAGAGATTGTTACATCCAACTATTCAATGTTCATTTAAATTTGATACTCTATAGAGAGAATCATGGCATTTACTTTTCTATAAGAAGGGTTAATTTTTGGATAAGCAATTCATTTGTTTACTAGCTATTTATTTTAGTTTTGTTGAACTAGTATTCGAAAGTCTGGTTTACTACTTGACCTATATGCAAAATGATGATAAAAAATAATTTAAGGAAATTAAGATGAATGGATAGTATATATATATATATATATTTTGTAGGTGAAGGAAGATGGTTTTGTTATAGGACTTTAGGAATTCTCAAACATGTAAAATTTAAAAGATAAAGCAAAGTAAGATTTATTAGGTTAGTAAACTAAATTAGTATTATTAGAGGGATAAGGTAATCACATTTTGAAAAGCATTTGCAGAAATCAAATTATGATGGCACTAGCAAGCTGAAATAAACTTAACATATCATCTGTCATTTAATTTAATACAAACAAGACGCCTAACAATTCCATAGTTGAATTTTGAAGTCAAAGAACAAGAAATTAGTCATTTACAATGTTAACAAAGTAGAAATATCTATACTATTAATTTTGGAAGAATTACTGAACTCTCAGCCTATCCACATCATTCATTCTTTTTTTTTTCTCAGTTTGCTTTTTTCTTTGTGTTTTGATCCATGTGACTCATTTTTTTGTTTCTTTTCATTTTATTTCCCACTTTGATAGTTGCTATATCATTATCTCTCTCTTTTCTTCTTTTCATTTTGTTTCTCATTGGTATGACAGCTTGTAATATATTTGAGAGAGATTTTTCTTTTTCTCTTACCTTATTTGAAGAAAATGGTAAGGTTAAGCAAGTAAGACCCAACAGAGTAGGTAAGAAAGAATGACTGATTAAAAAGAAGGTTGGGTGAAAAAAAAAAGAAGGGTTGACAAGAAAGACATTAGTTTTAAGAATGAGAATAAGACAAGGGCAAGTGAAAGGTCTCTAACATAAAAAGTTAACAAAAAAAAAAACCATATTTTGACCTAAAAAAAATGTAGTTGAAAATCTAACAAACACTATAGCCTTTTTTTCGAGGCTTAGTTTTTTATTACAATCCAAAAAATCTAAAAATCACATTTCTTATATAGAAACATGATTTTTAAAAAGTCAAAACATGTATTTGTTAGCCCCACTTTAAATATTATATTGCTTATAATACGAAGTTTTTAAGTATAATCCAAAAATCACATTTCTTATATCAAAACGTGATTTTTGAAAAGTCAAAACTTATATTTATTAACCCCACTTTGAATGTTATATTTTTTTCATGAGTTTTGAAATGACCTAAGATTTAAAATGAACAAAAAGTAAGAGAATTAAATACCAAAATAAGGAAAAAAGATTAACCCACTAGTTGTTTCATGGTTGTCCTTTTTCTTTTTTGCTTTTTAGTTTTCCTTTTTTTTTTCTAAAAATATATGATTAAAAAATAGGGTAATTGTTACTTGATTTAAACAAAAGAGAATGAGACAGGTGTAATAAAAGGTTTCTGACATGAAAAGTTAACAAAAACCACATTTTGACATTAAAAAAGTAGTTGAAAAGCTAACAAGGACTATGGTCTTTCTTTTCGTATGTAGTTTTTAAATACAATCCAAAAACCACGTTTTTTATATAGAAATGTGATTTTTGAAAAGTCAAACCTGTATTTGTTACACCCAGGAAAAATATCTTAATTTCTTGAAATTTTTGTCCATTTATTATTTTTTGGTTCATTTATTATTATATTATAATTTACTATTAAATTTAACTTATTATTTTTAATTTTATTAAAATTTTCTTTATAATTAATTTTGTTTATTTGTGAAAAAAGTAGATTTTCAGTATTTTAGTAAAGTAAGTATTTTAACTATATAAGAAAGGTTTCTAACATGAAAAGTTAACAAAACTGTGTTTTGACCTAAAAAAAATAGTTGAAAAGCTAACAAAGACTATATGCAATTTTTAAATACAATCCAAAAATCACGTTTTTATATAGAAATGTGATCTTTGAAAAGTCAAAGTATGTATTTGTCAACCTCACTTTAAATGTTATATTGCTTATAATACGTAGTTAATAAATACAATAAAAAATTTTCAAAAACCATGTTTCTTATATAAAAACATGATATATGAAAAGTCAATATTTGTCAACCCCAAGTTATATTGTTCATAATATTAATTTTACTAATTTTGACTTACTGTTGACTTTACCTTAGCATATTCACATGTCATCCAAAGTTTTTTTTTTTTCTTTTTTTCCTTTTTTTTTGCTTGAATATGCTTTTTGTCACCTCACCCACATCTTCAGGTAACAGAGGACAAAAGAAATCATCTCTTCCTAACTTAACAAATGATAACAAAAAAAAAAGAAGATAGGGATAAAGGATAGGTAAGATTCATTTTTTTATTTAAAAAAATTAATAGATCTTTTCTTTAGTTTGAAAAAAAAAATAATGCGATAGGCAAGTGAAAACTCTTTTATTTTTTTTTCTTTTGATCATCACTTATTTGCTTTTTGTTTTTATTCTATGTTATTTGTTTTCTTTTTCAATTTTTTTTTAAAACATAACAATTTAGTTTCCTTTTAATTTTTCAAAGCTTTTATTTGTTATTAAGTTATTTGTTTCCATGTTTTCGTTCTTTAATATTCTTAATACTTTTTTTATTTTATAGGTAAATTGGTCAAGGATTTGAAAAAATTTTGGATCTCTTATTCAGGCAATGGTATGGCCTATCCATCGTCTCTTTTGATGCTTTCGATGGTACAAACAATTTGCTTGTTAGGTTAGGAACATTTTATTCATTTTTTCACCTTCACTTTCATGCTATTATTATTAGATTAATTTATCGATTTTGAAGGGTGGTAAGCTAAGCTTCTTCTTATTGATATTCTCAGTTTTATTCAAAAATAAAAAAGTTTTTTTTCCTTTTAAAAATAAAAAAATGATTTATGGTTTTTTTATTTTATTTGCAAATTATAATGCAAATATAGTTTTAAAAGGGAACAATATTTTTTAAGCAATGAAAATTGACCCAAAGTGAAATGAAAAATGTTTTGGTTTGCAAGTATTAAAATAAATTTGCAGCTTAGATTTTGATTTTGATTTTATAGTATCAGTCAAACTGAAAATGTTATGTTATCACTTGGATCAGTAAAAGTGGGAGTGGGAAAGGGAGGCATTGATGATTCACTTTGTTCTACTGATGGAGGAAAGTATGACTATAACTGGTAAAAAATCATTACTTTTATAAATAATTTTAATAATTATTACTATTCAATATATAAAATTATAAGTATTTTAAATTTTTACCTTAAATACAAGATTTTAAAACTCAAATTTTTTTGTTTTAATTATTTTACATCTTATACAGTTTTTTAACCTATTGTTAAAGATTAAATGTCAAATTTTTTTATTAAATCAATAGGGTTAAGTAAAGATTTTACATTAGTTCTATTTTGCTTTGAATTTATTAATGTAAGCTTAATGGTAATGTTTCAATTAGATTCATCTGTGTTTCATTTCATGTTTTGATTAGCATCCAAAGAGATGTATTTCTTGATTGAAATATTAATTTTTCATTTTTTCTTGAATTTAAGTTTTTAACCACTTCACTTGCTTGTTATTTTTCTTGTGGTATGTTATCCTCTTTTTGTTTCCTTTTAAATTCTTATATTTTGTTTATTACATTTATTTGATTGTTTAATTTAAAGTTAAAAGTTAATTCTTTTTTGTGAACCCATGAAAATGGTGATAACATTGCTTGGCTGTTTGGTTTGATCTTTATATTTTTTTTATACAAGGAATTGATTTTTGTTTTCATACTTTCATGCATGTATTTTTTCTTAAGTTATTTGTTTAATTATTTTTTGTTTAGTAAACTAATTTTGTTGTTTGTTTACTTTTTCATATTATTTTCAATTTGGTAGATTTATTTTGGGTGTGGGTAACCTTTTTTTTTTCTTTATGGTTATCTTGAAATTTTTTTGTCAAGGTTTTGTTGATTTTTTTAGAACACTTTAAATGCATCTAAAACTATTTTGAATTTAAAATTTTTTTTCTTTATACTTTGAAGGTTGGATTTGTTTCAATTTATAGTGTTGCATTTTTAGATATATTTTTTTTTTACTTTATGGAAATTCAATCTATATTCATATGATACTTATGGAATAATCTTTTATTACATTGATAATGTAAAATTTTTATCAACATATATATATATATATTGATTTTATTAAATTTTGTTTTTTTACTAGCAAATTTGCTATGCACTGTTGGCTTTTAGAGCTCTTTAAATACAGCTAAAACTATTTTGAATTTTATATTTTTTTTATGCTTTAAAGGTTGGATTTGCTTGAATCTCACAGTATTATAAAATTCAATCGATATTATATGATAGGTAAGATTAATCTTTTACAACATTGATAGTGTAGAATTTGTTTCTAATATGTTTCTAATATATATATATATATATATATATATATATATATATCGATTTCATTAAATTTTGTTTTTCTTCTCACCGGTAGCTTTGATATATACCATTACAATTATTTTGACATAGGTAATTATAAGAAATATATCTTTTATTTTTAGTTTTAATTTTATCTATTTTACTCAAGTGGTTTTTTTAGTAGGGATATTTGTTTAAATTTAAAGATCTCTTGAATTTTTTTATAAGCCATTTCATTTTTTACAATTAGTTATCTTTGAAATTATTGATAATAATGAAGTATCAATTTCATTGTTGATAATACAATACATAATTAGTATGGTATGATTCTATTCAATTTTTTTCTTTAGCAAAGAATAACTCTCGTAGCCTTACGCATTTCAACATAATCTCATAAATATATATTAAATGTATATAAATAATATATAGAAATATATATAGATATAATATCTATAAAATATAGATAGAAAATAAAAAAATTATTATATATGCTATATGTATAATATATAATAGAATAAAAAAATAGAATTTCAAATTTGAAGGGTTTTTTAAATGGTGGTTCCCATTTTGTTGAATTTAGTTATATTCAGGGGTATAATCAATCAAATTTAAATCGATACAATATTAAGCTCAAGCTCAAACTTGACTTTAAATTTGAGACTTAAATTCGATCAAATTTTATTTTTTTAATTCGAATTCAATTCAAAATAGAAATCGAACTACTAAAACTCGATTAATTAAGTTCGATTAACATATAAAAATAAGTTTGATTCTTATATTCGAGAAAAGATCGATTATTTACGTTCAAATTCGAACTTGAATTCGAGATATTTTATCAATTAAAATAATTAAAATATAAAATTCAATTAGGCTTGTGAATAACTAGAATCGGTTATAAGAATACTCAAATTCGATTCAATCAATAAATCAAACTACTTGAGTTTAAGCTCTACTCAATAATAATCGAGTCGAACTCAAATAACTTGTGAGTATTAACGTATAATTTATCTAATTACACTGTATCTCGGGGTTTATAAAACCCCTCGGCATTTTCAAGTTCCAACATTGTTGTTTGTTAATTATAGAACAAATAAACAGAAAAGAAAAAAAAAAAGGAAGAAAACTGCAAGCTCTGCAAAATCCCTGATCAAATCTCCCCAGCTCCCAACTCTCCGTTTCAGTTTCAAGAATCTGCAAGTGCAACTCTTATTCTTGGTACGTTTTCACTTGCTGGGTATTTTCTATATCTTCCTCATACATACATTTCACTGTACCATTAGATAAAGCTTACAAGGTATTCTTGGTAGGTTTTGCCTAATGTTAGTCTTGGCTCTTTCTTCCATTGCCAGAAACTTGAAGAAATCTTAGGTTCTGCGTTTTCTATGTTTCCACCTACTTTGTGCAATGATTCTCTATAAAAACTACATGGTTTCCTGAGTTGGCAACTGTTTCTTTTTGTTTTCAGCCAATTCATGCAAGAAAGAATCTGATAAGTAAAAACTTATAGTTATATACCATCAATAGTTGTATGCATAATATACTTTTTGACTGCTGTTTTTATTCTTGGTTAAAAGAAGTTAGGCACTAGCCCAGCTCTCTCAGTCTTTGATTACTTGTTGGTGTGTCTTTCTTGGTTGACTGCCCAGCTCTCTCAGTCTTTGATTACTTGTTGGTGTGTCTTTCTTGGTTTCTTTTTATCCTTTTTCAGTTTCGGCATAGTATACATGTTTTTCTTTTCTGGGATTTTGTATTTCTAGTTCTATACTTCAATTATCTCATGTAGTTTTCTTGGATATAAGATCACTTCTTTTCCATCTTAGACTTCATTTCTTGATCCATTTTCATTTTACTAATTTTTGTTTCTTTGTTTGATCAGAACTTTATTCCAAGAAAGATTGCAGCTAGAAATGGATAACAGAGGGAGGGGCGGAGATGGTGGGTTCAGAAGAAAGCGGAGCAGAAGAAGTGGTGGAAATAGCGGGAATGAACCAGGTGAAGCCTCCTCTTTGCAGGCAGCAACACAAGAAGAATCACAGCCAAGAGACTTCTTACATCAGTTCAATCAGCCAGCTACACCCTCCTTTCCGCCTCCTAGGCCTCCACGGAGGGCTCCACCTCCATCTACAAGCTCCCACTGCAATTCTAATTACCACGATTTTATCAAAGCAGGAGATACATTGTAAGCAATGCTAATCTGTTGTAGGCTATTAGACTTTCTCCTTTTCACTTATAAACTGACACCATAGAATTTCATTTGCTAGACCAAGTCCATCTGCACCCGAGCATTTTGTTCAAAGCTACTTTCCAGGTGCAAGAGAAGTACAACCGCCGAGGCAAGGTGCTTTGCAGCTCATGGAGAGAAACCTTGCTGGCGGTTCTCAGCAGAGTTCGTGTACACCACTTGCTTTGTTCAACTTTCTGCAGCCAAATAATTTTTACACTGAAATGTCATAAAATGAAGCTTTCCCTACACTTCTCACAACAAACTTCTTTTTGTAGCTTGTCAGTTTGATTCAGCTGGAATTGCAAGGGAGGAGCCAGATACAACATTAAAGCTAGCCCTAGGACCTTCCGCTACTGGTATATTAGCTTTCTTTCTTTGTATGAACGCCCTGGTATATTGCTTAAGAAAACGAGACTTGACCATGTTATAATAAAGTTGCCTTTCATTACCTTTCTGAAGATCCACCTCATAATCTGCCGGCCATGAAAACAAAGAGATCGACAGAAAGCAAGGGTGGCTGCCATGAGGAAGAAGCTCCATCAGCAACGAACAATATCACCATCAGAGAACAGCAGCCTAGTAGGAGAGTCCGACAAAGACTCAGGAAAAGCAACCATGAAGGTATCGAATTAGATGCACATTCATCTTTGGGAAGCAAAAGGAAGAGTAACAAACCAGAGTGATATTACTTGCTTCTTGCACATGCTCATTGATCAAGGAAGAGGAGAAGTAAACAGTAGATATGAAACCGCACAAAATGGACAATTTATCAGGCTTTATAGAATGTTATATCTAGCTATTAAACAACTGCTTCCATACTCCATACAGAGAATCATGACAGAAAGTTTGCTATAAGAGGGCAATTTCAATTTCAAGTAGAAAGTTTATTTTTGTTATCTTTTTTAAACTAATGCATGGCTACTCAGTCTAATATTCAAATACCATTTGATCGAAAACAATGTTCATTTAAACATCAAAAGCTGTTTAGTAGCATCTAAGAATCATGGCATTGAAACTGTCAAATAAATTATCGAAATAGCTTGCACTGAGTTTAAATAAATTATGCAAAATGATGACAAAGTGGAAGGGATTTTTGTGTGGAATTTTCATTCAAAGTAGAGTTTCATTTCATTTATGGGACTATGGGAGTGTACATGTGATATTTTCAATAATATTAAACAACCAAATTCTCTTGATATATATGCAACAAAAAAAATTGAATTATAATTTTTGAATTTTTTGTATTATATTCTTTACAAATAGGACCTGTGAATTGTGACCATTACAGAACCAATGGAGAATTAATATACATAGATAGCAAAAAAGGGAAAGAAATGGGGGCTAGAATCAAACTGGTATAGTAAGCAATTTACTTACAAATTTACAATTAAACCAGTATAGTATGTAATTTACTTTTTTTTTGTAAGTGATAAAATTTGAATTTCATACTTATGTCATTTTTAAGGATGATTATACGAATCAATCCTGCAAAGCTCGGTTTACATGAAATCCTTCAAAAAAATAAAAAATAAAAAGGGTACACACAATTTCCGAGCACACTCGTTCATATAAGTTGGTTAATTCAGTTACACTCTTTTCAGTATTGGCAAGCTGGCATAAGCTCTTTCTTCATAGACGGCCTTGTTATATTCTCAAGCCTAATCAAACCACCAAGTCTTCCATTCGTCCTCAAGAAACTGCAACTCTTGAGTAAGTTTTTTTCAATGTTTTTCATATTTCTCTGTTTTCTCTGTTTTGTTAAGGATTTTCGGTTGTTCTTCATTTGCTGTAGATTTCTTTTCTTCTTTGAACGCAACATAGGGAAGTTTTTGCTTCTTTGTTTTGTTTGCTAGACGGTTAGTAATCAAGAGAAATGTACAGATTCCTTACATTTTCCTCTTGAAGAAATTTGGGTTCTGAACTTTCTTTGTTTGATCTTTTTCGCTCTCTAGTTCTATACAAACTTTGTTTCTTGAGTAACAATCATTTCTCTGTTCGTTTAATCATCTTTCTGATGCTTTTACATGAAAACTGGAAAGCAAAACACACAAAAAAATAAAAGAAAATTTCAGTTATTCTTCATTTGCTTTGGTTTTTTTTTTTTTTTTTCTAGTTCGCTATAAAAGAAAATCATTTCTCTGTTTGCTTCCTTCTTTCTTTATCTGCCGGACAATCTTTTAAAGAACTACTTGCTTTATCAGGTTATACCCTGTAGAATTGTTGTTTTCATATTTTTTTTCGTTTCTTGGATGAAAGAATCATTTTGTTTTTATTCTTGGACTACAAATTTCTAGATACCTGTAACCCTCCTTTGTTAAATTTGGCTACTTTTATGTAGTTTTCAAGCATCATTCCAAGCAAGATTACAGGGATCAATGGTTGGTAATGATCACGGGGAAGAAGATGGCGGAGGCAAAGGGAAAGAACCAGCTGTAGACTACTTTGAAGAGTTAACTCTAGCCACAGGCTCTAACAGTTCTAGCAATACTGCAATCTCAAATACTGGGACCCAGGGATCAATGTGTGATCTAACCTTTGTTCCTACCCCTTCTGTTAGAAACCCACCTTCATGTAGGACTGGTTGCACTGTATGCAAGAAAGAGTTCGAATGCCCTAGGATGTACATGAGCTTTTATGTTATATGCCCTTACTGCAAAGACACTTTTTTGGCTTCAGAGAAGGCTTCACCTCCCAATAATAGCAGCTGCATAAATTCAGCACATGATGCTGCAAATGATATTCCATTTGATATTGGAAGCAAATCGATCTCTTGTTCATCCGCAACAATGCCTTCTCATCAGAGTTCGTATACACCTCCTCCACTTGCTTCGTTCAACTTTCTGGAGCCATATAATTGTTACATTGAACTGTCATAAGATGAAGCTTTCACTAGACTTCTCACAGCAAAAGTTCATTTTGCAGCTGGAACTGCAATGGAGGAGGAGCCAGATACGACATTAAACCTAGGAACTTCCACTACCGGTACATTAGCTTTCTTTCTGTGTATAAACGCCCTGGTTTAGTTTCAATTTTCATCACCTTTTTGAATTGACCATGTTACAATAAAGTTGCCTTTCATCACCTTTCAGAAGATGCACCTCATAATCTGCCGGAGATGAAAAGTAAGAGATCAACAGAAAACAGGGATAGCGGCCATGGGACTGGAGCAAGTAACAATATCACCATCAGAGAACAGCAGCCAAGTAGTGAAAGATCAATAGATGATAATGATAGCGACACAAAACTAAACATAGGTTTATCTTGGGGAAGCAAACGGAGGAGAAGCTAATCAAAGTGATATTACAAGCTGGTTCTTGCAGATGCGGAGTGAAGAAGGAAGAGTAGCAGTCAACAATAGATGAAATACCAGGCTTTATTGATTGTTATTTCTAGCATCTTGACAGTTACTTTGCTACTAAGGTGGCAATTGAAATAGTGATTGAGGATGACATTGCCTTCAATTCTTGTGTTTTTTTTGGGTATTTGCTTGAATTTTTTTTTTTTTTTTGGGTTTGTGCTTGATTTAAAAAAACAAAAAGAAAATAAAAAATGCAATTATTTTATTTGATTATTTGCTTTCTAATTATTATGTATACATTTTCATTTATATAATTATTTAATCAATTTAGTAAACAATAATTTTAAAAAATAATGAAAATAAAGATTTAATTAATAAAGTTAATAATAATAAGCTAGAAAGCTGTTTTCCATTTTCATTTTCAAAGAAAATAGAAAATAAGTTAAAAAACTTGTTTAATTGAAAAAATAAAAATATTTTTTAAAATATGAAAATAGGCCAAAATTATACACAAAAAAAAAAAAAAATGTTTTCTTCCTTCTTAATTAAAATTCTTTGAAGAAGATACAGAAAATGAAATTAAGGGATTTTACAATGTTTTTTACTATTTATTTATTACAAATTACCAAAAGGTTCAAGTTCGAATCCTTGAACATTCAATAAATTTTTTTTTTGTATTTTTTATATTGCATTTGTAATGTACTCCTAAATTGACTTGGATGATCTATTTTTGTTACTAGACCAGTTAAACTAATTATCCAACCATAATATAAAATACAAAATTGAAATTCATATTAATTTAAAAGCAACATTCACATAATTTTTTTTACAAAATTATATTTACAAATAAAAATATCACATAAACAAATATCACATTTTTTTATTATATATATAATAAACAAATATGTTTTTACTATTTTCATTATTTTATTTTCTTAAAACAAGCACGTTTTTTAAAATTCCAAAAACAAAAAATAAAAATTATTTACTAAAAATAAAAAAATAAAAGTAGAAAATATTTTTTCCAAACCGCCTAAACTTTTTTTTTAAACAAAGTTGAAAGTTAAATTTAATAATAAAATATGATTATTTTGAAAAAAAAAACCTCCTAAAATATATCAATTTACTTATTTTTTATTAAAATTAAATTGAATAGTAAAACATATTTATTTTAAAAAACTTCTAAAATAAAATTTTCAAAAATATTATACATGACAATTTTTAATAGTTCCATATATGAACAAGGAAATACTTATCATTCAACAAAAAAAAAATCAAGCAATTTATATTTTTTAAAAATAAAGTATTGAAATTTTCATTCTTTTAATGTGGGCACACCCTTCAGGTAAGTTAGTTAATTCGGTAATACTATTTTCTCATAAGCTCTCTGTTCCTTGTTATATATGCTCAATTGCATGCTCTGCAAACGAAAGTTAAAAGAAAAAAAAATCCAAAGCAAATTCTGTTCAATTCTCCTATTCTTTCTCAAGAAACTGCAACTCGGAGTAAGTTTTTTTTTCAATGTTCTTCGTATCTTTCTCATGCATTGCTTCTCTATTTTCTCTGCTTTTGTGAATGATTTTCAGTTTGCTGTACTTCTGTTGTGGGTTTTTTTTTTCTTGTTTCAATCTAAAATAGGAAAGTTTTTGGTTCTTTGTTTGGTTCGCTGGACACCTGAAATCGAGAGAAATATAAAGATTCCTCCATTTCCCTCGTCAAAAAATGTGGGTTCTGAATTTTCTTTGTCTATCTTTTTTCTCTTTAGTGCTAAAACAAACTTGGTTTCTTGAGTTTTTTTAAGGCAAAACCAAAAAAATAATAATAAAAGCTGTTCTTCATCTTCTATTGATTTCTTTCTTTATTTGCTGGACAATCTTTTAAAGAAATGGGGAGTTCTGATGCCTTTAACCCTCCTTTGTTAACTGTTGGCTACTTTTATACAGATTTGAAACGTCATACCAGGTAAGATTACTGGGAACAATGGCTGGAAACGGTGAAAAGAAAGATAAAGGTGGAGGCGGACCAACGGCAGCCTCCTTTTCAGGGTTAATCTTTTCACATCCAGGGTTAACTACATTTAAGACTGTTTGCAGTGAATGCAAGACAGAAATGGATTGCGATACGAAGTGCATGAATGCTTGTATTGGATGCGGTTACTGCTGGGGCACCTTTTTGGCTACAAAGAAGGCTTCACCTCCAAATGACAACAGCTTTATAAACCAGTCTTCATCTACAAGTGATAATCCACAAGATTATGGAAACAAATCAAGCTCTTGTTCTGGCACTCCTCAAATTTTAGAACAACAGAAGTTGGCAGCTGGTCTCACTTTAACAGGTCTCGGTAATCAATTCCTGAATGATTTAAACTACTAGTTTTAGATTGAAACTTCTTTTGCTATGTCCGATCAGCAGTGGACTGGCTCTCAGGCTGGTTTTCAATTTAAAACTTCTTTTGGCAGATCATCCTCCAAGTTCATCTCCCAAAGCACGTTCACCTGGGGTGATAGGAGAACACCGATCAAGAAAAGCCCAACCGTCATCTCCAAATTTGGATTCAGCACTAGTCCATAATAATCAGCTGTGGAGTGGCTGTCGTAATGTCTTCAATTTCAAACTTCCTTGGGAAGATCATCCTTCAAGATCATCTGGCAGAGAACATCCGATGCCAGGGATGATACAAGAAACATCACGACAAGTCCAACCACCATCTCGAAATCTGTATTCAGAAGTAGTCAAAAGGCAAATACCTATCAATTACAAAGGTCAGTTCAGAAATTTCTCTTCCTCTGCTATGTAATGCAGTTATATTTGATTTTATACTTTTCTTTATTCACCAGGCAAGCAACCATAATCAAGCATAGGGAACCAAGTCTTTTTTGTATGATTTTTTGGTAAAACAAAGTGTTAGGCTTTCTGTATTTTTCTTCCGATATCCATGGTTTTTTCTAGGATTTTCTAAATAATTATTATTGAAAAATAATTGAAAAGAAATTAGATCACATTAAATATAGAAAGTGTCAGTTCCTAACCCTTCACTTTGATCCATGTAGAAGTAGACCACCGTGGTCTAGCAAGTCTGACATTGCGGCTACATAAATTTTTATCATACAATATATATTATAACAATCTAACACTTCGAAACATTTTTGCTTACATATGCCTTTCATTACCTTACAGCAGGCAAAGATCCAGCTTCTAATCCACTGTTGAAGGACAAGAAGGTAACTCCAGTACAAAGCACAAATAGCAGCAATCAGTCAAGCACCCAATCAGAAGATAAACAGAACAATAGCCAAGTAGCCCGAGACCATTCGAAACACAGTTAAATTCTGAACAGCTGGGCATGCACTGAAGGTTGAACAAGCTACAATTGATACCAAAGACAATTCTGAAGATTTAGGCTCAAAATAAAATAAAACATATGAAAGGAAATTATATCAGGCCTTAGAGATAGTTATATCCAACTATTAGATATCCATTTCATACTCCCTGGAGAGAATCATGGCATTTACTTTGCAATAACAAGAGTCAACTTTTAAGACAAACAATTCATTTTTTGTCATTGAGAAGATCTGGTGTAATAATCATGGCATTTCCTTTTCGTCCATTTTTTTTTCCAGGTGCACACTGGGAAGTTCTTTTAGTTGCATTTTAGATATTTGTTTGTGTATTAAAAATTTACAATAACAGTGCATAAAAGAAAACGAAATCTTAAAATAAATTTGATATATCACTATTTGCTATTTCATTTAATGTAAATATGACTCCAAAGCAATTCCATAGCTGAATAATAATAAAGCCAAAGAATAAAGCTTTAATGGACAAAATTTATATAAAATTACTTAAGTGAAGTTTGCGATGTTTTTTTTTTAAAAGTGATTTAATAAAAACTCTAATAAAAAATCTAAATTAATAAATTAATAGAATTCAATGTAAAGATTAAAATATACAAAAAAATTATTTATAATTTAAATTTCGATCTATACTTACTCAATAATAAAAATTTTATTAATATTTTTATCAAAAATATCTATTTAATAAATATATCAAAATTTATTAAAATTTTTCAAACTTTATATGTGATAAAATTTTTTAATTTATCGATTTTAATTTTTAATTTTAATTTTTATTTACTCATCTCTAATAAAAAACTTTATGAATTTCACCTATGAAATTTCGTATAAGTCTATTCCATACTTATATATGTAGCTAGCAAATCAAGAAAGCAGAAAAATATGACAGCTTAAATAGTTTCCATTTTTTAAAGAGAAATCCTTAATTTACTAAAAAAAATGGTTTTCATGCAGAACTTTGCCGTTAACTAGTTGAATTCAGTTACACTGTGACCGGGCTAAGTATAAAACACGCCTTGGAATTTTCATGTTTCATCGTTGTTAATTATCCAACAAGAAAAAAAGAAAGAAAACTCTCTGATTTAGTTTCAAGAATCTGCAACTGCAACTCTTATTCTTGGTACGTGTTTTTTTCTTCTCTCTATTCTCTGTATCTTCCTCATGCATTTCACAATAAAACATGTAGTGCTGAAGGAACAGGCGAAAGGATTTTTAGTTATTCTTCAGATACTGTGTGATTCATTTCTGCTTGAACGCATCATTAGAGTAAGGTTTGAAGGTATTCTAGGTAGATTTTGTCCAATGTGAGACTTGGGTCTTTCTTCCATTGCCAGAAACTTGAAAAAGTCTTAGGTTCTGAAAAAAAAAATTTTTCTCCTGCTCTACATGGTTTCTTGAGTTGTTCCTTCAGAATTAGTTACCAAATGTTTTCTTTTGCTTTCAACTATTCATGCAAGAAAGAATCTGAGGGGTCAAAACTTAGTAATATGTCAACTACAGTTGTACAGACAATGCACCGCTTTCCTGCCATGGTTATCTGAAAATACTTTGTTTCTTGATAAAAAAGAAATGAGGCATTATCCCTGCCCTCTCCAAGATCAGTTCTTTTCAATCTTGCAATTCAATTTCTTGATAATCTCCAACTCCTCTTTGTTTTATTTCCACTTTTCTATTTTTTGTTTCTTTAAATGGATCATAACTTGATTCCAGGAATGATTACAGTTAGAAATGGTTGGCAGAGGCAGGGGAAGGAGCGGCAGAGGAGGTGGTGGAAACAGATGGAATAAACCAGGTGAAGCCTCCTCTTCGCAGGCAGCAACACAAGAAGAATCACTGCTAAGTAACTCCTCTCAGCCTCCTAGGCCTCCAACAAGCGCTCGACCTCCATCTATAAGCTTCCGCTTAAATTTTAATTACCACGATTTGATAGGAGAAGGAGATTCGTCGTAAGCAATGCTACTTGTTTTGTTATCTCGTTCAATTTTCTTTCCCTGTCTTTCTTTCTGTTGGCTATTAGAGTTTCTCATTTTCACTTATAAACTGACACCCTAGAATTTCATTTGCCAGACAAGGTCGATCTGCACCACAGCATTCAGCTCAAAGGGACTTTCCAGCTGCAAGAGAAGTACAACGGCAGAGGCAAGCTGTTTTGCAGAGCAGGGAGAGAAACCTTGCTGGCAGTTCTCAGCAGAGTTTCACTAGTCTTCTCACAATAAAAGTTTATATTGCAGCTGGAACTGCAATGGAGGAGCCAGATACAACATTAAACCAAGGATCTCACACTACTGGTATATTAGCTTTCTTTCTGTGTATAAACGCCCTGGTTAGTTCAATTTTCATCACTTCTTTTAATTGACCTTGTTATGATAAAGTTGCCTTCCATCACCTTTCAGAAGATCCACCTCATAATCAGCCGGAGATGAAAAGTAAGAGATCAACAGAAAGCAGGGATAGCGGCCATGAGGAGGGAGCAAGTAACAATATCATCATCAGAGAACAGCAGCCAAGTAGTGAAAGATCGATAGACGATAATGATAGCGACACAAAGACAAACACAGGTTTATCTTGGGGAAGAAAAAGGAAGAGAAGCTAACCAAAGTGATATTACAAGCTGCTTCTTGCAAGTGCTGAGTGATAATAATAAAATATGAATATTTAAAAAAAAAAACCTCCTAAAATATATCAATTTACTTTTTTTTATTAAAATTAAATTGAATAGTAAAACATATTTATTTAAAAAAACTTCTAAAATAAAATTTCAAAAATATTATGTATGACAATTTTTTATATTTTCATACATGAATAAGGAAATGCTTATCATTAAAAAAAAAATCAAACAATGTATATTCTTTTAAAATAAAATATTGAAATTTTCAAAATTTTTTCATGTAGGCACACCTTTTAAGTAAGTTAATTTAGTGACACCGTTTTCAATATTGGCATAAGCTCTCTGTTTCAGAAAAAGCCTTGTTGTATATTCTCAATTGCATGCTCTTTTCCACTCTCATTCATTCTTAAGAAACTGCGATTCGTTTCATATCTTTCTCATGCATTACTTCTTTGTTTGCTCTGCTTTAGTGAAGGATTTTCAGTTTGTCTCTACATCTATTGTTGGTTTCTTTTCTTTTTTCAGTCTATTCTTTTCAATATTTTTGATATTTTTCTTATGGATTGCTTCTCTATTTTCTCTACTTTTGTGAAGGATTTTTAGTTTGTTTCTACATTTGTTGTGGGTTTTTTTTCTTATTTCAATTCATTCTTTTCAATATTTTCCATATTTTTCATATGCATTGCTTCTCTTTTTTCTTACTTTCTTGAAAAATTTTTAGTTTGCTCTACATCTATTTTAGTTTTCTTTTCTTGTTTCAATCTAAAATAGGGAAGCTTTTGGTTATTTGTTTGGTTTGCTGGAAACTTAAAATCAAGAGAAATATAGAGATTCCTCCATTTTCCTCATGAAAAAATGTGGGTTTTGAATTTTCTTTGTTCGATCTTTTTGTCTCTCTAGTGCTAAACAAACTTAGTTTCTTAAGTTTTTTTAAGACAAAACCAAAGAAAAAAAGCCGTTCTTCATCTTCTATTGATTTCATTCTTTGTTTACCGAACAATCTTTTAAAGAAATGGGGGAGTTCTGATGCCTTTAACCCTCCTTTGTTAACCAATGGCTATTTTTATACAGATTTAAAGCGTCATACCAGGCAAGATTGCATGGAACAATAGCTGGAAACAATAAAAAGAAAGATAAAGGTATGCGCGGAGGCGAAGGGAAAGAACCAACTGTAGCCTCCTTTCCAGGGCTAATCTTTTCACTTCCAGGGTTAACTACATTTAAGACTATTTGCAGAGAATGCAAAATAGAAATTGATTGACCTTAATGTTAAGGCACCTTTTTGGCTTCAAAGTGTAAGGATCACGATAGCTCTAATACCATTTACTAAGATCATAACAGCTCTAATATTACTTGTTAGGTTAAAATCCTCAATCCAATTGAATATCCAAGCCAGTGAAAGTCAAATCAAACAATCAATCAACTATATAACAGACAACAATTTAACATGGCTTGCCCAACGGACTTACGTCTATGGATGAAAAAAAAATTCACTAGTTGTATAGAATTATAAATTATATAAACTACTCACAATCAATACCCTTAGACTCTCTCATTCTCCTCTAGTCATATGGAGTATTCTCAACCTAAACAAACATATATCTATATACACCCATGTACTATACCTATGTAGACCTTTTCAATTTCCTTTAGTTCACTTGCAAACATTCAAATATAAAACCTATAAGACATAAATCTCTAATAGTTGCCTATCTTATAAAATCCTACAACTCTTTTACATCTTTTTCTTATACTTAACCATTTGGAGACTCCACCTATTTATTAATATACAAACTTACCTATCAAGAATCATTTTCCTCTTAAAATTTCTATTTTGCAAGTCTTTTTATCCATCAAGTAATATCTAACTAATCTTAAACAAATCTTTTACAATATTTGAGTCACTATTTATAACAATCTTCACTTTGACTCAGATTTCATCAATCATCAATTTTTATGTTGACATGCTTAACTCCACCAGCAATGGAAGTCTCATAATAATCTTCTATTGTGTCTTCATTATTCACACTAATCGATTCTCAAAATATGAACTCAAACTCTTTCTTTGAATCAACTCCTCTGGATTTGTCTCTTCCCATATCTCAAACCTTCAATTTTGATATCACTTGTAAGGGGTCATGACAGCATTGACATTACTTGTTAAGATCATGATAGCTCTGATACTACTTGTTAAGCTAAAAAGTCTCAATCCAATTGAACAACCAAGCTAGCAGAAGCCAAATCAAACAAGCAATCTATATAAGAGACAATAATTTAACGTGGTTTGGCACAATTGACCTACGTCCACAAATAAAAGAAAAGATCCACTAGTTATAAAAAATTACAAACATATAAATCATATCAATTACTCATAATCAATACCCATAGACTCTTATTTTTTTCTAATCTTATGGAATATTCTCAATCTAAACAATTACATACCTATGTGCACTTATGCATCATACCTATGTAGATTTTATCAATTTCTTCTAGTCCACTCACAAACATTCAAACATACATACCTATAAGACGTAAATCTCTCCAATAGTCTTATGAGGTATCTATCCCATAAAACTCTATAACTCTCTTACATCTTTTTCTCATACCTAACTCTATGAAGACTCTACCTATTTATAAGCATATAAACTTAGCTATCAAGAATTTATTTTCTCTTATAATTTTTCTTTTGTAAGTATTCTGACCCATCAAATAATATCTAACCAATATCAAATAAATCTCTTATGAAATTTGAGTTACTATGCACAATACAAAGAAGACTTTACCTCAAAATGACAACAACCTTATATCAATCTTCATCTATAAATGATAATCCACTTGATTATGGAAACAAATCAAGCTCTTGTTTTGGCACTCTTCAAATTTTAAAACAACAAAAATTGGCAATTGATCTCACATTAACAGGTATCGATAATCAATTTTTGAATGATTTAACTACTAGTTTTATATTGAAACTTCTTTTGCTATATCCAATCAGCTGTGGACTGCCTCCTAAGCTAGTTTTTAATTTAAAACTTTTTTTGACAGATCATCATCCAAGTTCATCTCCCAGAGCACGTTCAAAAGGGGTGATAGAAGAATAGTGATCACGAAAAGCCTAACCATCATTTCCTACTTTGGATTCAGCACTAGTCTATAACAATCAATTGTGGAGTGGCTTTTGTAGTGTCTTTAATTTCAAACCTCTTTGGGAAGATTATCTTTCAAGATCATCTAGCAGATAACATCTGATGCCAGGGATGATAAGAGAAACATCACAACAAGTCCAGCCATTATCTCAAAATCTATAATTAAAAGTAGTTAAGAAATATATACCTATCAATTATAAAGGTTAATTAAAAAATTTATTTTCCTCAGCCATGTAAAGCATTTATATTTGATTCTGTACTTTTTTAAAATTCATCAAGGAAGCAACCACAACAAGCATAAGGATAAATCAATTTCAAAGTATGGCTACTTTAAGATTACCACTACAAAACACCAAAGCTATTCCCTCTCAACATAGGAAGCTTGATCCCTTTTCACATCGAAGTCCTACTTAAGACCATATAATCAAAAGCAATCAGTTATATAGTTTTTCTATTCTTGGCAAACCTGAAGACCTGACTACTATACCTTATGAGAGATTTAGTAATATTGTTTAGTATGCATTTGATTCGAAAAAGTCCATAATTTTTTTTCTAGAATCTTGATGATGGGTTTTTATTCTTATATTTGGTTCAAGGTAATCCGATTACAAAAAAAATGTTAGATTCCTAACAGTACTCAAAGCCTCGAAATCAAAAACTCACATCTTCTTGTGATATTCTATGATTTCGGGGGATAAAGTTGTCTTAATTTCAAATTTGACCTAAATAAAAAATTATAACATAGTCGTTACCTTTTTGAAAACCATGCTTAGAAATGACTGACACTCAGTTGTAAGTTTTTGTCAGTTTATTTTTTTTTTTATATTACAATTAAAATGTTTGGCATTTAAGGCATTTGTAATTAAAAAAATTTTATAAAAAATTTATATTGCAATTGCAATTAAAAGTTTATTTCCAAATTTTATATTGCAATTGTAATTTAAAAATTTTATAAAATGATCATTTAAGGCGTTAAAATGCCTTAAATGATCTTTTTTTTTTATAAAAGGATTACATAAATGCCTTAAAAATGATCCTTTTATAAAAAAAAAATTAAAAGGATATCCTTTAAAAATTTTTATAAAAGGATCATTTAAGATGTTTTTGAACATAAATGCCTTAAATGATCCTTTTTCTAATAATTTTTCCTATCAATTAAGGCATTAATGTTTTGAAATGCAACTCAATTGATGATATTTTATAAATAAAAATAACAATAAATTGAAATATTTCTTTTTTTTTTGCTACTAAAGATATCATTTGTCGTTTAGGTATTTATTATTAATAAAACAAAATGAAAAGTTGCCATTATATATGTCAAAAAGATTATGGTAATTATACAAGAATTAATATCCATAGATTTTTTTCAACCAAACGAGTGAATCTGAACACAAAAAACCTTGAAAATGGAAGAAAACCCCATATATTACACTTTCTCCTAAAATCCAAGATTCTATGAACCAAACACCCCCTTAATGTTTGCTATAGATTTTCTCATTATTCCATTGCTAAGATACCTATTAGGAAATTGATGAAAGAAAACTTTATAGTTGCCAACAATATTAACATTGCACCAGCCTATTATTAATTTCCTTGAGGGAACCAAGTCTTTTTTGTATGATTTTTTGGTAAAACAAAGTGTTAGGCTTTTTTTTTTTTTTTTGATATCCATGGTTTTTCCTAGGATTTTCTAAGTAATTATTATTGAAAAATAAATGCAAAGAAATTATATCACATTAAGTATAGAAAGTGTCAATTCTTAATCGTTCTCTTTGATCCATGTAAAAGTAGAACACCATGGTTTAGTAAGTCTAATATTGTGGTTACATAAATTTGTAGGATACAGTATTTATTATAACAATCTAACATGTTGAAACATATGTGCTTACATATGTCTTTCATTACCATACAACAGGCAAAATCCGACTTTTAATCCGCTGTTGAAAGACAAGAAGGTAACTCTAGTAAAAATTGTTAGAAAAAAATAAATAAGAGAAGAGAAATAATAGAAAAAACTTTCAACTTTGAGGCATGATGAACACTTTCTTAAAGGCAATTATGCCTTTAGGATACAATAAAGTCTCAAACTCTCTAATCAGAAGCAGTGAAAATGGTTATACTAAAAGATTTATTTATAATAAATGAACAGACATAAACTTATATTCAATGGTTATGATCTTTTGTATAATCATGATCTTTATGAATAATAATCTATTTATATTCAAATAGTTATGACCATTTGTTATATGATAATTGTTTTTGTTTAAACATAATTATTTAAAATATGAATAAAATTAATACAAAAATTAATTTTATTCATCAATAATTAAATCTTTCTATCTAATGTGGAATGTACCACATTCTAAACTACCAATAATCTCTCACTAGTTTGAAATGTTGCAATTTAATTTTTACCTTTCACACAAATAAATATTATGAATACAAAAAAATATCTCTCAATTTAAACATTCAATTAGCGTATATATCTTAGAATTCTAATGAAGTTGACGGTATTTACAAATTAAATCTCAATTTTTAGTATTAGAATTGAAGATATAACATACATAATACTTATTTATTCTTCTGTTAGAGGTTTATAATTGCTTTTAGCACTATTATAGCCATGTGCTTATCCTATTCATAAATATTTATAAGAAAGACCCCAATTCTTTTTGTTAAAATGGCACCACTTCTATGTTTATATAGGTAGAGTTTCCATTATATCTCCATTGCTTTAAACATTTAAAACTCCATTAAGAGTATAAAACTCATCTTATCCACGTAATGGATCATACTAGTTTCTAAAATTTGAATGGATTTTACTAGTGCTTAACAAACACATAACAATAACTTATTTTTACCCATTAAACTTTGTAATTGGAGGTTATTAATTCAAAGTTAGGTTCCCATTATTGATGTCTAATAGTAAGAGTTTAAATTCATTCTACTTGTAGTACTACTAACCAAATATCTTGGAATTCAATTTTTTTATGGTAATTACTCCAACTTAAGATCAAATATCTAATATAATCACTTCAAACTAATATGTCTAAACTTTTCATTTTGTATATCATTTATATGCTCTGACATTGTTGTCTCATTCTTATCATTTTAAGAAATAGTTAGTTTTGGTTGTGACCACAACTTTATATTCATTAATTTTAACCATTCTATTTCTCTACTTTTATACATTTTTAATATAATTATACTTCTAGTATAATTAGATAAATTCAAAGAATAAATCAAACCATTTTAGTCTTTTTAAGATTTTTAAAGACCTTTTTATGATTTTACTTTAATAAGTGTCTAAACTTATTAACTTGTATAATTTGCTCATAAAATTATACTAAAATCTTACAATACTATGGTGGTAATTTTTATTTCTTTTAATTTTTATCACCTCCATCATGTGCAAGTATGCATTTTTTTTATTAAAGAATGTCTCATTCAATTGTTCAAGATATAATATATACTTAATCAAGTTGCCATTTCATTTATCTTTTCACTATTTGGTGATTTTTTTTTTTAAGTAAGAAGCCTTCAAATCCACCCTGAGTAAAAGATAAACTAGCAAATATCTTATTATTTTTATAAAAGTTTCAAAACGTTTATATTTTAACTTAATATAAGAGTTTACATCAATAAGTAAATTTTAAATATAATCATGCTTTTATAGTCTCATTTTAAGATTTTTTTTATGTTAATTCATAAATATTTATATGAATCTATTTCATCATGGACACTATTAATAACATATTTCAAATATAATCATATTTATATAGTCTTCTTTTAAGACTTTTATATCAATTCATAAATACTTACATGAATCTATCTCATCATGGACACTATTATAATTTTTTATTCCATGAACAAAACCATTTCCATCACCTAAATGGATCAAATAGGGTTTCTTTTGCTATTATAAAAGTTTTTATATTCACAAAATCTTTAAATCACTCATGGCTTCCAAAGTAAATATACTTTGAAATTTTCACTATATAAAATCATAGATGATAAATCATTTATACAATCTATGAATTAAACCATATACATAACAAAAAATTATCACAACATGATCAAGATTATGGCATCAATTTTGGCTTATAGCTATTATAAGCCAACCATAATAATCCACACCATACCTACAAATCATGTAGATTTGGCTATTGAAGTTATCTCATTTATAATGATAATTTTTAGTGAAAACCAACTATCTCAAATGTTATCATAAGTTTCAAATACATATTAATTGCACAATGGCCAATTCCAAGTTCATGACTATTGAAACCTCTAAATTTGATATCAAAATTTTATGAGAACTTTATTTCTCCACCATTGTACAGCCTATATATCTCTGTTATTTACCACTTTTAATTGGTCATAATTTTTTCAGATATATAATAAATTCAAATGTTACTCATAGAACCAATATGCCTATATACAATAAAAGTCTATAGTATATTTAACTCTAATTTTAAATACTTTCACAATCATGTTGTGACTAATATGTTTATATCTAGATCACCATATCAATACAAGTCACGAAACATGAATCCAAAGAATCATTTTCATAAAATAGTATAAACAATAATTATAATATGAGTTTTACTCATATTTCATGTAAAAATTCGTAATGAATTTGCATTGGTTAAATCATTTTTTGCTAACTCTAAAGCTTATAGCTTTCACAAACCAATATTATTATCTAAGCCCATATGGTAATATGGAGTATAACCAACCACATCTTTGCCATTATCATAAAACTATTGAAAACTTCAAAAAACTTATTCACTTTTCATTTTAACAGCCTGCAAAAGGCCATTTTTTCAGGTGCAAAAAGCAAAAATTTCTTCATTATCTTTAATAAATATTGTATTAATTAAATGATGGTATTATATTTCCATAGTCCATATCTTTCTTATATGTATAAGAAAGAAAATTCCATCCTATATAGTTCATTTTCGTAATATATGATAAATTGTAACGATGTTCTCCATACCATCACAAAATGAAATTAAACACATACGTATATTGGTGCCTTTGAAACATTGAATTTGCATGTTTTTTTCTAATATATAAACATGGCTAATTAAACATTAATGAGCATCCTTCAAAATGCTAATAACCGACAAGTGCTTCAATATTTTTAATGATATGCCTTTTCGTTTAATTAATATTCTAAATGCAAAAAGCAACAATGCTTTTTTGTAACCATTGATTAACTTTTTTATGGTTATTTATGATTTTTACTTCGTGATTGTTCACAATAAAATTTTATTTTGTAAAATCACTTTTAACATAATACACCCAATAGGCAAAATACCTATCACACCGTCCATGCTTCTGATAATAACAATTATTTGATTTAGTATCCACCAATTAATCCATAAACCACCATATCTTAGTAATAATTATTCACATATATCAATTTAATTTTAATTAGTTTTCATAAAAATTGAACACTAGTCAAAATTTGAACTAATAATAAATTTAAAAATATATATCAACATTTGATTTATAAATGACCAACAAATATAGAACTATACAAATAGCTAGACTCAACTTATTATCTTAATTTTGGTGCCATGATTTAATAATAAAACTAATATTGTAGCCAAATCTTATTTTCTATATATATTCTTTACTTACATTTAATTTCTCATGATAAATTTTTTTACCCATTTTTTATTGTTTTCATAGAAACCATGGGATAATTTGCCTATTTTATATATAACCAAGACATGACCATTAAGCAATCGACCATTCCATTATAACCCAATTTAATTCATTACTTGATAACAAGTAATAATTCTTTTGCTCATAAATCAATTCATGTCTTTCTCTTTTATGTTTTCAGACTATTTCTCATCCCAATCTTTATAAGCATCGATTTTTCAAATAAATATATTAGAACTCATGAAACCCAATTGTAGAGTCAATTTCAGTATATACATAAACTTATGTAATGTAATCAATATTTTACATATTGTGTTTTAACTTTATACACTAATGAAATAAATTGTTAACATGTTTATCTCAGTCAATCTTTTTACTAACAATTATGCAAAAAATAAAATGCATACCTCTAATGAAGATCTTTATGAAAATTAACATTTTGCTCCATAGAAACATCAATCCTTTGACTCCTTGAGCCTTTTCTAATATTGATCTCTAAATCATACCAATTTCTTTTCCTTGTATATTTTTCATGCGAAATATAAATTTATCATAATTACTTTTAAATTGTTGGAAAAAAATAAATAAGAGAAGAAAAATAATATAAAAAAATTTTGGCTTTGAGGCGTAAAAAACATTTTCTTAAAGACAATTATGCCTTTAGGATACAACAAAACCTCAAACTCTCTAATCAGAAGTAATAAAAATAGTTATAGTATAATATTTATTTATAATGAATGAACAAATATAAACTTTTACTCATATGGTTATGTCTTTTTGTATAATTATAATCTTTATGACTAATAATATATTTATATTCAAATAATTATAATAATTTATCATACGATAATTATTTCTATTCAAATATAATTATTTAAAATATAAATAAAATTAATACATAAATTAATTTTATTCATCAATAATTAAATTTTTTTATCTAACATAGGATGCTCTACATTCTAAACTACTGCAAGAATGCACAAACAGCATCAATCAGTCAAGCACCCAGTCAGCTGATAAACAGAACAGGAGGCAAGTAGCCCGAGACCATTCGAAACATAGTTAAATTCTGAACAGCTGGGCAATGCACTGAAGGTTGAACAAGGTAAAACTGATACCAAAGACCAATTTGAAGATTTGAGCTTTAAAATAGAAATCAGGCCTTAGAGATTATTATATCCAACTATTGAATATCCATTTCATACTCCCTGGAGAGAATCATGGCACTAACTTTGCAATAACAAGAGCCAACTTTAAAGCAAACAATTCATTTTATGTCATTGTGAAGGTCTGGTGTAATAATCATAAGCATTTCCTTTTTGTTCTTTTTTTTTTTTTTTTCTAGGTGCACACTGGGAAGTTCTTTTAGTTGCATTTTAGATATTTGTTTGTTTATTTGTTTTCCTCATTTATTTTTCTTCTTTCATCCATGCCAAATTTCCTTGATGTACATTATGCCAAATTTCCTTGATGTACATTATGCCAAATTTTCCTACAGATAGACAATAAAATTATGATGGTGGTTTGCGCATTAAGTAACAAATTACACTAACATATGTTAGTCTCTTAATTACATTTGTGAAGTTAAAAGATTACAAGAACACTATATCAAAAAATAAACTTGATAATCACTATTTGTTATTTCATTTAATGCAAATAGGACTCCGGAACAATTCTATAGCTGAATAGTGAAGCCAAGGAACAAGACCTTAATGGACAAAACTTACATAAAGTATAAAGTTTGTGAAGTTACTTTTTTAAAATGATTTAATAAAAACTTTAATGAAAAAATTCAAGCCGATAGATTGATAAAGTTCAATGTTAAGATCAATAATATGTAAAAGAAAATTTTAAAATACTATTTATAATTTAAATTTGATCAAAACTTATTCAATGATAAAAATGTTATCAATATTTTTACTAAAAATGTTTATTTAATAAATATATCAAAATTTATTAAAATTTTTTAAATTTTATACGTTTGATCTATATAATGAGATCTTTCAATTTATCAATTTTAATTTTTAATTTTTATTTTTATTTACTTATTTCTAATAAAAAATTTCACAAATTTCTCCTATAAAACTTCCTATAAATCTTTCCCACACATTTATATATGTAGCTTGCAATTCAAGAAAGCATATGACAATTTAAATAGTTTTCATTTTTGAAGAGAAATTATCATGCAGAACTTTGCCATTAATTAGTTAAATTCAGTTACACTGTAACCAGGTTAAGTATAAAACATCTTGTTTATGACCCGCCTTGGCATTTTCATGTTTCAACATTGTTAATTATCCAATAAGAAAAAAAGAAAGATAACTCTCTGATTCAGTTTCAAGAATCTGCACCTGCAACTCTTATTCTTGGTACGTGTTTTTTTCTTCTGTCTATTCTCTGTATCTTCTTTATGCTTTTCACAATAAAACAAGGAGTACTAAAGGAATGAACAGGCGAAAGGATTTTTAGTTATTCTTCATATATTTTGTGGTTCTTTTCTGCTTGACCGTATCATTAGAGTAAGGTTGGAAGGTATTCTTGGTAGGTTTTGCCCAATGTGAGACTTGGGTCTTTCTTCCATTGCCAGAAACTTGAAGAAGTCTTAGGTTCTGAAAATTTCTTTGTTGCCTTCTGCTTTGTGTAATGGTTTTCTATAATACTACATGGTTTCTTGAGTTGTTCCTTCAGAATTAGTTCCGAATGTTTCCTTTTGCTTTCAACTATTCATGGCAAGAAAGAATCTGAGGAGTAAAAACTTGGTAATATGTCAACTACAGTTGTACAGACAATGCACTGCTTTACTGCCACGGTTATCTGAAAAAACTTTGTTTCTTGATAAAAACGAAATCAGGCATTACCCCTGCCCTCTCCAACTGTTGTAGTTTTCTTGGATATAATAATAAGATCAGTGTTTTTCAATCTTGCTATTAAATTTCTTGATAATCTCCAACTCCCCTTTGTTTTTATTACCACTTTTCTAGTTTTTGTTTCTTTAAATGGATCGTAACCTGATTCCAGGAAAGATTACTGTTAGAAATGGTTGGCAGAGGCAGGGGAAGGAGAGGCAGAGGAGGTGGTGGAAACAGATGGAATGAACCAGGTGAAGCCTCCTCTTCGCAGGCAGCAACACAAGAACAATCACTGCCAAGTGATTCCTTTCAGCCTCCTAGGCCTCCAACTAGGGCTCGACCTCCATCTACAAGCTCCCGCTCCAATTCTCTGCCTCCTAGGCCTCCAACCAGCGCTCAAACTCCATCTATAGGCCCCCGCTCCAATTCTCTGCCTCCTAGGCCTCCAACCAGCGTTCGAACTCCATCTATAAGAATCCGCTTCAAATCTAATAACCGTGATTTGGTAGGAGCAGGAGATTCGTCGTAAGCAATGGTTACTTGTTTTGTTATCTCATTCAATTTTCTTTCCCTGTCTTTCTTTCTGTTGGCTATTAAAGTTTCTCATTTTCACTCACAAACTGACACCCTAGAATTTCATTTGCCAGACAAGATCGATCTGCGCCACAGCGTTCTGATCAAAGAGACTTTCCAGCTGCAAGAGAAGTGCAACCACAGAGGCAAGGTGCTTTGCAGCTCAGGGACAGAAACCTTGCTGGCAGTTCTCAGCAGAGTTTGTGTACACCTCTTGCTTTGTTCAACTTTCTGGACCCAAATAATTTTACGTTGAACTGTCATAAAATGAGTCTTTCACTGGACTTCTCACAACAGATGTTCATTTTGCAGCTAGTCAATCTGATTCATTCGAACAGCAAGGGAGGAGGAGCCTGTTCCAAACTTACAGCAAGAGCTAGCACCTCCTAATACTCCTAGAAGGAGAAGAACTGCTGGTATATTGATTGGCTTCTATTCGTTTATTGATGTTACAACTTACAAGTAGTTGTTTCAAAGATCTCCAATATTTTGTTTTAACAGTTTATCAACAAGGTCCGTCCATGGGAATGGCTCAAAACCAAGGGTTACCTCAACAAGCTCAAGTTATTGATTCACAACAACCAGCATTCAACGCACATAACTTTAATGGTACTTGAACAATACATTTATTTATTTCTATTTTATCGTATGAAGCCAATTCTGTTGCTAATGCTTTATGTTCTTGTTTTCAGCTCCTGCTCCAGGTTTACCTGCAGGACAAGTTCCAGTTCAAGGGATGGGTGGATCACAGGCGCTGGTACCTTTGCCAAATCCTAGGCCGGTTTTACAGGCAAAGCCTGGTTCGACCCTCTTTCTCCAGTAATTTGCATAGAACTTTGTTAATTTGCTTTTTGAGCACCTGCACTTTTAAAGGTCCTATAGTTTTCTCTGTGCATGACAAGCCTATGAAATTATGACTTCCACAACTAAGACTTTATCCATTTTCCGATAAATGTGGAAAGAGATGTTCTCATTTAAAGCATATTTAAAAATTTATGAAAGAAAAACCCGAAAGCTCTTCATTGGTTCACTTAGTCACCTTTGATGTCCAGCAGGTTTGAAGTTCAAATTCTAATACCTGTAATTGCTTCTTTTATTCCTATGTTGCAGCGTCCTTCCTAAAGAAATGTTAAATTTGTAGACATTTCTAAATAAATAAATAGGCCATTGCTACATCACATCAAGTATGCAATGTTAAATTTACTACCCAGTCTTTCACCATGTTATAATAAAGTTGCCTGTCCGCACCTTTCTGAAGATCCACCTCCTATTCTGCCGTTCAAGAAAAGAAGGATGCCAACAGAAATGGTGGTTGAGGGCAATCAGGCAGGAGCAGGAGCCCAACTAGAGGGTAATCCACCAGAGGAGCAACAAGGCAACCCTGATGATATCGACTAAAATTCAGATTCAGATTCAGATTCAGATTCATCATAGGGGAACAAAAGGAAGAGTGGCAAACAGAATGTAAGGAAGAGTAGCAGTCAACAATAGATGAAGACATACAAAAAGGAGATTACATCAGGCTTTATGGATTGTTATATCAAACAATTAAATAACTGCTTCCATACTCCATAATAGACAGAATCATGACCTTTGCTATTAAGAGCTCAATTTCAAATATTTCAAGTAGAAGGTTTACTTTTGTCATTGAGAATATGATGCTATGGCTGTAATCTTTATTCAATCCAGCCAAAATCCAAATACCATTTTGAAAAGAAATAAATTTTCATTTAAAAATCATGGTCACTGGAACTATCAAATAGAAATCAAACCAAGAAGTCCAAATATTGTACCTTGATCGCACGATAACACCTTAACCGTTAAATCAGTACCTATTGAGCACCAAATGGACGATTAGCTAAACTGGTCTAACACTTGGCTTATATTGGACGAATCAACTGGTCACGTCAGCATAAATGGAGTATAAAAAGTTTAGATCGGATCATAAATAATTTATTCTAGACCCTACATTATTCTTATACTTTCCCAGACCTGCTCTCTCTCGTTGACTCCCTTCTCTCGTTTCTTATACACTGACTTGATCGTTGGAGCGTGTCCCCAAGGCTTACCTCTGACACCTTCAGACCATTCTCTTTATGAGAGATCATCGAGATCATCTTGGTTGCCAAAAGCAACCGTCCAACCAACCTTCCGACAAGCATCCAATCATCCTACCACAAAACATATCAACACCGATAAACCATGGAATTAGTACCGAGTTGAACCAAATTATGCAAAATTATGACAAAGTGGAAGGAATATTCATACATGGTAAAAAAGAGAGAAACGAGATGTTTCTTTTATATAGGAATTTTCATACAAAGTAAAAAATACATACATGGAAAAAAAAAGAGAGAGATGGGAAGTATCAAACAGATATAGTCTGTAATTCTTTTTACCTGAAATCCTTATTTTACCATTTACCAAACGAAAGTGAAAAAGCAAAAACAAAAAAAAAAAAAGGCTGCTTACGGTACAATCGCTGGGCACATTCTTTTATATAAGTTGGGTAATTCAGTTACACTCTTTTCATTCTTGGCAGGTTGGCATAAGCTCTCTCTTTGTTAGACGGCTTTGATATATTAAACTTTCTTCAAGTCTTCCATTCGTTCTCAAGAAGCTGCAACTCTTGAGTAAGTTCATTTTATTGTTCTTCGTATCTTTCTCATCCATTGTTTCTGTTTTCTCTTCTTTGTGAAGGTTTTTCAGTTGCTTTTCATCTGCTATGGGTTTTTTTCTTGTTTTAATGGAAAATATGGAAGTTTTTGGTTCTTTTTTTGGTTTGCTGGACGTTTAGAAATCAAGAGAAATGTAGAGACTCCTCACATTTTCCTCTTGAAGAAATATGGGTTTTGATTTCCTTTTTTTCTGTTTCTTTTTTTTTTTTAATCTTTTTCGCTCTCTAGTTCTATACAAACTTGGTCTCTTGAGTAAGCAATTATCTCTCTTGGTTTTTATTTATTTATTTATTTATTTTACATCTTTCTGATGCATTTTGCACGATAACAACAATGCAAAATACAAAAACAATCCGAAAAAACAAAAACCAAACGAAATTTTCAGTTTTTCTTCGTCTTCTTTGGGTTTATTTTCTAATTCACTATTGAAGTAAAGAAGGATTGCTCCTGTCTTTATCTGCTGGACAATCTTTTAAAGAAAAGCTGAGTTCTGAATTTTTTTTGTTTTGACAGTCTACATTTTTCTGTACTACTTGGTTTATCAAGTTATACCCTGTAGAATTTATATATATATATATATATATATATTTGTTTTCATTTCTTGGATAAAAAAATCATTTGGTTTTTATTCTTGGACTATAAATTTCTTGATCTTTGTTATTTGTCTACTTTTATATAGTTTTCAAGCATCATTTCAAGCAAGATTACAAGGATCAATGGCCGGTAACGATCAAGGGGAAGATAAAGGGGTGGGGGAAGGCAAAGGGAAAGAACCAGCTGTAGACTACTTTGAAGAGTTAACTCTAGCGCCTGGCTCTAACAGTTCTAGCGGTACTGCAGTCTCAAACTCTGGAACTCAGGGATCAATGGGTGATCTAGCCTTTGTACCTACCCCACCTGTTAGAAACCTACCTTCATGTAGGACTAGTTGCACTGTATGCAAGAAAGAGTTCGAATGCCCTAGGATGTACATGAGCTTTTATGTTATATGCCCTTACTGCGATGACATCTTTTTGGCTTCAGAGAAGGCTTCAGCTCCAAATATTAGCAGTAGCATAGATTCAGTAGATCATGCTGCAAATATTATTCCATTTGATTATGGAAGCAAATCAAGCTTTTGTTCATCTGCACTGAGTTCATCTGCAACAATGCCTTCTGTTCCAATAGGGTTTCAAGCGACTGGCTCTAACAGTTCTAGCAATACTGCAATCTCAAACTCTGGGACACGGGGATCAATAGCCGGTGTAACCTCTATTCCTACCCCTTCTGTTGGAAACTTACCTTTTTGTAGGACTGTTTACACTGTATGCAAAAAAGAGTACGAAAGCGAGAAGACGTATATGAAATCCTATATTTTATGCCCTTACTGCGATGGCGTCTTTTTGGCTTCAGAGAAGGCTTCACCTCCAAATATTACTCTTCAAATTTTAGATCAAGAGAGGTTGGCAGGTCCCATTTCAACAAGCTTCCAAGGCTATCCTTCAAGTTCATCTGCCAGAGCCCGTCCGTTGCCAAGGGTGATCGGAGGAGGACGACCAGCAGGACGAGTCCAACCACCAATTACTCGTCTAAATTCAGCACTAGTCCATCAACAAACAATTTTCACCTACAATACTGGTCGGTTAACAAATTTCTCTTCCTCTGCCATATAAAGCTGTTATATTAATATTTAATACATTTTTTCTATGAACCAGGCATGCAGCCACGTCCAGGTATATGGGTGAATCCATATCAATGGGTGTATACTTCAACTTTATCACCACCTGACACCCAAGCTATTGTTCCTTTACATCAGATTCCTGCTCAATACCATACATACAATCCTCAAAACCTCACCTCTGCTGGTTTGTGCCAATAACTTCTCTTGTTGATGTGACATAAAAGTTGTTCCTCAAGTCTAAATCTATGGCACCTATATTTTTTTCTCACAGTTGTTCCAAATTCATATCGGAGCTGGGCTCCAAATGAAAGGCAAGTTCAACCACAAGGACCACAAAGAGAGGCTCAAGTAGTTTCTTTGCGACAAAGGGAGGTCCTAGCTCTATATTCCGCTGGCATCTATGGTAGCAACCTAGGAGTTGGTATGCCCAAACACCTGTTTCTTTAATGTCTTATTGATCACCGGAGTTCTTATTGCAAATTTCATTTTTCAGCTGCCCTGTTAGATTCACCCAGAAGTATGCAGCCAATGAATTCCTCACCTTCTGCAATGCCAAATCCAGAACAGAGGACTTTGGAATCAAGTTCAATCGTTCAAGAAGATCAAGCGGCTGCTAGGATACAGGAGATAACTATGACTCCATTGCTTGGTAAGTCTTTCTGTATGAGAATGGTCCTGCCTAGTTCAAACCGCTATAAAACTAAGGCTAGTAATTATCTGGTTCAATTTCTTTTAAATGTTGCAACAGATTTTCTGAAAGAAAATTTTCTAGTTGCCAACAATTAAATATAAAAAGTGTCATTTCCTAACACTTTTCTTTGACCCATGTATAAGTAGAACAACATGGTCTAGTAAGTCCAACATTGCGGCTACATAAACTTTTATTACACGATATTATTATAACAATCTAACACTTTGAAACATATGCGCTTACATATGCCTTCCATTACCTTACAGAAGGCCCAGATGTCAACAATCCGCCGTTGAAGGACGAGAAGATGACTCCAGTAGAAAGCACTGATAGCTACAATCCATCAACCACCCAACGAGCAGATGAATTCACCATCAGAGAACAGGAGGCAGGTAGCCAGAGACCATTCGAAACACAGTTAAGTTCTGAACAGTTTGGCAATCCACTGAATGTTGAACAAGCCACAACTGATACCAAAGACAACTCCGGAGATTTCGACTCAGAAAACGGAAGAACCCAAATGGCAGAGTAAGAATAGAGTCATATCAGAATTTTCTTGCACATGCTCATGGAGGAAATGAGGGGAGCATGTAAATTGTGACAAATAAGAGAGACTTGGTTGAAAATAGATTAGAACATAATAAAACTGAAGATTGGATTTTCTCCCCTTTTTCCGGGATAGAGATCTTTAACTGCAAGTTCTTTTTGCTTCTGAATCAATAGTTACGAATGTTAACAACTGTTGTGGAAGAAGCTTCAGAAATTTGTAATGGAGTTGATAAGTCAATGTAAAAGTCAACAAATATTAACAATTGGCTTATATTGGATGAATCAACCGGTCAGGTCAGCATAAACGGAGTATAAAAAGTTAAGATCGGATCATAAATAATTTATTCTATACCCTGCATTATTTTTATATTTTCCCTGACCGACTCTCTCTCCTCGTCTTCCTTCTCTCATCTCCCATACATTGCTAACTTGATCATACGAGAGCGTCTCAAAGTCTTACCAACGAGGCCTTCTAACCATTCTCTTTATGAGAGATCATCTCGGTTGCCAAAAGCAACCGTCCAACCAACCTTCCGACAAGCATCCAATCATCCTACCACAAAACATATCAACACCGATAAACCATGGAATTAGTAAAAAGTTCAACAAATTATGTAAAAAGATGACAAAGTGGAAGGAATTTTTGTCTTCTAGCTAGGGGGAGAAATGAGATGCTTCTTTTAGCTAGGAATTTTCATACATAGTAAAAAATACATGCATGGTAAAAGGAGAGAGAGATGGGAAGTATCAAACAGATATAGTCAGTAGTTTGCATTTTTCTTTTTACCTGAAATCCTTACCATTTACCAAACGAAACTGAAAAAGGAAAAAAAAAAAAAAGGACTTACCGTACAATCACTGGGCACGTTCTTTTATATAAGTTAGTTAATTCGGTTACACTCTTTTCATCCTTGGCAAGTTGGCACAAGCTCTCTCTTTGTAAGACGGCTTTGATATATTAAAGTCTCTTCAGTTTTCTTGTCTTTGTGAAGGATTTTCAGTTGTTCTTCATCTGTTGTGTGTTTCTTTTCTTGTTTTAGTGGAAAATATGTAAGTTTTTGGTTCTTAGACTCCTCACGTTTTTTCTCTGAACGAAATGTTAGTTCTGATTTTTTTTTTGGTTTGATCTTTTTCACTCTCTAGTTCTATACAAACTTGGTTTATTGAGAAAGCAATTATCTCTCTCGATTTTAGTTTTTGTTTTTTTACATCTTACTGATGCAATTTGCATGAAAACAAGAATGCAAAACACAAAAATAATACCAAAAAAACAAAAACCAAACGAAAGTTTCAGTTTTCCTTCATCTTCTTTGGGTTTATTTTCTAGTTCACCATAGAAGTAAAAGAAGGTTTGCACCATTTCTTTATCTGCTGGACTCTGAAATTTTTTTTGTTTTGACAATCTACTTTGTTCTGTACTACTTGGTTTATCAAGTTATACCCTGTAAAAAAAAATTTTCATACTTGTTTTCATTTCTTGGTTAAAAGAATCATTTGGTTTCTATTCTTGGTCGATAAAATTCTTGATCTTTTTTATTTGGCTACTTTTATATAGTTTTCAAGCATCATTTCAAGCAAGATTACAAGGATCAATGGCTGGTAACGATCAAGGAGAAGATAAAGGGGTGGGGGAAGGCAATGGGAAAGAACCAGCTTTAGACTACTTTGAAGAGTTAACACTAGCGCCTGGCTGTAACAGTTCTAGCAGTAGTGCAAGCTCAAACTCCGGGACTCAGGGATCAATGGGTGATCTGAACTTCGTTACTACCCCTTCTGCTAGAAACCCACCTTCATGTAGGACTGGTTGCACTGTATGCAAGAAAGAGTTCGAATGCCCTAGGATGTATATGAGCTTTTATGTTTTATGCCCTTACTGCAATGACATCTTTTTGGCTTCAGAAAAGGCTGTACCTCCAAATATTAGCAGCTGCATAGATTCAGTAGATCATGCTGCAAATATTATTCCATGCAAATCAAGCTTTTGTTCATCTGCACTGAGTTCATCTGCAACAATGCCTTCTGTTCTAATAGGGTTTCAAGCCACTGGCTCTAACAGCTCTAGCAATACTGCAATCTCAAACTCTGGGACTCGGGGATCAATGGCTGGTGTAACCTTTATCCCCACCCCTTCTGCTGCAAACTCACCTTTTTGTATGACTGTTTGCCCTGTATGCAAGAAAGAGTTCGAATGCGATAAGACGTTCATAAAATCCCATATTTTTTGCCCTTACTGCGATGCCTTCTTTTTGGCTTCAGAGAAGGCTTCACCTCCAAATATTACTCTTCAAACTTTAGATCAAGAGAGGTTGTCAGGTCCCATTTCAACAAGCTTCCAAGGCCATCCTGCAAGGATGACTAATTCTGACCGCGTATTTGCATCATCCTCGGCTGCTATTAATAGAGATTATCAACGTCAATATCCTTCAAGTTCATCTGCCAGAGCACGTTCGATGCCAAGGGTGATAGGAGGACAACCATCAGGACAAGTCCAACCACCATTTCCTCATCTAAATTCAGCACTGGTCAATCAACAAACAATTTTCACCTACGATATTGGTCGGTTAACAAATTTCTCTTCCTCTGCCATATAAAGCTGTTATATTAATATTTAATATATTTTTTCTATTAACCAGGCATGCAGCCACGGCCAAGTATATGGGTGAATCCATATCAATGGGTGTATACTTCAACTTTATCACCACCTGACACCCAAGCTGTTTTCCCTTCACACCAAATTCCTGCTCAATACCATACATACAATCCTCAAAACTTCACCTCTGCTGGTTTGTGCCAATAACGTCTCTTGTTGATGTGACATAAAACGTTGTTCCTCAAGTCTAAATCTATGGAACCAATTTTTTTTTTTTCTCACAGTTGTTCCAAGTTCATATTGGACCTGGGTTCCAAATGAAAGGCAAGTGCAACCACAAGGACCACAAAGAGAGGCTCAAGTAGTTTCTTTGCAACAAAGGGAGGTCCCAACTCCATATTCCGCAGGCATCCATGGAAGCAACCTGGGAGTTGGTATGCCCAAATACCTCTGTCTTTAATGTCTTATTAATTAACGGAGTTCTTATTGCCAATTTCATTTTTCAGCTGCCCTGTTAGATTCATCCAGAAGTAAGCAGCCGATGGCATCCTCACCCTCTGCAATGCCAATTCCAGAACAAAAGACTTTGGAATCAAGTCAAGCGGCTGCTAGGAGACAGGAGATAACTATGACTCCATTGCTTGGTAAGTCTTTCTGTGTGAGAATGGTCCTGCCTGGTTCAAATCGCTACAAAAATGGGGCTAGTGATTATCTGGCTCAATTTCTTTTAAATGTGGGAACAGATTTTCTGAAAGAAAACTTTCTCGTTGCCAACAATTACCTATAGAAAGTGTCGGTTCCTAAACCCTTCTCTTTGACCCATGTAGAAGTAGAACACCATGGCCTAGTAAGTGCGACATTGTGGCTACAGAAATTTTTATTACACGATATCTATCATAACAATCCAACACTTCGAAACATATGTGCTTACACATGCCTTTCATTACCTTACAGAGGGCCCAGATAGCAACAATCCGCAGATGAATTCACCGTCAGAGAACAGGAGGCAAGTAGCCAGAGGCCATTCGAAACACAGTTAAATTCTAAACAGCTGGGCAATCCACTGAATGTTGAACAAGCCACAACTGATACCGAAGACAACTCCAATGATTTAGAATCAGAAAACGGAAGGACTCAAATGGCAGAGTAAGAATAAAGTGATTAGAATTTTCCTGCACATGCTTATGGAGGAAATGAGGGAAGCATGTAAATTGTGACAAATAGGAGAGACTTGGTTAAAAATAGATTAGAACATAATAAAACTGAAGATTGGATTTTCTTCCCCTTTTTCCGAAAGGAACTTTAACTGCAACTCCTTTTTGTCGCTGAATCAATAGTTACAAAAATTAATAACTGTTGTGGAAGAAGTTTCAGAAATTTGTCATGGAGTTGATCGGTGAATGAAAAAGTCAACGAAACTTGTCCTTCCGGGCCGAATAAGAGCAAATTGTGAAACTCTGATTGACCTTGTGACATCTAATAGGTATAACTAAAAGCCCTAATCATCAATAGATCCAATCACGCCAAAATGATCGCCACAAGCAAGCAATTGGTATCCAAAAAACCACATAAAATAGATACACAGGATTGTCAAAGGAAATCTAGTCTAGACATTATAAAAGTAGCTCACTCTGCCCTGCACCAAACACTGAAATTTTAGCTCATCATGATAAAATTAAGGACCACCAACTCCACAAGCCAACAAGTATATGATCCCAGCACCTAGACAAACGTACTTGGATAAAGCACAAACACAAAAAGCTCAGATGACCACTTGCAAATGCATATGCTAAGATAGTCATCTTCATTACCCAGTAGCTGCTCAAGTTTATCAAGACTTGGAAGGCGTTTGTCAGGGATTCATCTTCATTACCCAATAGCTGCTCAAGTTTATCAAAACATGGATGGCGTTTGTCAGGGATTACAGGTTTATACAATAGTAACAACAAATGCAAGAAGAGCAATGACAGAATCATACAGCTAAAGTAGGAAATAGTATTTGAGGGAAGAATCAGATAATGAAAACCAAGGGCATTAGATGCTTGAAAAACACAAACTTGTGATACAGATATTTATTTCTCATCAATCTTGCAGTTTATGACCAAGGCTCAAACTCAACTTAATCTTGAACAAGGTGATACTTAACATGGTAGCCATCATAAAAACAGCTTGAGAAAGCAGAGTCAAACTTCAAAATAAAGTGCAAGGAGATACGTTTTACTTACGTGAACCAGCACGCAAGTTAAATGGTATTAAATACAGAAGCTTTTACTCTCCAAAACAACATTAATCAGTTCACTGTCATAAAAACAGTTTACGAACCATAATCCAGCAGAAATTACAAAGCATTTATTCATCATTTCACCATAAGAACACTAGTTTATAGTAACACACAAACAACTGTAACATAAAACCCAGCCTCAATGCCTACCATTAGAAATTCACATCAGCACTATGGCAATAAAAGGGACAACAGTCAAACTGACAAGATAATCAAAAACCAAAGGGGTTTTATCAATGAGGAATCGACAATTACAGTTTAAAAAAGTCAAAGGCATAGATTGTAGAATGTTACATAGGAAATCAATCCAGTCCAAATCAGATAGAGCATCTAAGAGTCAACATCAATGTCAATTAAACAAACACCCCAAGAGTTTGTTAACCTTAAAACGACACAGGCAAAGACTATAAAAGCCAAAACAAAAGATCTGATTCCCCAATCAACATATTATAACACTATCTTTACCCTCCACCCTAAATCATCTCACCATCATTACATGATTATTTCTTGTTTTTACTTCCACCACCACCGCCGACATTGTTCCCTCCAGCCTCCTTCTGCGCCGCCTTCTTTGCCGCCTTTTCCTGCAAGGCCTTTGCGTCTCTGCCCATTCAAAAAAGACACAATTCCCAAAATCAGACGGAAAAGAATAAAAATAAAATTAGATTGAATTTTAAAAAATTAAGAGAATTAAAAAAAAAAAAAGGAGAAAGAGAAGAAACCTTTCACGGCGTTGTTCAGGTGTTAACCCATCGTCCTTAGTGTTCTTGCCTTTGTTGCCTGATCTGGCTTGAGCCCTTTCTCGATCTCGATCTCTCTGGTTACCACGTTATCTTAAATTAAAGAATTAACAAAAATAAAAATACCCCACTTTTTTTAAAAAAAATTAAGCCCAAAAAAGTTACGAATTATTCATTAATCAAACAAATTAAAAGGATATGAGTCATTGTTGATTCTCGGAAACCAAACAACGATCAGCGAAAGTTGAGCCCTGAAAATTTCAAAGAGGAATAATCAATCAAACAATTAAAACAAAATAAGGGTAAATAAGTGAATTATTTGAGAGAATGAGAAAGAAATAATACCCTTGATTGAGCCAAGTGGAATTAGGGAATTGGAAAATTTTGTGAGGAAGAAAGAAGACGTGGACTCAGGATAATAAATAAATAAATATATAGCTGGATGTCAATTTCCAGCCATTTGATTTGTGGAAAAATGGATTCCGCTTTAGGGAGTACTCTCTTCTTCACCGTCCGATTTTAAATACTTTTTTTTGACCGCCTCTCCTTCGATGTTGAGTTTTGGATTTGGGCCTTTAATGTTGGGCTTACTTTTATCTGTTCTTGTAACAAAAATTTATCTAATAATGGTCCACTAAGCGTTTCAAATATGCCTACTGCATAAAATTATAATAAAATAAAATTAGATTAAATAAAATTATTTTATTTTATATTAATTATAATAAAATTAAATTAAATTAAGTAATATTATTTTATTTTATATTTAATATGTGTAAAAATAAAATAATTTATTTATTAATTAAAATTATCATTTTTATAATTTATATAATTTAAATTATTAATGTAATTTAAATATATAATAAGATATTTAAATTCAATTCATAGATTAAAAATACTTTTTTTAAATCATTTTATATTAAAAAGATAATAATTTTTTTATAATTTTATTCATTTTTTATTAGATCTTATTTACTTTTTAGGTATAAATTAAATATAATATAAAATAATTATATAAGATAACATATCGTGTCTAGTCAACTTATGCTTAATAATTTTCATTTATATATTGATCTAGTCTTAAAACTTATTTTTTATTTATACTTGTATTTTAGTAAAATGTATTTTGAAATTAAAAATAATAAATAATTAAAATAATATATAACATTTATTTTATCAGATAAAACATAAAAATATAATGGATTATGTATTAAATAATTTTCTTAATAAACAAATAAACCACGCATTAACATAAACAACGGCGCGAATTTGCAAAAAGAAAAAACGAAAGTAGGGATTTATTAGTAAAATTACAGTTGCCTTTAGTTTCCGGGAAGCAAGGAAAGTAAATGAAAGGCCCTCGTGATTGCCTTCGGATTCGGTCATGTATAAATGTGTAAATGATATATTAATACTTATAAATTATTCGAATTCGATTCTATTATTATCGAATCGAATTTGATTTCGAGTAACTCGATTTATCAATTGAATCAAATTTAAATATTTTTATATTCAATTCGAGTAACTCGTAAATTTAATCGAATTTTTATATTTAAATATATTTTTATTATTTTAATTAATAAAATATTTTAAATTCGAGTTCAAATTTGAGTATAAATAATCAAACTCTTATCGAATATACGAATCGAGCTTATTTTTACATATTAATCGAACTTAATCGAACGAATTCGAGTAACTTAATTTCGATCACAAATTAAACTCTAATTAAAAAATAAAACTCAATCAAATTCGAATCGAATATCAAATTACGAGTTGTGAGTGAAATTTAAACTTCTCACTATATTGATTTAACTCAACTCAATTTACCCTTAATCATGTGTCCAAACTCTCTCTTGTTTCTCTCTTTCTCTCTCCCTCCGTTGAAGAAAAGAAAAACAAAACCAGAAATTGACAGAGACAGAAACAGAAACATAAAAGGGCAAAGCAAAGAGAGAAAGACCATTTGTTTGGACAAAAGGAAAGCCCTTTTTAGTGCTAGCCCTGAGTTCTTCTGTACATACCGACAAACTGCCACGCAAATACTAAGGTATCTGCCGTTTATAAATTATTCACTTATATTTATAAAAAAAAATTCGAAATAAATGTTGAGAGTCGTACATTCAATAAATGATCACCAAAAATTCGAATCAAAATTTTTCATCGAAAATGATAAATTTTTACCATTTGAATCAATAATTTATTAATTTTATTTATTTATTTATTTTATAATATGATTTCCACTTTTAATTTCGGTTTCTTTATTCCCTCGTTACCCCTTTTTTTTTCTTCGCCTTTCATTTCCAGGAAATCTAAGAACTTTCTCTGTATTCGAGGCCTTCATTTTGGCGATAAATTTTTTTTTTTTTATATTACTAATTCTGAACAAGTTCGTTCTTTTTTGTTTTTTAACTGAATGCAATGGAAAGTAGTAACCGGAGGCTTACGCTTTTTGAGCAGATGTCAGCGGTTGACAACGGCCGGAACACTCTGGCTGGTTTAACTCTCGAAGCCGTTTTGGGAAACGTTAAACGGACTGAACCACCGCCGACTCAGAATCGTACGCTTCTGGATATTATACGAGACGATGGGTCCAACAAGGACAAGAAGAGTTGGAAAACGCTTCGAGATAAGCTCCGGCTCAAGCGATCCGTCTCTGCTTGGACTTCCTCGGTTACTATCCGGCTTCCGATGTTAATGTTCATGGTGACGGATCCCAGTTCTTGCGGCGCGGTTCGTTTCGTTCTAACTCGGTTGACTCGACTCGAGGTGGGGATGGAGGTGAAGGTGCCCTGGTTTCTGACCCGCCGGTTGTGAACTCTCGGTTGCAATTGGCGCGGAGGGATTCGGTTCGTTTCGGGCATAACCCGAGTCAGACCGATCACGATGATTCGGTTGATGTCAGCATGCCGGGCGATGCTCCGTCGAGAAGCTTCAGGCCATCAAATACTCGCCATCATTCGACTCATTCTCCTTCTTCGAACACCGCCGGTAACGAAACTGACAGCAGCGACGACGACTCTCCCATGGCGCTTGAGCGACCGCGCCGACTGAGAGCAGCATTGGAGGAGGAGAGGGCATTGTCTGCGAGAGAAGCAGTGGCGGCACAGGAAGCAGAGGAAGCGGCAGAGAACAATTCTCCGCCACCAACTGTTGCGGCTGAGGAGCCGGTGAGGATGTCATTGATGGATTTATTGGAGGAAACAGACCGTCAAATGGGGCTTTCAGGATCGAGATACACAGTGGGCGACGACGATGACTATTACAAGGAGGAAGAAAAAGAAATAGTTGTAATCGAAGCGAGCCGTGGTATCGAGTACACGTGTTGCGTGTGCATGATCAGGCATAAAGGTGCGGCGTTCATTCCCTGTGGGCATACATTTTGTCGGCTCTGTTCAAGGGAGCTTTGGGTTCAGCGAGGGAGCTGCCCACTTTGCAATGGCTTCATCTTGGAAATTCTTGATATCTTTTGATATCGTTTTTCTAATTCTTGCTTCTTCTTCTTCTCTTTAATTTTAGTAATTCTTTTTCAAAACCAGTAGTTTAAAATTATCTCCCATCTGTGATTGTGAAGAAATTGTGCAAACAATGGTTCTTTTCTTCTTCTCAGTTTCTTTCTTTTTCCTCCAATTTTTGTTTGGTTTTAATGAATGGCTATCATTGCAAAGTGGTTGACAACTTTACTTTCCTGATTCATGGCCATGACCCAGACCCAGGGTTCTCTTTTCCTTTTCTTACCCTGGAAATTGTATAGGGAATTTATGTTTCTTGGAGCTAAGATAACATCTGTTGATAAGACAGAGGTGAATTGGTTGATGGTAATAATATTTTTTTTATTGTCTGTATGTTCCAAAATGAATGGAGGTAAAGAAGAAAATGTGGAATGGTATGGACCAGTGGGCCTGATGATTATGTCTTGAAAAGAAACGGTTGGGTGAAAAGCAAAGCTGTCTCTGGCTTTGTAACTGTTGAAAAAGACCAGGAGGGTGAATCAGGGATGGGGTTGGTTGGTTTTTGTTTCCGAATGTAAGATTCTCTCAATGGTAACAACAGGAATTCACAGAATCAAGTTTTGATTCATTTTCAGAGTGTGAGAGATAGGTTTTAGTGTTTGTAGATTTTGGAGAAAAAAAAAAACCTTCATAGATGATAAACTTGACAGCCATCATCATTGGATCAACAGGCATGGAAACATGACTGTTTAGAAAAGCCACTTTGCTATGTTTAATGAGGTGGGACAGAGGTTGTAAGCCACAGCAACCTGCCTCAGAATCAATTTCAACCAGAACCAAGAAAAAATATAATATTAATAAAAGCTTAAGCCATACTCAGAAGTTACTTGCTACCTGAGAGAAGCCACGAGTGCATTAATGAACCATGATTTCCCATTACTGTGGAGACCACTCTCTTTCTACGCAAAAATAAAAACTTGGTAGCCTTTCGGCTTTAGTACCAACTACCAAGCAATCACTTGGCTAGTTATAAGGGGTAAGGAAAACAACATGCACAACTCGAGAAGTCAACAGAAGCAGGTTATAACTCGCTCAACAGGGTGGGCAAATCTCTTAAACTACAAAGGGCTGTGACCAAAAAAAAAAAAAAACTAGAAAGGTTAAAGCTTAATAAAGAAAGGGTTAATGTCATGAATGACCAATAAATTATAATAAAATATTCAATGTATTACTTGAATTTTAGAATTCTTTAATATGACACTTGAATCATGAATCTGTTAACTACTGAGATACTCACCTCTAACGTTACTAACTTCAAATGATGACATGACAGACAAACATATTCTAACTATCATATTAGTTAATAGATTAATAGTTCAATACCATATTAAAGATTTTTAAAAGTTAGGTACCACAAAAAACATTTCATTATAATTTAAGAATCATTCGTAACATTAAACCATAAAGAAAACGGATCAAGACACTGACATTGTTTCATTGAATTTTTCCTTGTGATAAGAAATTAAGTGAATGATGCATGAATGAAAAATCCTATCTGATCATTCATGCTGAAATTTTGTATAGAGTTACCATTATCTCCAAGATTGGTATTGAAGCTTAACCTGGTGTAAAGACACCTAGAATGCTAGTGTTGTGTAACTATAACCAAAAAGGACTTCAGTAAAATGCTAAGATTCCTTTTATGGTACTTCATCAAGATGATAATGAATTTGGCTAGAAGGAAAAGAATAAATAAATTTTATTTATGTTGGAATTAGGAACTCCAAAATCCTTCTGAGAAATGAGTAATTGAGCATCAACACCGGACAAATAACTATCTACTGTTTCACAAAACTTGAATTCAATCACCCCATTGATCCAAATATAATATCAAGCAAAGGCAGCAATACAATAAATCAAACCAAATATAGGTTAAGCAGAGATTTGAATTAGACAAAGATGTCTGTCAGACAACATAAAAGTTTATGCTAATGAACATTTACACAGCAATACATTTATGTTTCCATTGACTTAGAGAGAAAGAGAGAGGTTCAACCGGACAAGCTTATGCTTCCACAATATGCAAAATACAAAAGTTCTGCATGTTAGTAAAAGCATTAATTAGGTTTTTTCTGAAACCAATAAGAAAATAGATTGATCTCAGACATCATGACTTCCATTTATAGCCTAAAAAAAAGCCACCACATATAACAACTATTTGACACCTAGAATACTACTCGGAAACATAAACACTTTGATGTGTATTATGAATTCCAAGACGTCCAACAAAAAACATAATATCAGCTTCTATACTTGTCAGACAAAGGAATAATACTGAGATACTCGACCACCAGATTAAACCAAGAGGGAGATTAAAGGGCCACAAAAAAGAATGTTCAGAAGAACACTTATCCTTTGGTTCTCATAATTGTGATGCTGCCTTTTCCTCCTTCAGTACGAATTTTAGTTTTACCAACAACAGGCTTCCCAGAAAAAGCAGAAGTCGGAAAAGCGGCAGTGAGATCTTCGTTGCTTTGTTTCGATTTTGATGGTGGTGGAGTTTGTATTCTCTGGTTTATATCCTTCAGGGTAACATCCCCATGGAAACCACAGGGTTTAATGAAAGCAAATGGGTAGGCAACAGATGATGCTAGCTTAGGGGGGGCACGTATGAAAGACTTCCTACCTAAATGAGCAACAAAATCCAATCTGACAGTGTTAATGTTAGAGTAATTAAATTTTAATTTAAAATGATGGTAGTTCAGAAGGAAAACAAAATTCAACAGATATAAACAAGAAAGAGAGACACGAGAATATATAGGTTACCTTTGAAAATAACATTTCGATGAGTCCCATTCACCTGCTTTTGAACAGCATCAAGCCCGGACTCAGGTTGGGCATTGCACAACTCTAGGAACAGAAAATCAAGTTTCACATTAAGTTAAGATAATGTTTGACTTAGAGAGAGAGAGAATGATTGAACAATGAAACAGAAGACATTTTGAAACTAAAAAATGAAGATAACAACAGAGTAAAGTACATTTTCTTCAGAATAAAAGGACTCGTATACCTGAAATATCAATTTGAACATCAGATGCCCCAGTAAGATTCCTGAATCTCACATTACACAGCAATCAGAATATATTAATATCACAATCAAACATAAACATTGAAAGTCCATAGAAGCATACATATCATCAGAACTACGTAGCATCTCTGCATCATTAAAATATTCAGCAAGCCACCCTTCACACGACTGATCTAGGCCCTCATAACAGAAAGCTGATGCATCTTCTGCAATATTTTGTTCTAATTAAAAGCCCAAGTACTCATTTGATTCAAGTTAATTATTATTTGTACGGAAATAGACTTGCAAGAGAAACCTGAAAATCCAGCAACCCACTGAGATGCATCAGGTAATACCTCTTCAATTGAATCATCCCTCTCCTAAGCATGGAAAGAAGAAGCAAATAAACAAAAATATGGTAAGAACCATGGTACGTGTAAAGCTTAAATCAATATCAATATTCAAAAGCGTTGATTGCATGTCATGAGAAAGTAACTGGACATAGATCCAACAAGCATATTTTTCAGACCAGCAGAACTCCAGAACTTGTTATAAATAATGAATAAATTATAGAAAAGATAAAGTTTTGAAACTATCAGCAACCTCTAGACAGAAGACATACTACACAAGGTTGCCTAATACAAACAAGTTGCAGATTGATGCACAAAATGATGTGGATGATAGTGTTTTCCTTCTCGGCAATATAAAATGACTAATGATTAACAGATATGTTTTTGAACATCAGGTTCCACATCTAGCCTATGAATCCATGTCAAATTTTCAAAACAAAGTAGAAAGATAGCAGGTTGGAAAAAAATGGCATGCTTCCTTCATGTTCTCAGGAATAAAAATGTTATCTAGCACTCACCCTTGATTTTAGGAATGCAGATGGCATCTCTTCACAGACAAGGGAAGAATCTACTGCATGAGTGTCAAATTGAAGCATTCTACGCCTTTTAACTTGTGAAGATGTCTCCTTCTTATCCTCTGGTTCCTTGCTTATATTATCTGAAGTTCACAATCTTATTACTTTTAAAGGAAAGAGCAGAAGAGATGTTATAAAGAAAAGAAATTTTCAAGGAATATCAAGGAACAAAGCTTACCATTATGACTAACATGGTATGACAGATCCCCACATTCCTTTACAGGGGTTGTTTCATCAAACATGTAGGAAAGGTCCTCCTCGTTCAAGGTCACTTGAGTCCATACATCTTGGGAGGTATCTGTTCAGATGTTATTCAGACATCACTTATCGTATTTTCCAAAATCTTTTCACTCACTTGACTACTTCAAATATACTGGCTAGAAATAAGTCATCATATGAGATAGTAACTTACCAAAATTGGAGTTCTTTTGAACACCATTCTCCCCATGCCAATTCCAAGGCTCCCTGCTACCAGTCAACAATAAACAAAAAAAAAAAAAAATACAGTATTCAGTCCAAAGCAAAGAGCCAATGAAGATTGATTTCACAATGAATTATCCAAAGATTTACCTAAAAATGGAATCCATGCTACATTTTACCAGCACTAAGCAACATCTTAAATAGGGTTTCAACAAATAAGTTAGGAATTAAATCACCAACACAATACATAAAACTACATAGATATAAGGGGGAAAAGGCAATGGAATATTATCCAGATGAATGACAGCAAACAGTAAACATTTCCACATCACAAGTAAAGCAAAAAAAAAGCAAAATTGAAGCATTGGATCCAATAATAGTGAGCCAAACAAACATCACATGTCGAAAATAAAAAGGACACCTGTACCATTTGGATCTAGCAACAAGGAAAGGAGATCATAATCTATATGTTTTTCAGCATGGATTTTTATGCTAATCAAAAAGCATAAAAAGGAAAAAAAAATTAAAACACAGTGACCCTCCGTTTCATTCAGAGCCCACAACTTCACTCCCTCAATTTACCATTTCAGTTACAGTTCAAAATACAAATCCAACATATCCCCACTTCAAAAATTAGAGGAAAAAAATCCAAGCAAACCCATTTCACAAATGTAGCATAGAATCCATAAAAGAAACTCAAAGTGAAGCAAAAACCCATTTGAGAAAACCCAGCATTCATCCCCAAAAATGCAAATAAATTATGATAAAAGCCAAAAATGAAAAAAGAAAAAGCAAAACCATCAGAGAAACATGCATTTTAAAACGCAAAGACAGGAAAGAGAGAAAGAAATTTACTGATCATTGTTGTAATCCATTTCTACTGCTTTCCCTTCAAAACTGAACCCAAATCACAGCCTCTTTTTTGTATCTCTCAGTCTTCACTTCTTCAACAACACCAAAGTAGCCGTTGCACAGAGATAGACAACTTTTTTTCTTCCTCTCACTATTTATCAAAGCAAACCCACCAACACAAATGCATATATAATATTTATAAAGCAGTAGAAGCAGCAGCAACTTCACCGTCTTGCTCTTTGGCCTGTTGCTCGAGATTTGTGCTATAATATTTGTGTTTTTTTGCCGGGAGAGGTTGTAGCGTGATTCACGCGATTGTTTGGGGAGCGTTCGCCAACTGTCCAATTGCAGAAGGCAAACTGTCCTCCGTTAGTTTGAAACTGCCTTGTAGCGTATGGTCCATGTAGGGGCAGTGCATCAGGCGCGTGGTGTTCGGGCTTCGAGGAAAAATTTGAAGCAATAGATAACAGCGTGCTGTAATTAAAGATGGGGTCGTGTTTTTGGTTGGCGTGAAATGACAGTTGACAATGGGGTAAAAGAAAATGGGCCCCTTGACTTGTGCCATCGGATGAAAGAAAATTATGGAAGGTAGATGAATTTGTTTTTTTATTTTATTTTATTTTATTATATTTGAGGTTGATATTATTTGGTTGTCTTTACCAAAATTTTGAGACTTTATTTATAAAGTTAAGAAACTAATTTTGATTGCTTTTCATTGTGCAAGGTCATTTCCATTAATGATTAAAACTAAATTCAAATTAAAATATTAAATGTATAAAAGTTAGTTATGAAAAGAAAGTTATTTCAAGATACGAAAAAAAAATATTTAAGTTTAGATAAAAATGGAAAGTAACTAGAAAATGCTTGAATTATAAATTTGTTATTTTGATAACAAATAAATTGTATAATTTTTTATTAAATAATTAAAAATAATTATTTTTTAGTATTTATTATTTTTAAATTTTTTTGAAAATTTTAATTTTTTGAAAGCATTTAAAATTTAATATTTAAATTTTATTTTATTGGTCAGATATCAATTTTTATTATAAATAAGAGAGACAATTTTTTAAAAAATAATATAAATTAAATTAAAACCAAATAATATATATATGACAATTCAATATACCAATATAACATTTACTTATTATAAAACATTAATCAATTATTAAATTCAAACCTATTTATCCATGGAATAAAAGGCTACTAATATCATCACCCATTCAATTTAATTTTTTATGGATGTTTTAAGAGATAATATAGTAATTTTGGCCAATGATTGTATAAGGATATTTATGTAATTATGATTGCAATAACGTTTATAATAATTTTGGCCAATCATAAAAAAAAGTCCTTTAATAATTATATTAAAAAGGATATTATAATAAATTTAATTAATTATAAAAAATGAGCATTATATTCTATTTGAATGCGTGTGATTTAATTGTCAAATAATTATAAAGGTATCATTTTTATATAATTGTATAAATGTTAAAATTGAATGCGTAATTATACAATAATCAATAAAATATTTTCATAATTATACTTAGAATATATTATAATAATTTTGACTAACAATAGTATGAGATATATTTTCATAATTATGGTAGACAAAGCATCGTATAAAGCAAACAATAAGGCATTTTTTTTTTAAAATTGTGGCAGAGAATATTATAGTAATTTTAAAAAATTATAATATAAGTGATAGTTTTGTAATTATGGTAAAAATACATTATAGTAATTATGGTTATAGGGTATTATAATCATTTTAGCAAATTATAAAATTGAAAAGTATTTTTGTATTTATGATATGAGCAACATAATTGTAATTTTGAAATATATGATAAGAGGGCATTTTTGTAATTATGATTGTATGTGCATTGTGATAACTTTGAGTAATAATGGTAAAAATGATATTTTAATAATTATGTTAAGAGGGGGTATTATAGTAATTTTAGTTAATAATAGAAATAAGGATATTATAATAAATTTGGATGAATATAAAATCAACTGTCAAGTAATTAAAAAGTATTATGATTATTTATAAAGGGATTAATTTTATATTATTATATAAATGTAAAAATTTAATGAGTAATTATGAAGCAATCAATAAAGTATTTTCATAATTATGCATAAACGATATTATAGTAATTTTGATCAATTATAATATGAAAGATATTTTATTGATTATGATAGGAAAAACATTGTATGAATCAATCAAAATAGTTTTTTTTTTTTTTAGTTATGGTTAGAAGGTATTATAATAATTTTAGCATTTTCATAATTATGATTAAAGGATTTTATAGTAATTTTGACAAATTATAATACGTGAGATATTTTTATAATTATGATTAGAGGATATATTTGTAATTATGGTAGAAGAGGTATTATAGTACTTTTGGCAAATGATGGTTGGGTGGTATTTTTGTAATTATTATTATAGAAGCATTATAATAACTTTGACAAATTATGTTAAAAAATATATTTTAATAATTATGGTAAAATAATAATATAATAATTTTAGTTAATCATATAAAAAGAGATGGTACAATTAATTTAGATATATGTAATTTAATTGTAAGTATTTGAAAGAATATTATGATCATTTCAAAAGTAGTTGATTTGATATTATTGTATGAATGGTAAAATTTAATGAGTAATTATGAAACAATCAAAAAAATATATTTGTAATTATCTTAAAGAGTATTACAATAATTTTAATCAATTATATTATAAAATGATATTTTCACAATTATGTTAGGAAAAACATTAAACGAAGCAATCAAAAAGATATTTTTTATAATTATAGTTAAAAGATATTATAGTAATTATAATCAAATATATTATGAAAAGTATATTTGTAATTATGGTAAAAAAATTAATATAAGTACCTCCAAAACAAAAAAATCTCAAAAAATTATATATAATTTTATAAATTTTAAAGTGTTTATTAAATAATTAAAAAATAAAAAATAAAAGAAACTAAAACCTAAAAAATGACATGCTATGGTCAAAGTACACGAGACTATAGACTACATATCATTGAGGTGTGCTTAAAAAAATGATAAAATTTTTTTATTTTTAAAAATAAAAATATAAAAAATAAAGCTCGGTATAATGGGTCTTACAAGTAAAAAATATAATCTTTATAAATATATATATATTTTTTAGTTTTTTAAAAAAATTTTAATTAAAAAAATAAAAGAAAATAAAAGATGCAAAAAAGTAAAAAAAAAATCTGAACTAATAGTTTGGTGACAAGTAGCACCGCGGAAAAGACAATGTCAGCCTTTGCATCGGCTTTTGAAAGCAGAATAATAAAAAAATAAAAAATAAAGGCCAATAAAAGCATAAAGAAACACCAATAGGATTTTAACACGTGACATACTATGGGTACAACATTTATATAAACGATTTGATCCAAAAAGGAAAAAAAAAAAAAACAAAATAAACCATACTTAGGCATGCTAAGAATAGTAAATAGATTACGAGTACAATTGAACGAGTGATGAAATTAAAAATAATAATTATGAAAATTAATTATTATAATAAAGAGATGAAATATTATAATAATTGGATTAAAATTAATAATATAAATATGTAAATACAACGGTGATAATAATATTAAGTATGAAATTAATTGCTTAATTAAAAGTTATTGATTGTTATGATTAAAAATTATATACTTTATATTGGGTATTCCACAAAGTAAGTGAACTTAACATATTTATCTAACATTAAGCATATAATTATTAGTACTTTCTTTGAAATTTATCTTATAAATATTGAGAATAGTGGAAATTTTATTGTATTATCTCCATATTTATTCCCTTTACTCAACATCAAAGTTTATTATAAAATATTTCTAAAAAAAAAAAAAACAAATGTTGCCTATTAAAAAAAACAAGATTACCATAATTAAAAGTAGAATAGATGTATAGATATATTCATTGGAATTGATTAAATTGCTAAAAAATATTATGTCCATGACAATTTGTGATGTTGCAACCCTTAATTTTTTCCAGGCTCTTTTATCTTAGTTGTTTTTTACCATTGCTTCTAGTTTGTTGTTTTTGGTATTAAAAAAATAATGGGTTTGGGTTAATTCATTGTTTGCTGGTAAGAGTGTTAAATGAGCAATTCTTGCAGCTTCAACAACATGGAGATGGGGGCTTTATGGAATTTGCATCTGAACTACATTGTTAATTTTAAGAGTGATAATGATTCGGTTCAGATTAAGATTGATTTGATTTTTTGAATATTATATAATATTATAAAAATTTTAAATTTGATTTAAATTTGAATTGAATTTTTATTCGATCCGAATCAAATCGAATCAAATTTTATTAGTTTGTTTTATTGATTTTTATTTTTAATTTTTATATATTATTTTAATATATTTAAATAGATTTTGATATAAAATTATTATTTTATTTTATAAAAATTTAAAATATATATTAAAATTAAAAAAATATATAATTTAGTTTGAAATCCACTCCAAATATAATATGTATGTTTAGTATATAAATTTAATTCAAATTAAATAAAAAATTTTATTGGAATCAATTTTTTTTCTCAATTCTTACTTTCACCAACTTGGATAACTTGTCAACACTTACCTTCACCGACTTTGGGAAGCTTTGACTGTGGGAAGCTTTTGAACATGGAATATCACTAAGAAACAAACTTCTTAGTGAACTAATCCTAACAAACAAACCTATAGTAAATATAAAACACAAACTTTCCCATGAAACAAATAAAGTTTCTCAAATTTATAATTATGAAATAATCCTAAATAAATATATAAGTAGATATAGCCATGATTTTTTTATTATCGATCAATTTGGATGAATATGTAAATTTGATTCATTTTAAATTAAAAATAATAATAAAATTAAATGTTGTAACGATAATATTAAAATTAATAATATAAATATATGTTTAATTGCACATATAAAATGATCAAATAAGATATGACAATTAATTATCCTACTAAAGATAAAAAAAATTATAATAATTAAAAAATGCATACCATTTCAATTTTACATTGGAAACTCTTATTTGTACCTCATTTTTTATCTTCACATATTTTTAAAATTATTTTAAATAAATTTACTTAATTATCTTTTTTCAAATCCCTTTTATTTTAAAGCTTCCGAATTTATAAATCTTAAAGATTTTAAAAGTTTTTAAATTTATGTATCTGAAAACTTTTAAAAGTTTTAATCTTAGATTGTTGAAATCAAGAAAAACCCAAATACCCATATATTGTAATCAGGTACTCCTTCTATTAAAATTATAGTTTTTTTTAAAATAAATTCTAAATGAATTTATAATTATTTGAAACAATTTTTTTTTTTTGTAATGTTGTGAAAATTTTTGAAATTTGAAATTTCCTTAATTGAATTTTTTTTATTTTGTTAGAATTTCACAAAATTAAATAAATATTTTTTTGTTAAATCGGGATGAAATTGATTAGATGAATTTTTTTGAAAATCTTAAACCTAAACCCTAAATGTAACTTTTTTTAAGATTTATTAAATACAAAAATTTAATAAATTAATTATAAAATTTATTGAATATACATATTAAAAACTTTTAAAATTAAGATAAAAATAATTAAATAATTTTACTTAAAATTGATTTTAAAAAATATAGGAAAAAAAGAAAAGTACAAACAGAAACACCCTTTACGTTAAAACAATCCATTACCCTCAATAAATTCTTCCTCTTTCAATTGAAAACTTAAAAAAAAAAAAAAAAAGGTAGGGTAATTGGAAGCCCAAATGCAACCATGGTGCAGTTGGGGGCAACGGCTATATAATTGGCCCCAAAAATATCTCTACTTGTTTTGGGTATAAACCTGAAATCGACACTACTTGCCGTCAATAGTCTCGCGCTGACCACAATGTGACTGTGGATACGATGACCTGGCCGAAACTTATTGGTAAAGGATCATTGTCTCCGGTTCCACCGTTAAGATGTTCGATTTTTTTTGTTTTTTAAAAGAAAAACCAACAGAAAATGAAATACTTGGAAACCACAAGATCAAACCCACTCTCTGAACAAAAAAAGAATAAGGACCGTTGGAAACGTTTGGGCAGGTGAAGGGAAATTTAGGCTTTTGGATCTGGAAGAGCGAAAATGAACATATTCAGATTAGCAGGTGATATGACTCACCTGGCCAGCGTTCTCGTCTTGCTTCTCAAGATCCACACCATCAAATCTTGCGCCGGTAATTTTTTTTTAGGTTTCGAGCTTCGATTTTTTATTTTTGATTTTTTTGAATTGGCACAGGTATTTCTTTGAAGACTCAAGAGCTTTACGCTGTCGTTTTTGCTAGCCGTTACTTGGACATTTTTACTGATTTTATATCTCTTTACAACACTTTGATGAAATTAATATTTTTGGGAAGCTCGTTTTCGATTGTTTGGTATATGCGTGGCCATAAGGTTGTTCGAAGATCTTACGATAAAGACCAAGACACTTTCCGCCATTATTTGCTTCTATTGCCTTGCCTGCTCTTGGCCCTTCTTATTCATGAGAAATTCACCTTCAAGGAGGTCTCTTAATTTTTTTCCCTTGAATTTTTTCAATTACGGTTCATTTTGTACTTTTTTGTTTTGATTTATGGAAAATGGGTTCCAGGTAATGTGGACTTTTTCGTTGTATCTTGAAGCTGTTGCTATACTTCCTCAGCTTGTGCTATTGCAAAGGACTAGAAACATTGACAACTTGACTGGCCAATATGTGTTTCTTCTTGGGTATGCTTTAAACTTATCCAATGTTCTAAAAGTACTAATGTTTATTTAATTAATTGACAATACCCTTAGGTCTTGTGCTTTGTTTGGTTTGTTTTAGTTTCGTGAATTTGTTATTTGAATTGGTTCTGCCTTATGTTTAATTTTTAATCATGTATGAAACATAATATCTTTTCAATTAACAATATGTTGTTTGAACCTGAGACTTTCAAGTTGACAGTGTCAGGATAAAAATGTAGGCTTTCCTTTGCATCATGTTTTGGATTCTTAACTGTTCTTTAGGACTCAATGAAGTTTAGTATCTTTGTGAGTTCAGAATTTCTTCATCCTTACGAAGGTTTATATTGGAAGCTTCAAGAGATAATGACTTGGGATTTTTGTTGCCGGTAATATGATTCTGTTACTCTTCTTTACGGTCAGATATCCTTTGTTTCAGAGGACCAAAAGAGAAAAGAATAATAGGCCTGAATTAAGAGTTATAGCCTACATTGAAGAGAGCTAGAGAAAAGGGTTTTTTGGCTAACTAAAAATAAAATTTGTAAGCTGTTGTTTTACATATGATTCCGTATGCATTGGAAGTACTTTTTGCAGTATGGTAGGAAAAACTCAATGCATCATTAACCATGTTACGAATTTCCGAATGAAAAGATTGAGGCATTCTTTTTTAGAATATTTATTTGATGATGTGATGTCTTTCTTGATTTGTACAGGATTTTGAATTTTCCTTTTGTAGTAGATGTGCATGTTTATGTGTGTAATGGACAGATCTGCTTATATGTATTTCTCTTTTATTGCAGAGCATATCGAGGATTATACATTTTTAACTGGATTTATCGATACTTTACTGAACCACACTATGTCCACTGGATACGTAAGTCTCTCTTTCTCTCTCAGAGAATATATTGCTTTGAAAGTTCTATATGCATCATACACGTATAAATTGGTTTATGATTTAACTTTTAAACTTGTGTTAGAAAGGCTGCAAGGGGGTCCTTTCTTCTCTTTCATTTTTCTTCCCCCTTTAAACTTTAAAACATGAGTGGGAGAGGTGAGAAAGACTGACAGTTCATCTATTTGTTGATGTTTTTAGAGCCATATGCCCCACATCTAGTTGAACATAGCCAAATATTTGAATTTGATTTATTTAAGATCAATATCGAAGCTGTTTTTTTTTTTTTAATTGTTGATTGTTAGGATTTTTAGGACCTCTTTGTCTGTTGGTTGTTACACCATTAAAAAGTCAAATTTTAGATTGTTGCTATGATTTGAGCTTTATGTCTAACATATTGCTTATGTTGTTATGGTCTCTCCTTTGTTGTTGTAAGATAATAATTTTTATCTCTTGGATTCTAGTACTAGAAATAAATGTAGTAGTAACTCAGAAAGTGCTTGGGGTTGCATAATTTGTGAATTGCTTCATTTGGCTCTGGACCTAGTTTTTTTCCCTCCCTTTCACACATAGACAGGGTGGTGATCATGGAGTTACCTTGGCAGATATCATTAGCATCGTTCTGGTGGTGTTGGTTAGCTACAGGCAACACGGCATATTAGATTAATACTAGCTTTGACATTCTCAAGAGGGTAGCATGTTCATCTGATGCCCTTGGGCTTTAGTATATATGTGGTGTAATAACTTTTGGAAGGAATTTTCTGGTTTGTAGATCTGTTTCTCTCTTAAATTATTACTTTGTTATGAATGGTTAAAATTGATGACCAACTTTATCATATTGAATGAAGCTGATTCTAGAAAATTTAACCATTTTAGTAGCATATTTGGGCTCTAGTCAATTGCCTATGTTTACATGGGCTTTGGCCTTTCTCGATATACTCTCTTGTGTGCTTATATAGGTTGTTGCTTCTTACATTCTTTTATGGCTCTTGCAGCTTGGATTTCTGGGATTGTTCAGACACTCCTTTACGCCGACTTTTTCTACTACTACCTTAACAGGTGAAAGTCTAAAATTTTAATATACGAAGTTATGGTTGTTTCTATTAATCTGAATCATCTCTTTTATATTCTATGCTTCTTGATGGTTGCAGCTGGAAGAACAACAAAAAACTTCATTTGCCAGCTTGAGATGCTCATGCTTCATGACAAGCAAAGGGTTCCCTTCAGAACCTGGGAATAGATTAATTTTGCAGACAAGTAGCTAAACTTCTGTTGTTTTTGATACTGTCCTTCTATTTTACATGTCATTTAGGGATGTATACCTTTTAAGATCGAAGGCCAATTGTTTGTAGTTCATGAAAATGATTAAAATGTAAGAAAAAGGAATCTTGGGCTCCGTTTGGTACGCCTGAAAAGACTTTTTGGAAGCCATTTTCTGTATTTTCCCATGTTTGGTTAGCTCAAAGAAAATTAGTCACCGGAAAACTTTTTTGGTCAATGGAAAAAGGCAAAGCAATTTGAGCAAATTTCTCCAGTTTTCTTTCTCTTTCACCTTTTTCCATCATCAACATCTTTTCTTTTCTTATTCTCCCTCTTCTTTCCCTTTCATTGCTCTTAATCTCTGTCCCACATTCTCTTATGTTCAATGGCAATGGCCAAAGTTGCCCAAGACCCCACACCCAGCAACTATACATATTCTCATGACCCTCTGTAATTGGTAAATTTTGATGTTTTAGCTTGAAACTCTTGCTAAATGAGACTTGGATTTTGAAGTTTTTATGCAATTTCAAATCTTTAGTATAAAACATTTGTTGGCCTCAAGAAATTCTTTCAAAATTTGAGTACAAAGGTTGAATATTTGGTTAATTGGAATATGGAAATTTTCAGTGCAAAGATAATAAAATTTTGGGTATTTTCCCTTGAATTACTATCGATGGAAATCAAACATTATTTCTCAATTTATGTGCTTAATTTGCCAAATCAGACATAAAGATTGGAACCCTTCATTTTAGTGTAAATTTTGATAACTTAATGAATCACATCCGTTTGCTGTATGACTTGCAATTAGCTTCATGGTCAGCGGTCACAGCATCAACGGAATTGTCTAGTGCTACATTTGTATTGCTATCGGGTTAAAAAAAATGCATTTAAAAATGATAGTTAAAAATTTTAAAAATTTGATATTATTGTAAAAAAATTCAACAAGTAATTAAAAAAGTCTTTAAAAATATGTATAAAATAATAAAATAATTTTTTTATTTCAAATATATTTTTTATCGCAAAAATACTTTGAAGAACCTTTTAATTTTGATTGGAAAATGGAAATTTTAAACTAAATAACATTTAACAATAAATAAATCGGACCATAATTTACATAAGGTATTGGATCATTGAGGTTAGGTGACTCAATAACCCTTGGCCTTGCAAACCCAAATTGCATTCTTAAGGAAATCAGGATGTGCTTAACAAAACATCAACTGGCCACTAAAGCCGAAGCAAAATTTGCAGTTCTTCATGTATTATTAAATCAACAGGCCAAACCATCAAATAAATATCCATGCATGAGAAATTTACTACTAGCAGAAAACCACTGTTCCAGAAGTTTTCTAGATCTTTCATTTACATAAATGTAATAAAATATGATACCACTACTTTGCTCCAAGCCTGTCTCCCCTAGCTTTTTCTGTGTATTTCTAATGTAGTCCAATTAGCAGCTATGGACTTCCACACCCACCTCCGGTCTGGTGCAGCATTGCATCAATTTCATCTCCATCCTCCATCTCGAGCTAGCCACCCACGACAAAATCCAGGCAAAACCACAGCAATAAGTTATGTGACTATGATTCATAAGAGCACGACCATTACGCAAACATGATTCATAAGAGCATGATCACGCTTATAATGTATCATTCGTTTCTAACCTATACTTTAACACTGACATACATTTAAATGGGCTAAGGATAAATTACAGTGAATTTCAAACAACTGCCATCACAATCAGCATTCCGCATTCTCCTTATCCTACTTTAAAACTGAAGGAAGCATCCAATCAGATTATTTCATTTAATGCATAGTGCGAAATGCAGCAATGAAAAAAAATGAGGTAATAGTCTTATATTATGATGATATTAATTTATCATCCTAGGGTAGAATTTAAAAAAATTTCACAAGTAAACTTATACTTTTGCTACTTGTCCGTTTTAGTAATTAAGTTTATAACTTAATATTGCTTTCCTGACCACACCAAATGCATATAAACCCACTTATTGAGTCTCCAAATTTCAACTACTACACAGAATGATTATTGTTCTATAAACGGACAATCTATACGTTCGCTACTTGTCCATTTTAGTAATTAAGTTTTTTTTGGCCAATTTAGTAATTAAGTAAATAACTCAATATTGCTTTCTTGAACACGCAAGTTATAAACCCACTCATTGAGTTCCTAAATACTATTGCTAATTGTCCGTTTTAGTAATTAAGTTATTAGCTCAATATGGCTTTCCTGAACACACAAGTATATTTATAAACCCACTCATCGAGTTTCTAAATTTAAACTACAATATGGGACGGGATACGGACAATTTATCCTATTGCTACTTGTCCGTTTTAGTAATCAAGTTAATAACTCAATATCACTTTCCTGAACACACGAGTATATTTATAAACCCACTCATTGAGTTTCTAAATTTAAACTAATATATAGGATAAGAAACCGGCAATTTATACTTTTGCTACTTATCCGTTTTAGTAATCAAGTTAATAACTCTATCACTTTCCTGAACACACAATGATTCTATAACTTTCCTGAGCACACAAATATATCTATAAACCCACTCATTGAGTTTCTAAATTTAAACTACTATATGGGATAGGATACCGGCAATTTATCCTATTGCTACTTGTCCGTTTTAGTAATCAAGTTAATAACTAAATATCACTTTCCTGAACACACAAGTATATTTATAAACCCACTCATTGACTTTCTAAATTTAAACTACTATATAGGATAAGAAACCGGCAATTTATATTTCCGCTACTCGTCCGTTTTAGTAATCAAGTTAATAACTCTATCACTCTACTGAACACACAATAACTCTATAACTTTCCTGAACACACAAATATATCTATAAACCTAGTAATCAAGTTAATAACTCTATCACTCTCCTGAACACATAATAACTCTATAACTTTCCTGCACACACAAATATATCTATAAACCCACTCATTGAGTTTCTAAATTTAAACTACTATATAGGATATGATACCGGTAATTTATACTTTTGCTACTCGTCCATTTTAGTAATCAAGTTAATGACTCAGTATCCCTTTCCTGAACACACAAGTATGTTTATAAACCCACTCATTGAGTTTCTAAATTTAAACTACTATATGGGGTAGGATATTGGAAATTTATCCTATTGCTAGTTCTCCGTTTTAGTAATCAAGTTAATAACTCAATATCAATTTCCTTAACACACAACAAGGATATTTATATACCACTCATTGAGTTTCTGTGACACACAATCCCACATCAGGAGATATATGTTATGATATATAAGTAGAGGCTTTTGGTGTCTTTTGCGACAAAACCGTGAGAGCTTAACGAAATATTGTTTTCCTTGAAACATAATAACCCCATTAACATTCCAGCAAATATTACATACCAATGTTTAACAAAGTACCCTCATTTATGTTCTGAAATCACCATATTAACAATCAAAAGCCACATTGAATAGACAATTTCTTTTTAAAAAAGTGTATATTCAGATGTCTCCTTAGAGCGCTTGTCGAAATTATCAGCTCAAAAGCTTATGTACATATTTATATAGCAATTCAGAACCTTGAAATAACAGCATCAACTATCAAGACAAGTAGAGCAGCGTTTGGAAACAAACAAGGAAATTTACCTCATCGGGAGTCTGCTCTCCTCGGAGCCTCCGCCCATCAAACAAGAAAGCAATTGAGCTCATATCCACCGACTGCCTATCGCAATATGCATTCATCAGTTTCCTCAGCTGAGTGCTTCTCTTAATCCTGAAAAACACTTCATTGCCATCCTACAAACAAACGAGCCAAGAACAAACAATCAGAAAAGAAAACAAAAAAAGAAGAAAAGAGATGATCTGAAGGACGTAAAAATAAAACCTGGCCCTTGACTTTGAGGTTAATGTGGGCAGATTGATCGGCTGGCTTCCGATCCTCCTCCTGTCCTCCGCCACTAGCTCCGCCAACACTTCCGCCAACGCCCCCTTTCGCAGACATTTTTCCAGTGACGCCCTTCGGTTTCTCGTGCGTGGAGATTTAAAAAGGGCGGTTCCCTCAGAATAAGACAAAAGGGGGACTTTGAAATACAAGAAATAGCGTTGATTTTACGCGACATATAAACTTGTCAACCAAGTGGACTCCACTTTCTCAACTCACTCGAAGGTCCTCGCGTAGTGGCAATAAGGTAATATTGTGAAAATATAATTTGTACTAATTGATGACGTGGAGCTCTTATTAAGCGAGTTTTAAGGGATTCCATATGCGCCCGGATGTGGGGAAATGAAACGTTGGGAATTGAACTGGATTTGATAAAGATTTAGATTCCGGGTTTGGGAATCTATTAAATGGTGGGCGTTGGTGGGGAATCGGAATGGACGGTCGAGATTGAGTATATGGGAATTGTACGGCTGAGGATGGTTCGGAAAATTGTGGTGGGGTAAGGGGATCAGGTGTTGCATATGGTTGGATGGGAACATATATGGTAAAGTCCACAAATAATTTTTGAAAATATATCACCTTCTTACCATAAATGTTTGGCAGCATAAGGAAATTAGTTGCTCCTAAATCCAACTCAATTTAATTTGATTAAAAAATTAAAATTTTTTTTATTATAAATGTCAGAAATTGAAAAAAATTGAGATATATTTGATACACAAAATTATAAAAAAAATAAAATAAAATAAAATTATAAATAAAATAAAATATTATTATTATATTTTATATTTCATATGTGTAAAGATTAAAATATAATAATTTATTTATTAATCAAATTTATTTTTTTTGAAAGTTTATATAATTTAAATTATAAATATAATTTTTAAGAATATAATAAGACACATAAATTTAATTTTATGAATTAAAAATTAATTCTTTTTATTTTTTAAAAAATTGAATCATTTTATATATAGATGATAATAGGTAAGATTAAAATAGATTTTTGCTTGTCACAAATATGATCTAGTTCTATAAACTTAATACTTGAATTAAATCTAATATTAAAATTTTATTTTTTTTATATTTGAATTCAATCTGATTTATATTTGCTTAAATCGGTAACCAATCTAATTTGACTTGAAATTAATAAAATAATATTTTTAATATAAAATATTATTTTAAAATATAAATATATAATTAAATAAATAATAAAAAATAATATATATCAAGTTAGATTGAGGTGAATTTGCTTAAAACTTGATATGACTTGTGTTTGAATTTTTTTTTTTCAAAAAAATTCAATCCGAAGTCGAATTAAAAAAAAAAAAATCTTAGAAGGTTGAGTTGGGATGAAATTCATCGTATACGAGTTTGATTGTCAACTTTAATCTTATATCAAAAAAATAATTAATTATTTTATAATTTTATTAATTTTTTAAAATATAAATAAAATATAATATATAATAATTATCATCATAATTTTATGAATTATTTTATATATCAAACATAATTTTATTTTGTTTATTGAAAAACGTAACAATCACGTATGATTTAACTTGTTGATAATCAAATCATGGATGATTAACAAACATTCAAGATCGTCCCACATAAGCACAAGGGTGAATATTCACATTGTCTTTTATACGTGATTTTAACTATGCGTTTAGTTTCAAGTCGTCGTTGTCTTTTTTTTTTTTAAGTACAAAATATCACTTTAAAAATAGTACAATTTTATAAAGGGAACTTCCCATTTTATGCTGTGAATTTGTACAGAACCTTGCATGGTTTTGATGTGTTTGACGTTACATTGGAAGATGCTCGTTGCATCACTAAGCGAGGATGACTGTATAAAATATATTTCATGATCAATATTAAATATTTATAGAGTGGATTCCAATGATTAATTAAGATGGGAACAAATTGATTTAATAATTTAAAATATAATATAATAATATGATATTAATATAAAATACGAAAGTTATATGATTTAAAATTTTAATAATAATAATTATATATGAGTTTAATAAAAAAATATTTTATATTTTCGTACTGATATAAATCATTATACATAATTTTTATATAAAATATAATAAAATATATAAATTTTAATATTTTATATGATACAAATATATAAATAATCAAATTTATGTATGAATATATTCAATTTTTTTTTTTATATAATCATAAAATGTTTGTCCGATAAAATTAATAAATTCATTGTAATTATATATATTATAAGTGAAAAAAAAAATCCAGATTCCTAGCTGAAAACATATAAATGGCACGTATATACGAACAGTCCAACCAGAGTTTTCAAGAACAATAAAAATATTGGAAATTAGACTCCGTCAGTCTCCAAGCAACAAGAAGAAATGGGCTTCAAAGCCCAATCCACATGCAAGAACACCTTGTGGCCCATATATAAAATGAGAGATTGTATAATTGAGAAGAATAAAGCTCTTCACTGATCCCTTTTTATTTTTTGAAAAGCTCCGTGGAGTTGTTGCTCGCATGGCGGATTCTCTATACCCACTAGCATAGTTTCAGGTTGCTAAGGAAACCAATTGATGGCGCTTCTTCAAAGACCATTTCTCGTGCTCCTTCTTATAGTAACTCATCAATTCTTGCAATATTGGGTTGCTTTTGGATCGGTCAATGAAGAATGCCAAAAACAAGAAGAATTCAATGAGGAACTACTCTTGAAGCCATTGCCAGATCGCAAAGCTTTGGCTCATTTCCATTTTCAAAGCTCTGCCCCTCCTTCTACCTCGAATGGACGCCATCATCATTTATTTCCCAAAGCCATTTCTCAGTTGGTACCTTTTTTTTTTTTTAATTTCATTTTATTTTTCGTTTGAGTCACTTGGAATTCTTGGTCTTTAGAAAAACATAATTTTTTCTGGGTATTTATGTTTTCTTATGTTGCTTTTGTTGGAATGGAGTTAGAGAACTTAGCTTAGCTTAGTCAAGTTGATTTCTTTAGTTTCTGAATCTAGTATTCGTTTGGAAAGGTGGAAAATCTCAAGATTTGAAATCTTCCTGTTCTCTTGATACATTTATTAGCAAAATATTGAAGCATTGTGTGCTTTAGGGAGGGCTATGGATTTGCTTGCTTTTGATCTGCTTCTGCCTGGATGTTAGGTTGAAGGATCAGATTAAGTAAGGACTATAGAGTTGTCAACTCAGGCTGAGCCGAACCCAGGGCTTAGGTTCATGCAGCCGCCCTTAAGAAGTAGCATACAGCAGGTTTGCGGTTGAAATTCCAGCACCTGCAGCTCCTTCCCATATCCTCAGGTTGCCTTCTTTGTACTAAACTCAGGTTGAGTCAATTTGAGTTGTTAGTGGACTGCATCAAGTTCCTAGACTAATCGGTATTTAAAATTTTGATTTATTAGCTTTTGTTTCATGACAAAAAATAGATGCAGTATATTTTAAGCTTAAATGTAATCATTATCTCAGGAGCACTCAGCTTGGCCTGAGTCAATTAAGGTAGTTCATAAAGGTTCTTTTTTGTTTGAAAACCTTCTATTAGCTTATATACTTAAATATGTCATTCAACCTATCTCTGATACTTTCCTACTCAAGTTATGATTAATTTATTATTTTCTGCCTTCATAAATATACATGAGAATGAAATGTTTTTATGAATTTATCCAACCTATTCAACAATGTTATGTCTGACATGAAGTACAAACTTGGCTATAAGTTTACCTGAAAAATATTATGCAGTGATTGTGTATGTGTTGCAGTAATTTTTTATATCTCTCTTTGTGTAAGGAAAAGATAAGAAATAGCTTTATTGTAGACTTTAAGAAATTAACAATTAAGTTAGGTAGCTTTGTTGCAGATATTAAAAGATTAACAATTGCTCTAGTTGTTTTTGTATAGGGCCAGTGGCCCTCCCTTGCACCAAAAAAAAAAAAGATTAGCAATTAAGCCAAGTCTTTGCAGTATTTGAAAACAGTGCATGACTAAGTACGACTTTGAGCAGGTTCAGAAATTTCAAGTTAAGGAAATGGAGCTGTCTTTCACACAAGGCCGCTGGAACTATGAAAGCTGGGGTGGATTTGATCCCATATCAAGCAGCAATGCAAAGCCCCCTGGTGTTGAGTTATGGGCTGTCTTTGATGTACCACAACATCAGATTGATGCTTCGTGGAAGAATTTAACGCACTCTCTCTCAGGTCTTTTCTGTGCCTCAATAAACTTCCTAGAGTCTACTACAACTTATTCTGCCCCAGAATGGAGTTTTCCACCTGCTTCAGGCAATTTGAGGTATGGTACATTGCCTCGTGAAGCTGTTTGCACAGAGAATCTAACTCCATGGCTGAAGTTGCTTCCTTGTCGGGACAAAGATGGGCTTGCCAAGTTACTGGATAGGCCATCAATTTACAGAGGTTTTTATCATTCTCAGCGGTTGCATTTGACATCAACTGGATCTGGTTCAGAGGGGATGGATTCAGGCATTATATTAGAACAGACACTTACAGCTGTTCTCCGGCCTAATAGTCGAAGAGCCAGTATGGCCCATGCTCGTGAAAAACATATTCAACCAAGCTGGTCTCTTAGTTCAATTTTTGGGAAACAAGTTAGTGGAAGATGTGTTCTTGTGAAGTCTAGTAATGTGTATCTTTTACTGGACAGAGGTTTAGTGTCTGAACTGAAGCATCTATATAAAGAGAATGAAAAGCTTGTAGCAAATGATTTGGCCACTAAGAATTTTTGGACTAATCCCAGCTTTGAGTTGTCTGCTAAACCAGAAAGGGTATTTATAGAAGAAAACAGTATGCATAGCAACAGCTCATCCATTTTGTACAAGTTCCCAGTCGAGAAATACAGTGAATCTGAGCCATTTGATCTTGGCGTTATTTGGAAGGATCCTGTAGTTTGGTTATGTCAACAAGCACCATTACGTGCTAGTAGGTTCTTGATGGGAAGTGGGAATGAGAGGGGTACCATTGCTATTTCCTTAAAATCTACACAATTGAGTGAGGGCTTCATGGGTGCTAATGCCAATGATAAAAGGTGTGAATTGCGAGTTTATGTTTTTCAAGTTGTGCCTTGGTATGTTAAGGTCTATTTCCATTCTCTGCAAGTGTTTGTCGATCAACAACCTAAGGCTGTTTCAGATATTATTGAGAAGATAAATGTTTCACCTTCCAAAGACAAAGTGTCTCCTGGTGTAATGGAAGTGGTTTTGAAACTTCCTTGCAGAGTTACATCAGCTGCTTTAACCATAGAGTTTGATAAGGTGCAGTTTTCATTATATTTATTTAGCTATTAGTTGATCTTGTTTACACATTCCATTCAATCAACATAAGTTATTTGTTTTTACCTGAGAAGCCAATTTGTTACTAAAGATTTGGATAAAACTGCTAATGTGGTCCATAAAGGTGAGATGTTAGACTAATAATAACTGCACTAAATATTGGTGAGTTTCTGCTACATTGGGGTCCAATTTTTTAGATTAAGACAGAAAATTTATTTCTATAAAAGTTACTTATGATAAATTAGTCATATAAGATAGCAAATTGAATACTGTGAATATACCTAATATTGACACTATAATATATCTGAACTCAGACTTTGAATATGTTTGCTAGTTTGAACAATAACCGATTAACTAATTCCACTTGTTATAGTTAATGTTGAGACCTAGATGTATCCCAATCTCTAGATTCTCGACCCATTGTTTACTCCTTGAGCCGGATGCATAAGATGAAACCCACCAATACATTCAAATTATATAATCTTTGCTTATGTCTGAAAAAAAAGAAGGATAAATTACCACTGGCTGCACCCATCATCCTCGCAAGTATTAGCTAACTTTAGCTATCTTTTATATATATATATATATATATATATATATATATATTCATTGCAATATTAGAACTTAGAAGAACTTTTATTGCAGAAACTGCTGCTTCAGTAGAAAATGGAAAGTAGCTGCTATCCTGATATACTGCTATTAATCTAAGACATCTTCTGCTTTTGGATAATGACCATATGTTTTGATGAAATCAATAATTTCAATGAAACAAAAATAGCATATGCTTCTTGCTTGATGGGCCAAAGTTTAGTATGATTTCTGCTTTGTGGTGTATCGTTGACTAGTTGATCTTCTGTTTTTATATGTCTGAATGGGGTTTTTTACATATTGATGAATATCCCCCTGATGCTAATCAAGGATTTGACATACCATCAGCTATTATAAGCTTTCCAAACTTCCATGCAAGCATGGTTTTTCTCGAAGATGACTCTTTGAACAAGTCACCCTTATTGTCAAAGTTTCAGGTATTAATCTTGATATTTCTGGTCCTAAACATGATCAATTTGTATTCTTCTTCTCATTTGGTATTAGCTTGATTCTCATGCAGGAAAAAAGTCCTGTAATGTCTTACACAGAAGTATTATTGGTACCTTTGACAACACCTGATTTTAGCATGCCTTACAATGTTATCGCAATCACGTGCATGGTGTTTGCATTGTATTTTAGATCATTGGTCAATGTACTACGAAGGCGTGTTGCTGAGGAGGAGAGATTTCTTAAAGACAAAGGTACATTAATCTTAAGGGATTGGTCATTATCAGTTCTCTTGAGAATGTGGTTTTTTAAATTATGGTTTTAAATCATAAGTTCATAACATTAATCTCCTATATTATCATGGTGATAGCCCTTTATGCTAGTTGGTCAATATCACACAAGTCTAATTTGTCAAGTTCAATGCAAACTTTGGTAATATCAATAATGTCTATCAGTATATCTTTTAGAGTACTTAGCCACATGGTCAGGTGAGCACGTTTGGAGGTGAATGAAAGGTGTTACTTCGGATTCTGTAATAAGACCCTCTTCATGGGCATTCTTCGACTTAGAATCAAATTCATACCCGTCAATCTCCGATGTGGGGGTAGAATCTGCTCTTACAGTTGCCGGTGTAAGCAATTCAATCAGAATAAGCTGCTTGAGAATCTAACTATTTCCTGCCTGAATGTCCGGGGAGCTGGAAGTGAATCGTAGAGCAGCAGGTTTTTTAGTAAAAGAAGATGGTATCAAATGAGACAAGGTTTAGAATCCATAGTTAACCGAGGAAAGACAATAACAAAAAATAGTAGAAGAGATCGATCCACTAGCTTGGCAGTAGGACTTGTTTCAGCTATTCACAAGGATTGCTCAACTATAGGTAGGCGTGGTAGCATGGTTGTGAAAACTTCACCCGTAGTGAATCATTCATAAATTTTATGGTCCTTCTAAGTAGAACAGGTTTGTTTCTTGTTTCTTCATTACTTGCTTCTCTCTCTCATATCTGAAGAATGCTGGTCTGAAGAATGCTGGTCTCGGAAAGGTAATCGAAGGGAGATCATGAACGACCACCAGAAACTAAAATTTATATGGTTGGGTTGTATAATTGCATTATATATGCTCGCGCAAACCGGTGCTTATGTTGTGGTTGCAGCTTTTGCTGGTTTGACTATCTATGTCGTCATCCCTCGGACTGATATTTGTCTTTTATTGTTCTGCATTCAGCTGCCAGAAAAACTGGTTGGCCACTTCCGCTGCTATCAAAGTTGTCTGCCAAGCTTAGAGGTCGTCAGTGGGAGCCACCGCATTCAGCCCCAGCTTCGTCATCCTTCATTAACTCAAAGTTAGTCTTCAAAGTCATACTAGTAGCTGGACTTGCTGTAGGTTGGCAATACTATTTTTCATGAAGTTAAAACATATAGAAGTTTTCAGTGTACAATACGAGAAAAACAATCCCAGAATTAGTGAGAAGATCATGTTTTTCCAGAATCCCATGTGACTCAATTTTGTATCATTTTCTTTTACAATTTAACAATTCATACCAGATTGCTTTCGTACTATAAATTGCAGTGGCTGCATCAGGATGTTCCAATGATCATAGTCAAATGTCAAATTCTTCAAAAGTTTTTTTTTTCTTCCATTTTTTCTGCACACAATTATTTTGTTAAAAGAAACCAACAATTCTAAAAGAATAACCAATGGACGACCTTGACAAACTTAGGGTTGTATATGAATTTAACATGAACACATGAATAAATGATGGAATGTGTATAGTTTGTTCGTTTATTTTTAGATGTGTTCGGGCTTGGTTTATGTTTGATAAAAAATTATTTTATTAGTTCGAATTCGGTTCGTTTAAGTGGTAAAATATTCATGCTCAATTCATGTTCAATTCATTTAAATTAAACGAGTTCATTTATAAATATTAAACGAATATGTTCATGAATAATAAATAAATTATAATTAAATAAATTTAAACAAATAAATTTTAAACAAATATAAATGAATCTTAAAATCAGATTAAAATAAAAGATAAAAATATAATTTTATTAGTATTATTACAAACGAATAACAAATAAATATTAAACGAATGAATTTTAAATAAATTTATTTATGAACATAAATGAACAAACATATTTCTGTTTGTGTTTGATTTATTTAATAAACTAATATAAAAATATTATTTAAAATTATTTATTAAACTTAATAAATAATAAAAACAGACACAATTTAAATATGTCATAAATAATTCATCCAAAAAATTTTTGTTTACACCTTTAGACAAACCCAACGTAGGGAATTTGGACTCATGGGCTTCAGAACAGATTACGCCTCTTTTTTTGGTTAACACGGTGCGTTTTGTTTCTACAGAGTCGCCCAGTCGGTGATGACTGATGTGTGAAGGAACTTAAAATTCTCGAACAGATCCTTCGCTACGCATCGCTCTCCAAATTCGAAAGCCCAACCAGTGAAAAAAAAAAAAAAAAAAAGACCAAAATCTTCAAATTGCTGACAAGTAGAAATTAATTACTTACACAAAATTAGGGCTAGGGTTTTTTATTTTATTTTTTTTCCTCACGCTTGCTAGAATTTTAATCGTAAAATCCTCTAGAGAACCAATCTGTCTTCATCGTCGACGCTTTTTCTCGCGATTTATAAAGATTAGGGTTAGGGTTTTTTTGTCAGCGGATAGAGATGTATGCTGATCGAGTGGAGGGTGCTGGTAAAAGGTCGGTAAAGGAGAGACTTAATGGCAACTTTGCTAACAACTCTATTCGCTGGCGTCAAATTACTGGCAAGAGGTTTGGTTTTTTCTCTTTATTTCTCTTTGTTTCTACGGAGAATAATTTTAAAAACCTGGGTTTATTTGCCTTATTAGGAATAAATTTTTGCTGTTGGGTTTGCCTTTGCTATGAAGGATTTGAGATGGAGCTAATCAGTGCATTAGACTTAAAGATCGTTTAAATAGAGAACCATGGTTTTGTTTAAATTCACTATATTTATGTATTAGATTTTTCTTGTATGGTTCCTGAATTGGTTAAATCTAGTATGTGTTATTCTTTTGTTACTATGATTTAGTATTTGCCATATGGTGCTCAATAGGCCCTATACAAATCTCCCCCGGCGGCAAAGAAAGGAAGTAAGAGCAAGCCAGTTTGCTGACACTGTTTTCATATTTTGATTTACTCCATTCTTTTGACCTTCCATAATTTTCTTATTGTTATGGTTGTTGCTTGCGAACTTAGGCATATGTGGTTTGAGTTTGTAAGGGGTATGAATGATTTTACCTCTTGGGTAGCAGTGTTGGTATTATATATCTTTTTCAAGTTGTAGTGATTTTTCAGCTGATGTTACCTGGCATCAGTTGAATTTGGTTTATTTACATTTTTGTGCCTTAATGCTCCTAATCTTTGAAGATATTTCATGCCATATCTTTTGCAGGCAGAGGCAAGATGACAAGTGGGAACATGATCTTTACCAAGATGATGTACCTCAAGTTTCAAGTATGGATTGCCTGACACAATCACATGCAACTAAAATATTGCTGCTATAGTTGGATGCAACTAGATCATCTTTATTTGGTTTTGACTGTGTGTTAATGGCTTGTGAAGATCGCAAAGTCGATGCCCGAGATCTTCGTTTGAAGCTCCAAAGGAAAAGTCTCCAACAGGTGTCTCTAAGTGGAAGGGGGACTCTCTCAGGTGTGCGTGACCTTCGTGAAAAATTATCTGGGACAATGAATACACAACCGATGAATGCTGATCCACCAAAACCAAAACTGGAAGTAGCCAAACCAGCCTGGAAAAGTGTAGCAGTTGAAACTCCTGAGCCTGAGCCCAAAAGGGCTGCAACTATGGCAGCAAGGAAGAAGGCTCAGCAAAAGGTATAGAACTTCTACACTTCTTGCTTATTATTATCATCTCTTACCATTTTGGGCTGTTAGGGACACCCCCTCCCTGGCTCCCCCATCCTTTTCTTCCTCTTCCCTAAGTTAACACAAAACAAAGGGATGGCTAGCATTTTTGTTTGCATGATATTATAATATGTGACATGATATTTTTATACCTTGACATTTCAATTTTTGTTGGTGTTTTACGTTTATTGTTTTGTTAATTGACAAGCATGATACATTAAAAGTAAAGCTTTGTTTTACCTTCTTATCTGTTTTCCTCCTGTCAGAGGTGGGTGGGGGTTCAAAAACCTGCCATGTATGGCAATGGCATGCATATTGCTAGGGCTTGTTTACATTGGTTTGCGATGTATGATGAAGTGAACCGATTAAAGTTGACCTGCATATGTTTGCTGTTTAAGCTGCAACTTAAGAGCCATCCCCCATTATATTTTATTGCCAATACATGTTATGGTAGTTATTTTATTAGTGTCTAAGCTATGTGGTTTGTTATGCAGGCTAATACATCAGTGGAAGGCTTCCTCCAGTCGTTGGGTCTTGAAAAATACGCAATTACTTTTCAAGTAGAGGAAGTATGTAGTTTTATTCTTTCTTCTGTTTTTTGTACATTGGCCCCTTTTCTTGTTTTAAATCATTACATAAATTAAAGGAATTTCTGCTTCAACTATAACTATAAGATATAAACCTCCTTCTGCAGGTTGATATGACAGCTCTTTTACACATGACTGATGAGGATCTGAAAGCATTAGGCATACCAATGGTAACTTAAAACGAACCTTCAACATGTGGATGCACGGTTTATGTTTTGAATTTTCTTTAAGCTCTCTTTGATGTTTGTCTTGATTGATGAGGGATTTAAAATAGGGATGAATGCTATAATCCGGTTTCAGAACCAAGCAATTGTGTTACTTTACCCTTGTTTTCTTCAGTTTTCCAATTTGAGATGCTCCAAATGTTTGCATCGTTTAAAAAAGTCAAGGCATACCCTTCTTAACTTATGAAAATTTCCTTTTTTCGCTGACCAAGAAAATCCCTTTTTTTGCTTGCCTTCTTCTTATTACATATAATAATTTTACAGTATTATTGGAATTAATAGTTTAATTATATTTAAATGTATAAATTGAAATTTTTGGTATGTATCTATGGTGAGTGATAGAGGGAGCTTAGAAAATCCTTAGTTTGAGTTTGTGTCAAGGTAATTTGAAAACGTATGTCGTTTTATTTCTACCTTTAGTCCAACATAATACTTGTGCCTTTCACTTAAGTGATTTGAAGCATTTCCTTCAATAAGCAACTGTCTTTTGTCTTCCGCTTTTTCTGTTATATGCATGTATAGGAAGTATTCTATTTTCCCTATTTCGTACTTGTTTTCTCTTCCCTGCACTCTGCCTTTAGGAAGCTATTTTGGTTTGCTTCCAGGGCCCAAGAAAGAAGATAATTCTTGCATTGGATTCTAGTGGCGGACATTCAGAGATTTAGCAAGTGGTTGTTGCAGGGCTGTGATTTGGCTGATAAGACCCCGCATGTAGCAATTCTTCTTGGTACTTTTTTTTCCCTTTCTTGTTCAGCTTTATGGACAAAAAAATATGGCTGCATTTGCTTGTTATTGAAATCAAAGGATGGAGTGTTAGATTAAGAGCTTTTTTTCTCCCTCATATGCTTCAGTTAGAAACTTTAAACTAATGTATGTGCTGCACTCTCTTAATTAAGTAAAATATCTTTTGATGCATTTGTAAAATCCAAATGAAGTGTAAAGGGGGATTTTGAGCTCAAATCATGTATTATATTAATGCGAAGCCCCCTTTTTTTATATACCAAGGGCAGCAATGGTTGTGATGACCCAAGGGAATATACAGTTTTTGTTTTGTAACTTCTGCTTATTACTAATTGGAGAAGTCTCATCAGGTTTCCTCTTCCCTCTATGGAGTATGGAATCAGCAAAATTTTACATGCAACGCATTTTGTGTTCTGTAGATCCAGTAATTTAAATAATGTTATGAAAAACACACAAAGACGTGGTTTAAATTTTAACGATACGAGTTTATATGACAATTTTTATGTTTAAACACGAATCAAACATGGACATAACACGAATTGCCAAATTTAATAATGAGAATGTAAATGTGACAAATCTGCCTCTTTTAACACTTTTGTGTGATTTTTTGCGAAGTGACAAATCTACCTCTTAACATTCTGATTGATGCGAGGTGACAGTTGATTTTCATCTTCAAGGGAATGGTTTTCGTTTCCCTTTGGCAGTCTTCAATCGAACTAGAAAAGATTGGCATCAAGTATACACACTGCGTTTTAGCATGAACTGTTGTTTCGTCACTGACCAACAACACTCGGTATATATCCAAAACTTGTGCTTATAGAAATACTCTCAAATTCAACACTGCTCGATAAATTTTCTACGGCATATGACATCAGGTAATTGCTACGGATACAAGCATGTATAATGTGTTTCAAAATTGTGGATTCTCATGTGAATAAATTGTCAATTTCCTCCGGCATCTTCCTTTCCAACTGTTGGAGCCTTTGCTTGATATCAATCTTCGATCCACAGAAAAACTCAAGATGCTGCGTTTGCTTTAGCCTTCCAAGCTAGATACTTTGACTTTTCTTTTCTATATCTTCTCCGTTCGCTTAGAGCTGCAAGCACAACATGCATAGAAACCGGCAGAAAAAATGGCTGCGCAAATAGAAGATGACATAGAATTATAGTTCAAGTCAAATAAACCGATGCAACTAATAGTAACCTAGTTAATAATCTGTTTGAATGAATAGATACTAGTTCAGCAACCAGAGGATGAAAGAAAGATGACTACAAAGAAAAGAATTGAAGAATGCTATATTGCAAAAAAATTAGAAATATTCACTGGACTTTTTATCTAAATTCCTGCTTTAAATTTATACAAACCACTCATTTAAACAATGATTTCTCCTTCCCTTCCATGGCCACTAAACACTGCATATACTCTTTTTTCACATAACCTTCAATTGAGTATTTAACTATTAGAAACCACTTAATTCCAATAGCACTTAAAACAAAATCTCAAGATACGAAGTAATAAAGCATGCTTTGGTAAGTAAATCTCAATTTCTGATTAATTATTATTAATCAAGATGTGTAAGTTTCATTTAACTAACCGAGTAGACAGCAAAACAGTGCTCGAAGGAATAGTAGCTGACAGACATAATAGATGGGTGGAAAAAAGCATCCTCTGCCAGAGACCTTGCTTGCCTTGAGGAAGCTGACAAAAGAGTGTAAATTGTTTGCTAGGGTAGTCTTGCTGATATAAGATTTGGAGAGCAAATAATTATTTTAAGACACAATTGAACAATAATCTACAGCCAACAGGTAAGTTTTGGAACATACCAGCTGAAGATTCATATACTCCATTAGAAGCATTACTTTGCGCCAGCTTTGCTGCCTCAAGAGAAAACTTCACCTACTCAAAGACACCACCATAAAATTAAATAATGTTAGTTCAATGATAATATTCAAACAGAAGCTTACAAATGCAAATGCTCCTATAAATAAACTTATAATACAACTTTATATCTTACCTGTTTTCCTATCTCATCCATAATAATCATCCTCGGCAGTGATTGAACCTGCATTAAAATTTGTCTTCAGTAGCAAAAAATTCACCTGAATCAGATGGTCCCTCTTGTAATACCAACACATACCAATCTTGAGAGAGATCCAAGTGTTGAAGCACATGAATGAAGATTAAAACATGTGTGCTGCCGTGACAATACATCCAATTCCCTGTGCAATAATTGAAAGTGAGAAATACTCTCAAGTCTCAATATGGACAGAATGAACAACTGAATGAGAAAAAGATAATATATTTACATTTTAAGAAAATTTGGCTGGAATTTAAGGAAAAAACTAGCTAATCAGAACGCTACGAAATTGAGTCCACTTTTGTCAGGAAAATACTATTAGCCATCTGGCAAAAGGAATACGAGTTTCAGTTATAATTGCTAGTGACTTAGGATTTTGTCTTACCACTCAGTAAAACCTCTTTCGCTAGGTAAAAGGTTCCAAACGCCCGATGCACCAGCATAAATATTGACAGACTTGAATCCAAAAAGTTGCCGAAACTGCCCAGTGAACACTTCAAACATGTTCTCAAGATCCTGTTCAAGAACATTGATGCATTAAACTCGAGAAAACTAAATAGAAGCCACCTGTGATAATAGAAGATGTATTTTACTCATTCACTTATTCTCTTCTTTTCCAAAGTACAAGCTGGATGGCAATAAATCCACAAACTAAATGGTTTGAAACTGATTTCTGAACGTCAGTCACAAACAACAATAGTTGCTCTGGAAACTTACAGCATCTGAATGTGAATGTGCATGTGTGTGTTAGAGAGAGAGAGAGAGAGAGAGAGACTACACAGTTCTTTGTTGAATTTGTTATATCATCTAACCTGCATGGGAATTGTGCGCCTGGCAGTGGGCTTGTTATCATCCTTCAGACATCCCTGGGGGTTCCAAACAATAACACCTCCCCACATCTGAAAGGTTTCATGAGAACAATGTTTAATAAGGTAGCAGTTTAACAAGAATAATAAACCGGTGAAAGGCATGAAGATAATAAAGGCTTGATGACTAACTGGGGATATAAAGCCATTTGTATTAGAAATCTCCCCATTTGGCAGCTGGAGAAGAAGAGGGCATTCCTTTGCAGATGGTACATATCTGGCAACAGAGAGAAAAGTGCACAGCTTGAGAAAATGAAACGGGTGTGCAAGCAAATCATAAATATGAGAGTGAACAAGAGAGATTATTAACAACACTGGCAGATCAAAGTTGGCATACAGTCCAATCAACATTTTTTTTCCAAAAGTGGACATGAAACCAAAAATATATTGACTAGGATGGTCATATGCTTATTAGGTTGATACACCCTATACCTCCATAAATGCAATCATTACAGTTAAGTAACAAAGGGAGAATGGAGTAAAAGAATGTACACCACAAATTGCAGTATCTTTGATCGTCCACCAGCCGCAATTGAAGTATCCAAGTGCCATTCATTAGAATTTACCTGTTAAAACTACATATAAGTTCCCTTGATTTTTAAAAAAGAGGTACAATAACTCATGACTAAATGACAAATAGAAAGAATATCTGAAATTCTTGTCACCTTTTCCAAACGCAAACATGTTCATAAATAAATATAATAAAACTAAAGCACTAAGACATTTCCAACAGCATCCTAATCTACAGAAACCGAAGAAGTCAAAAACTTAAAGAAACATACAAAGAAAGGAAGATCTTTGGTACTAAAGACATAGCTCTGCAACTGTTGATCCCAATACGAGAATGAGGCCTTTGGTGTGTGGTACAAAACCTAGACATGAGAACAATCAAATCCCAGTCAGATGAAAAACCAGAATATAAGATATGAACGAAATGAAGAAGGAAGATGACCACTGACCTGACTTTCTACACTGATGTTTGCCACAGGCCCCAAAGCCTCAATCATAGGGGCCAATAAATTATTATCAATCTTTCGAAAATCCCTACACCATATACAAGGAAAAGAAAGATGATCAAAATGCAAAAGCACCATTACACTTGTTTAGTTTTATCATCCTTCTATCAAACATTTTCACCATAAACAAACAGAATCATAACAAAAACGAGCAAAAGTTAGCAGCAAAAAGGCTCATACCAATCATAAACCCAATCACGTGGATCCGCATTGAGCAAATTGAACGAAAGAACGATCCTCCCATCAGCTCCCACAGGCATAAACTCATTGCGAATCGACCCTTCCTCTCTCCCTCCATTCACAAACACCTTTACCAACACCTCAGCAACCTTCACCACAGCTATCTCCACCTCCCTGCCACTGCCAACAACCACCCACGCGCGCCTATTCTTCCCCACAACAGCTCTTTCACTCTCACCCTTCACCACCACCACACTGTACTCATTAGTTTTCCCACCAAAAACTGGCACCAACCTTTCATCGATCGCCACGTCATCGTTCTGATCAAAATCAATGGCGGTAATCGATCCGCACTGGTATGAACACGAATGTGGAGATGTGGTCGGGGAGTGGAGGCAATGGGAGCCGGAGTCGACAGTGACGGAGAGAGTGTAGTTATGGGAGCATTTAGGGTTTTGAGAGGTTAGCTTGGTAATTTCGGAGAGGATTGACAGACGGAGGCGATCTGGATCGGAGTCGAAGCCGACGAAAAGGGCATGGAAATGGAGCGGGAAGATTAAATGATCCGAGCCGAGCTGAGTCGAGAGCGAGTCGATTTCGCGAAACGGAAGCGGAGAACGGTAGATCTCGACAGATTTCCATAAGAATTGCAAACCTAAAATTCAATTTTCAAAACAATATAATAAAAAGAAAAATTATTGGCTATTTATTAAAAAAAAAAAGAGAATTATAAAGATGTGTATTCATATTCAGAGGCGGACCTAGGAGGAAAGAGAAGAGAACGGAGAAGGTAAGGAAAAGGCGCTTCAATCCGGGTTTGGTTTTACGCATTAACTTCGGGTTGAACTCAGGCTCCGATTCGGGTTGAGTTGGTGCTTCACTAGCATTGTCCGTTGATTTGGAGGAATCGGAGTCATGAGCTTCTGAGATTTCGGCCATTGCTGGAGAAGCTGCGGTTTCTTCTGCTCTGCACCCAGCGGTGACCGACTAGCCTAAAAATTTTGAGCTTGGTCTTGTTGTTTTAAAAAAGTGTGTACAAGAGCTATATATAAATCGTGAAGAAAGATTGTCGAGCCGTCTTAGCTCAGCCGGTAGAGCGCATGGCTTTTAACCATGTGGTCGTGGGTTCGATTCCCACAGACGGCGAACGTTTTTCCTTTTTCTACAGCTGCGACAGCCGTTCGTTCTTTTGCCAAAATTCGATCGAGTTTTATTTTTTTAATTCGAGTTCGACTCGATAATAATAAAATCGAATTCGAGTTTTATTCGAACCCAAATAACTTGCGAGTATTAATATATTATTATTTACACTCTTAGATGAGATAATACGAATTAAACGGATTCCATTTAAAATTTTAATAAAAATTATAAATAAAATTAAAATATATATTTTATATTTTTATATCAATATAAATTATAATAATAATTTTTATATAAAATATAAATATATAAATTATTAATATTTTACATAATATAAATACATGAATTATCATATATAATTTGTAACAAAAACATTCTCCTAATAGCTTTTACGAAGATTGGAGGCTCTCTCCCTAAGATGTTTCAGCCTCTTTGGCATGTTTGCTTTTGACAAATCACTGTATGGTTATGATGTAACAATGTATTTATCACGGATTCTTTTTTTTTTTTTGAAAGTATTCAAAATTTAAAGAACTAGATTTATCAATTTATCGATTTTTTTTTTATTTTTCAATCTTTAAAAGTATCCATGGACACCCTGCCAATGTTGATCCGCCTCTGAGTTTAATGATTTTTAGCAGGGGGACAAAAATGACTATCAAAAAGATTGTTTCAACTATTGCTAAACACAAAAGGTTGAACAAACTTATGAATTCTAGATTCAAGAGAATTGGTACAAAATTTTCAACTGTGCTCAGGCAAGGCTACTTACTATCCCCCACTGCACAGACCCCTTTGATCTCCACAAGACACACCAATCAATACCCGAAGCACAAATTTCTTTGAGTCCTTCAAAATTTCATGTATCCTAGACCTTGATTTTGAAGATTTTGGTTATCTTCTAATAGGCGATCGTACTCAAGTAGCAAATATGCAGATTGTTTCTGTAGAGAAACAACATATGCTTCAGCAGTTTCAATCTTTTTGTCTTTCTCTTCAGATTCCACCTTCAGCTTCTTCAAGTTCTCTGATAGAGTGGAAACTTCTTCTTTCAGTTGCTTTATCTCCTTGGAAGCTTCGTCATCCTTCTCTTTAAGCTGCATTCTCTCTTTTTGAAGTCGTTTAACTTCCTCCTTCGAAGTTGCCGTACTACTCCTCAACCCATTAAGTTTTCTAAGATAATGATGCATTCTGTCAATTATGAACCCAAGAAGTAGGGCAAAACCTACAAGATCAAGCTCAGACTGTCAAACATGGCATGATACCACCAAAAGGAGGTCTTGAAATGCAACAGTCATTCACTCAAATATCAGGGAGATGAAGCTAATTCAGTTTATAATCAATGGTTAGTGTGATTGACAGTCTTTTTACTGAAGTTTAGCATTGACTTCACGTGAATGATAAACAAGCAAAATTGATGAGGCAAAACGAAATGACCCATAAAAAAGGAGTAGAATCATACCCATGAGTGAAGCCTCAAGCAAATGGGTTCTCGATAGAACCTGATCCATAGGTGACATGGTACCAAGCTTTGCACCCTTGTTTTGGATCTTGATAATGCTCATTAGACTCGATAAAAGAATCAGAGACATGGTACCAGCAATGGTTTTCATGGTAACCGGACCTTTCCCCATCTTCAACTGATCTAAACTCTTCATGACAAGCTCTCTCAGAGGCCCAATCTTTACCGATAGAAGGAATGCCATAACGCCTTCAGCAAAAAGAACCAAAAACAATAACTGAATCATCCTAGCTTCCAACTCTCAAAAAGACTTAATTTTGACTCAATGGCTAACAATTTCATCAATAAAAGGGAAAAAGAAATGAAAAAAATCAGTAAGAAACTACTAAGAATCTTTGATTTTGAGTGTTAGCTATTAGTTTTTCCACAAAAACTCAAAAACCCACTTCAGTAAAGTAGGTTTTATCATTGGAAAATGAGAATTTAAGGCTAAAGATCTGCACATTTAGCCTTAAGAAGAAAGCAAGAAGCTCTTTTGAGGATTAGTGGTGTGTGATCCGTTAATGGGTTTTGCTTTTTTTTTAGGCGTAAAAAAGATTAACAAGGAAAAAAACAAGGGGCACTTGTCAAAAGTAAAACTCAAAAACTACGTGTACGAAAAAGCAACTAGAAGGCATTAGAAGAAGACTTTTCTTTTTAGGATAGGCAGTGTTTGGTTGTGGGTAAGATGATTGTCTTGTCGTATAACAAGTAAGGAGCTTTGTTTGTAACATTTATGCAAGATTGGAGGAAAGTCAGAAACTGTTGCTGTACTTTTCTTGTACACTGCATACAGAATACGGTGTAGATTTGTACTTTGACAGGGCAGCCGGGCTTTTTGGAGGAATGAAGAATTTCTTGTTAAAGCCTGAAAAGCCTGTACATTCCTGTACATTTCCCTGTCCTGCTTGACAAAGGTACCAAGAGTAGTGATGTGCATCGGGAGTGAATTACGTAAATGCCATTCCAATAATCCAAGTGGACTGTTTGTCTGTCCATCTGTCTTTGCTGTCTTTTTCAGTTTTCTTCATCTCCACGCTCTGATTGTGAAAAAAGAACAAAATCTCAAAGAGCCTCTGCCCACTGGGCCCAAAGGACATCGCTGGAGCCGCAGCTGCAAGCCTGATATGCAATGTCTTAGCCCAAGTCAAAGAAACATGGGCTGAGCTAAGAATTTTAAGTAATTTTTTTTTAATTAAGAATTGTAAGTAATGTTTAGTTTTAAAAATAGATTTTTTTGTGGATTATCTTTGAATTAGTTATGATTGATATTTAAAATTTACTGTTTAAAAAAGTTTATGTACATAATATTTTTTTCAACCAGATAGATAATAAGATAAGAGAGAATTTAAGGGTAAATTAAAAATTTTTTAAAAATTAAAGACTTTTTTTAAGTTAATTGAAAAAAATTAATTTTTTATTTGAAATTATTAAAAATTGATTTTAATCATTAAAATTAAGAATTTAATATTTTTTCAAACATATCATACGATTTTTTACAAGAATTTAAGCATAAAGTCACTAAATTAAAGGTTTTAATACAGAAGTTCTGCTAAATTTTGTTAGTTATAGCAGCAAGGAAGAAAGAATTTGGAAAACTGCAGTTTGGTACCAATGATGGAAGTTGAAAACAGAATGGTAAAATGAATTGTAGGATATATTAGCTATTTGATTCAATGAAAAACACTTGAAGCATTAGCATTGCTTGTATTGTGGGCAAGACAGAACCCAAAAATCACAAAGTCATATTGAGAATAAAATAAAAATAAAATAAAATAAAAAAGTGCTATTAGAAGTAAACGATGGAAAACAACATGTTACCAACAAAAAAAAAAGTATACTAATCTTTTTGAAAAAGAAAGCTTTTTGCGTATCTTTCCTTTCCAACACGCAAAGTCTCATTTCTTAATCACCAATCTAATCATTTATAAAAGAAATTTTCACATCATTACTATATTGCAACTCCCATTAAAGATCTTTATACCTACAAATCACAATAATATAATATAAAAATAATTTAATTTAATTTTTTTATTTAAAAAAGATAAAATCTTTAAAAAAAAATTAGATGACGAAATTATAATCCACGTCCACGTATTTTCTCCAAAGGCTCTTAGCCATTAAATTAAAGGGTGAAAGATAAATCATAAATAAATTTGATAAAATTAAAATATATATTTTATATTTTTATAATAATAAAAATTATAATACATAATTTTTATATAAAATATAAAATAAATATATAAATTATTAATATTTTATACCATGTCATATAAATAAATAAATTATCATGTTTATATTCAAAACATTTTGATAGGTTACTTAAATGTTTAGATATGTGGACGCAAAGCTCACACGACAATCTTCATGAGAAGATCCTTAGGACAAGAGTCTTAAAGTCAACAATCATGTAATGAAATGATAGAAACATTAACTTACTTTTGTCAGTGATTTTTGAAAAAAATCACGTTTTAATAATAAAAAATGTTATTACCAAATTTTAAATTAATTAAATATTATATTTTAAAAATAATTATATAAATTAATTAAATTAAAATTTAAACTCAATTCGATTGTGATTTTACATCCATAAAAAAGTCTTCCATGGACTTCAACAACGGTAAAACCTTAAGAAGCCATCACTCATCGTCGCTTTAACTTGTAGTGGTGGGTTAGTAATGTCCCTCAACCACCTTTTTTGTGTCGAGGGGTAAAGGTGTTCATCTTCGAAGATTTTTGTTACGTAAGATATTATGTTACATAAAGAAAATACATTTCATTGATTTTATAAATTTCTTTTTTGGTACAAAAATTATATACGAAACATTAATATTTATGTATTTTATACATAGATAACTGTAACCTACAATCAAAAAATACGATTATGAGATGTCGAAATTGTTACTCCAAAATGTATTTCTACGCTTAAATCGATATGATGTATGAGTAGGTTAAGAAGTAAGGAGGAAGATAAAGATGAAGATGATAAAGTCCATGTGAGAAGTTCCAATGAAGAAAAAGTTTAGAAGATGTTGAGTCTAGTCAATATTATTTTAAACATTTGATTTTTTACCTACTTCTATATTAATATAAAGGGTAATAGCCTGACTGATACAGTTGATAGTTAATAAAATGTTTGTATGAAGCTCGATAAAAGTTCACATGAATAAATGAAAATTACATTTAATGATTCAAAGCAAATATATACAACATGTAATGATTCAAAAAAAGTTGAGTGTTGATAGTTTGATTCTAAAGTAACTATTTTGAGAAATCATTAGTGGAGTCTTAGGTAAGTCTTTTTTTTGGTGAAAGACAAGCTCTTCCCTTAAAACAGATGACGTGATTGTTTGGACATATTTTATCTGAATGATTCAAGAACTTAATCGTGTTGATCAAATTTTAATTATTAATTAGTTGATTTAAATGCAACATATGTGTATAAGGAATGGGTTTTAAAAATGAAAATGACAAAATTGAAAAAAAAAATTACATAAATGTTTTATTTTTATAAATAAGGTCATTATAGCATATAATAAATTTCAACTCCAAATTTATTAGATATGATCTCTTATTAATTGAGCTAGATTTGAATCAAATCTAATCATTAAATTTCAACTAATTAATCACTAATTTAACTTGTAACATCAGCATGCCAAAGCTGACATAACTCCGCAATCTATTCATTAAGGTAAACTCTTCCTATTATTTTCCAAATTTCAAAATCATTACAAAAACCATATATATAATGTGAAAAATATGTTTGTCCTATTAAAATTGCGATGTCAAAGTTCAACGCATTTGGCCCTTTGCCAACAAACTCCAATGCTTTAAAAAAAAAAATTAAAATAATATTCGAGTAACAAGTTGCGGAAAAAATTCATTGACCTTTTTTTCTGTTCTCGTTTTTTAATTATCATAGAAAAAAAATTATATATATTTTTTATTTATACTAAAGGTGTGAATGACACCAAGGAGTGGTTGTAAAACAGAGCAAGTGGCATTTGAGAGAATATTCCAATAATTAGAATTTAAAATTTTACATTAATTTTTTTTATTTTGACTTTAAAATTGTTCAAATGTGATATATGTTAAAAGTATTCATGATTTGGTTATGATATCATTTTTTTTTAAATTAAGGTTTTGTTTAGATGGATGATGAAATTCATTGTAATGAATTGAAAATAGTAATAAAATTTATTGTAATACAATTAAAAAATAAATTTCAATAAAAAATTTATACTGAATGTATATTACTATAATTAATATTTAAATTTAATTGATAATAAAATTCAATTCAATTATATTGTATCGGAGATGCAGTTGAATCCAAATGACAACCAATTTTAGTTTGTTTTATTTTATTTTATATATTATTTTATATTAATATTTAAAAATTAAATTAAACGTAAATAAAAAGTAAAAGCCTAATTATCCCTTAGTTTTTAACTTAATAATGTTTAGGATTATTTGCAATCATAGGTAAAAAAGTTAGAAAATTATAGTTTTGCATTGCTTGAACCATTATCACAAGACAGTTTTATGGAACATTTGCCAGCCTCTCCCATGTTGTCAACCCACATCACCGGCCATCTCACAAAAAGTTTGCAACATAAATGCAAATTAAGAACCCTTTCTTTTTGATTTTTTGAAAACATTGAATATGAATAATAGCTTAATTATTGTGTTAAAACAACCTAAATAAAAATCCATTAGTAGCACTTTATGTAGCCCAATGAGATTTAGATACTTAAATGAAAAGAGATTTAGTGACATGATGATGGAAATTAATTTTTTTTTATAAAAAATATCGTAATTTGAAAATAAAATATTGTAAATATCGATATTTAAATTCTAAAGTTGTTTTATAATATTTTTTTAAAATGATATATAAATTAACTGAATTAAGTTATAGGTTCAAGAAAATTGAAATTTTACCAAAAAAAATGTATCATTTTGATTTTTTTTTTTCGTAATTTAACTTTCATGATTCATCCAATGAATATATCGTAAGAGAAATTTAAATCCCAAAACTACTATATAATATTTTTTTAAAATGATTATATAAATCAATTGAATAAAATTATAAGTTCAACGAAACTAAAATTTTCTTTTAAGTGTAATTTTGATAATTGTTTTTTTAATAAATTAATTTCCACGATTCCTCTAATGCTTATATAATAGGAGAAAGTATAAAAAAATAAGAAAAAGTAAGTTCCATTGCTTAATATTGCTTTTTAAAACCCCATAATCAACTTCCAATTGCAAAGAAATAATTTATTTTGTAGGTGTAAATTAGTTCATATGATTCCTTCAATGTCTACATCATTAAAGTAAGTTTTTCAAAAGAACCAAAGTCTCATTCTTTATTGCTTTTGAAACCCTATAATTAACTCCCAATTGCAAAGAAATAATTTGTTTTGTAAGTGTAAATTAGTTCATACATTGATTTTGATAAGGCAAGTTAAATATGCATCACACATCATTACATCCTTAGAAACACACATTGCTAATTATGACCATTTGATTAGAAATAAATATTGCTAGATCTTTTTATACGAAATAATAATCATATTCAAATATTACATATAAAAAATAAAAAATCTACATCAAATAGACACAACAACGAATCAACTTATATTTAGATAAATATAATATAAAAATAAAAACACACTTATCTAAGACTTGATCCGAAACCTTGAAATTTCATGACACTTCATTATCAATAAATCATAGTTTCATTAGGCATGTTGCTAGAGATTTTATATGTAAATTACTTACAATTAACAATTATTAATTGAGTTTATATTTGATACACTATTAGTAGATAGATTTTATATATTATCAATAAATCAGATGATAATACTTCATTAATAAGTAAATATCAACCCTTAAAATAAATTTACACAAATTAAAATTTTAAAAAAAATTTACTTATTATCAATGTGTCATCGTTTGATTCACTTTATTAATGATTTATTATCATCTGATTCATTGAGTTTACATTTGATATGTAAATTAGATGTAAATTACTTATATGTAAATTACTTATATTAGAGATTTTTTTTATGTAAATTACTTACAATTAACAATTATTAATTGAGCTTATATTTGATACACTGTCAATAGATAGATTTTATAATACTTCATTAATAAATAAATATCAATATTTAATAAATTTACACATTAAAATTTTTTAAAAAATTTACTCATTAATGAGATATCATCGTCTGATTTATTTTATTAATATTTTATTATAATTTGATTCATTAACAATATATATAATCTATGCATTGATAGTATACCAAATATATATTTTTATATTATTACTAAGTTTACGATAAAAACTATAGTAATAAATAATAGAATTATCAATTGCTTTGATTTTAAGCATTAGTTGTTAATCACTAATATATTTAATATTTTTATCTCTAAAAAAACTCCATAGTTGCACAATTCTTGATTATATCTTTGTTTTAAAGTTGATAATAATAAAATCATTAAAATATTAAAAAATATAATCATTGGGACAACGAACATGATTGTTATATACAAATATACTCTACAAACCAAACCCTTAAAAGTTTTTTTTTTTTGAATGAATCATACCAAATAATATTACTAAAAAAAAAAATTCTAGAAGTGGACAACACGTGTTTTTTTTCCCTTAAAAATTTCTTAAAGAAGAAATAATATAAATTATAAACCCTAACCGGACGATTAAATTCAAAGTTTAGTTTAGTAAAAAAAAAAAGTTAATATTTTTAAAAAGTTTGAACAATTGAAAGGCATCGGAAATGGATATGAAATTGTAATTAATATTAAAAAAAAAAACATTATTTACCGTAGAGAAAGACATACTCATCAACTTTTATGACAAGTCAGCCGCCATTAACGGTTATAGCGTTAAATTAAAGACTGTTAGCAGCTAGCCAGCGGAGCCGTGAAGCTGCTATTCTCAGCGCCAAATTTATTCCTTCCAATACCGAATGATGGTTTTTCACCGTACGGGGAACGATGGTAATTAGTGTGGAAGGAGTGGAAATTTACCTAAGACGAAATTTTATTAGGTTGACTCTTGAGAGAGACGTTTGAAACTGAGAGGAAACATAGATTTTTACAGACAGAGCGGGGCGGAGAGAATGGTCAAACATTACCCGTGGCGTCGGTCAATGGTTGATAAGCCTCTCTCTCTCTCTCTCTCTCTCTCTCTCTTTATTCTAATTTTCTCTCAAAATTCTCTCTTTCTCTCACTAAAGCTCTCTTTATCTCTTTCTTTCTCTTTTCATCTTTGAATTTCGGTTGAAGGGTTATTTAAAAAGGTTGTAGATTTTTTCTGGGTTTTGTTTGTAATTGTTTGATAACCAAGAAGCTGATTTTTTTTTCCTTTGTTCTCTTGGGGATTCTGGGTTTTCTTTCTCAAGTTTGCTGGAGAGAGAAATGGCAGTAAGTTTTTATCTTTATGTTCTGTTGTTTTTGTTTAGGTTTAATTTACATTATTCTTCTGTTTGTTTCCTCAGAAAATTGCAAAACACAAAAAGAAAGATAAGAACTATGGAATTTTTGTGCTTTTGTTTATTGCCATTTTTTTTTTTGTTTTTACCAGAGAAATAAACATAAGCTAAGTAAGATTGTTGCTCTTTTTTTTCTTTTTCTTTTGGTTCTTTAATTGAGTTTTACTTAATCTCTTTGAGATTCTTTATTGTGAATTTTGGTTTGAGGGAATTGATTTACAGAAATGAGCTAAGGATGGTTGAGATTGTGGTCTTTAATTTTGTTGAATCTTAATTTGTTTATTGTATGAACTTATATATCACATGATTGCTTGTTTTCCTTATCTGTGATTATGTTGTATTGTTTCCTACTGTGCATCAAATTGCCTTGTAAAATTTTGTTGTTTTAATTTGATAATGGAAAATTTAGGAGCATCCAACAATGTGGATTGAATAGGATGTAGAAGATGGAGAAAATTCATATTTTGAAATTTTAACTTTCCTCTTGATTGCTAGAGGGGTTAGTGTGTGAAGAGGATTGTATTGTAGGGATCTTGGAATTATTTTTGCTCCATGTATGAGTATGACCTCCTAATCTTTGTCCCTATTAATAGCAGAGGAGAATTTTTTTGTGTTTTATCTAATAACAAGCTTTTGTTGCTATTGCAGCAACGTTCTCATGTACCCAAGTTTGGCAATTGGGAGAGTGAAGAGAATGCTCTCTACACAGCTTATTTTGATAAGGCTCGTCAGGGTCGCACTGGAGGAAAGATTGTAAATCCGAATGATCCCCAAGAGAGCCCAGAGTTACATCATGATCATGTAGCTCCAACTAAAGCTCCTGCTGCTTCCAGAGCAAAACCCGAAGTGGATGAACCAGTGGGAGGACATGGACCTGCTAGAAGGGCACATGAGCGTGGAAGGAGCAGGGAAGAGGTTGACCTCAGGCAATATGCTGACTCTCCCTCACATCATGACAATGTCAACCGCAGAGCTTCTGGGGACTCTACACCTTCACGTTATGGCCGTGGAGTAAGTTCTGGTGAAGCCCCAAAACGACCTACAAGATCAAGTGTTGGATCTGAAAACAGTATAGACAAATCCCCACTCCATCACCAGGCACGGGTCACAGGTAGAGGAAGCATGGCATCACCTGCATGGGAAGGAAAGACTTCATATGATACTAGCCATGGTACTCCTGGGAGATCAAGAATGAGGCCGAGTACTAGAGGCGATGAAAGTGTATATTCTATTCCCTTCTATGATTTTATTCTGTCAAAAATAGCATAAACTTGAAAATAAGTGTGTTGTGGATCTGCTGGTGGGCTTGAAAATGTCCTATTTCCTTCTTGTTACATGTTTCTTGATGATTTTCTTTCTTTTTCTTGTTCTTCTTTTTCCCAAAAAAGGTCAAACCTAAAGCATAGCTAATCAACAACTTGAAGTCTTCATGATTGGCAGCCTGCTTGGTACTTGCCTCATAGAAAGCCTTTTATATCTTATATCATGTTATCATCTAGCAGGGAATTTTTTCTTTGATATTTTTTTGTAACACTTGATAAAGCATCAAATGGGTAATACATTATGCCTGTCTTGCTTGGCTTGGGGCTGATTGTGTGAATTTTTACTATTGTATTTGCTCATTGCCCTTTTCCCCAGGTGATGACTCCTCTTGAGACAAACTAGTCCAAATGTAAAAAATTATCACTTTCTTTAAAGCTTGTTATTTTCTTAAAACTTGTTGCTAATAATCTGGTTTCTGGTGACACAGCCAGATAAAGGTGCTGCTGTACCAAAATTTGGTGACTGGGATGAGAATAACCCGGCATCAGCTGATGGTTATACTCACATTTTTAATAAGGTGCGAGAAGAGAGAAACAACGGGGGCATGGTACCAGGCATGCCGGGTGAGCGATCTCCATACCACACTGCTCGGGATCGGAAGCCAACCAACAGCGGTTCTGAGGTATGTTGTTTGGGAACCTTACCAAGCCTTTGGCTGTAATGCTTGTGGTTTCTAAAAAATCTTAGTATATATAATTCCTAATTTTGTATTTATTTCTTCATTTCCCCAGAGTTGCTGCTTTCCATGGTGTAGGAAATGAGTCCTTTGAATTTGTGGATTTGTTATAAGTTGTGTGGAATATTGTAAATACATTGAAGCCTCCTTCAAAGCAGAGTAATTTCACTGGAGCGCGGTTATTATCTCTATGTGTGTGTGCCTTTTTTTGTGATGATAAACATAGTATTCTGTTTGTTAAAACATGTTTTTTTTCCCCTTTCTCTCAGTTATCTTCTCTTTGTCACTCTTAACTTGTCTATTTTGGTACACCACTTTACATTGCAATTATGTTTGGTTAGAAAACATCATATGCAGATTCTTTTATTGTATTCTATACGTATTGTGTCCACTTTTGCTCGTCGAAACTGTCAGGGGATGTGCTTGAAGTTTTCTTAACATAGTTGTCTGCTCAGAATAGTTTCAACTCTGTTGGCAGGTTACTTTAGCATTCTAGGATGTTTGCCGATTGCCATAGATGCTATTCATTCTGGTTTTGAACTCTACTCATATTTTGTGTCGATGGATGGATCAAAGGTTATGGTATGGTACAATTTGGTTAATAACCAGGCATATGCTAGCATTGTTTTGCTATTGACCATGCATGAATGCTTAGACTAGTACCTGTTATTCTGTTTAGGAAGTTTAAGAAACAAGCAAAATCCCAGTTTAATCTTTGACCAATTTTCAATCTTTTTTAGCGCAATGGTATTTCAATCCTGACCGTCGGTGAAATTTTTTAGCTTGTTTGGAATAATTCATTGGTGCAATATTAATTTTTTTTTAGCTCAATAGTAATTATTTTCAAATAAAATTAATTTTTTTTTTGTATATTTTTAAATTATATCATAAAAAATATTATTTATCTTATCGCAATTGTTTAAATACTTTGTTCCAATATTTTTATTTCACATGATGTTGTAATAAATTTTATTTTATTTTCTCAAAATTATAATAAGTCATGATATTATTTTTATTTTATTAGACTCCCATTTATAGATATTTTTAGAGAGGTGCTAAATGTTTTTTTTTTTCACACCTTAGCTTTTTATTTTTTTTTATTTTTTGTAAGCAAAATTATTTAATTACTCTTCTCACAATTTTTTAAAATCTTATAATTTTTCAAAAATAAATTTTTTGAAAGTCATATAATTTCTTAAAAATAAAATTTTGAAAAATTATAAAATTTTTTGAAAATAAATTTTTAAAAAATCATAAATTTTTTTTATAATTTTATTTTATGAAAATTCATTTTTTAAAAAGTTTATAACTTTTTAAAAATCTATTTTCAAAAAGTTATATGATTTTTTAAAAATAAATTTTCGAAAAGATTTATAATTTTTTAAAAATTTATAAAAATTGAGATCAAAAAGAAAAGATTGAAAGCATTTAGCAGCACCCATATATTTATTTTTATTAAAAATAAATATAATAAAAACATCAATCCGACGAAATTCTCTTCGGGCATTTTATAGAAAAAATTCAGTCACAGAAATAGTGGACGCGCCTAGTAACAGATTGGAATCACCACGCGCTGCCAACGCGAGCTACCACGTGTACGAATTGAAAGAGATCAGGCCACTGGAGATTGTCAAGTCACACCGACCGCGCGTGTCTAAGAAAACTAACAAGTTTCTGTTCCACGTTGGTGCATCCCAGTTGCTCCCATTCTCGTCCCTTCTTGGAAATCTTACCCTGTTCAAAAACCCTAGACAGGGAACATTTTCTCAAGGCTTTTTTTTTTTGGGGGGGGGGGGGGGTCATTTTTTTCAATTCTTGAAGCGATTCGATTTCGTCAGGATTTCAAGGTACGATTTTTTCACTCATTCTCTCTCTTTCTTATCAATTTGTTTTTATCTTTCCAGTTCGTTTTGATTCAATGTATTGGCGTTCTGACTTCTGATTGATGTTCCATTTTTAAGATTTGGGGGCCTTTTAGGGCTACATTTAGTCTTTTCAATTGATGTGTGCTATTAAATAAAATTCGATTAAATTTCTTAAATTTTAAAATTTTTATTCGATTATCGGTTGATCACAGTTCATTGCTTGTGGAATTTTTTTATCCTGCCAGTGATTCGAGTTTGAATTTTGATTAAATTTAAATTTAATAAACAAAATTGAACTGGAAATATGGCGATCAATTGTTCAGCTCATTTGTTGCTGGTTTGAACTTTGAAGGAAGCAAAGCTAATTTTGTGAAAAAGGTCTTCTTTTTATGCTAGAATATTACTTTTATTACTATTCCCATGTCTCTTTCCTTTTCTATTTAAAGATCAAAAGCATAAAGTGTCTTTCTGTGCATTTTCTGGACTTTTTGCCACTTATAAATCACAAGGTTTGTTTGCTTTAGCGGTGTTACTATCCAGATTGAACTCTTTATGTTTAAATGTAATTAGCAAGTTTCTTAGACTTTCAAGTGTTATTTTTCTCATGAAACTAATTGAACCTTTTATCGCTCAAATCAACTACAACAATTGTTTGCTTTTGGTGAAAGCTTGATATTGTATTTGTGGATAGAAAACCATAAGCAGAGCATGAGCACTCTTGATGTGAGGGGGCCTTCTCTTAAAGGGTATCGACGAGGAAGGCAGTGCTGGATCTAAATGTTCCTCCCAGTGAAATCAGGAACAGGGAGGGTACTTCGCAAACAGGCTGAGCCTGAGGAAGTGACTAACCAGCCTGCACCAGCTGCAACTATTGATGTGAGCTATTGATGATGATGTAATTGAATCTTCTGCTAGAGCATTTGCAGAGTATGCTTCTCTTGTTTGTTTGTTTTTTTTTTTTTTCTCACTTTAAGTGGACATGAAATCTGTTTTATGGATCTATTTGCATCATGATAACTGTTATTAATTTCTCTTGGGATTTTATTTCAGGCTAAAACCAATTCAAGGAGGAGCCGAGGAAGGACTGTTTTAGTTGATGTAGATTCAGTAGTTAAATTTAAGAGGGAATGACGTTTATGATATTTGTTTCGATCATTGCTACCTGCATTGTCATATGCATGTTGCTTAACAGAAGCTTATTTTCATGCACTATCTTGTGAATTCATTCTATTAATTTTTCATGTGGTCAAAAGATTCCTTGGAAATTACTTTTTTGAGGCCTCATTAACTTAAAGAATCTGCAGGTAAATGTCTTGTAGATTTTGATCTCTGTCTTGATTTAGGACAAATTAGCATACCCTTAAATTGTTTTAAGGAATTATAGTTCATTTTTTTTCATATTTGATAAATTTGAAATGACTAACAAGAGTAGGAAAGGAACCTGGATTTATATTCTGCATGTGAATTTTCTGAAAGAGAAGAAGCAAACAATCACAGTCTGGTTAAACCAAACACAAAATCCGAGTGAATTATGTTCCTTGCAATTAATTTGAAGAAGCTGATGGATCAAATACTTCTTTATGTACTTTTGAGAATTGCACTAAAATGGAAATAAAATCAAAGGTGGTGTTAATAGTTTTACTTTGCTTTATGATGTCCCTATTTTCTCAAAATATCTATTTGGTGTGGTTGCTTTATGTTAAGTATTAGCGAGCACCGAGCAGAATATTCACAATTCTCTGATTTTTAAAGCTACCTCTTTGCCCTTATTTGGGGCCTGTGGTTTGTGAGGTGGGGTTTACCGTTTGTCAATGGCTCAAGCACTAGAACAAAGCAAATCTTGACCTCAACTGAGGTAGATGTTATTGCTTGGCAACTCTCTTGTCCAATCTAGTCTTACGGTTGTGACTGCTTAGGTCAACCAATTTAGAGACTGGTGGTTCTTTGTTTATTTTATTTATTCTTTGTAGTTGAACACTAGAGTACTTGGTGTTTCAAGTTGGTTTTGCTCACATCTCTCTCCTTCCAGGCCGGCCAGCTAGGTCAACTAATAATAATCAGAACAGGCACAGAAGACTTCCTCCAAGTCCAACAGTTATCAATTGTGATCATTATATCATTTTAGAAAGTGCAGCAAAGTCGACTGTGGTAATAGCTCTTTTCATGGTGCTTTGTTCAAAGGATAATGTAAAATATTTTCAAGGAAAGAATGTACGTATTTGGCTGGTCATCAGATCTAAGACATTGTGAATAGACATCTCTATTGTTGCCCATGCATGTGCTCTCATGCTTCTGAATCTCTGGTTTTTATTAAATTTGTGAATGTTTAAGACTCAATAACTATTTAATTGGCAGGTTGAGGAAATTATAGAGCCACAGCCACCTCCAAAGGAACCAACCTTCAGTTGTCCAATTTGCATGGGTTCTTTAATTGAGGAGATGTCCACAAGGTGTGGGCACATTTTCTGCAAGGCGTGCATTAAAGCTGCAATAGCTGCCCAGGGAAAATGCCCTACTTGCAGGAAAAGAGTCACTGTTAAGGAACTAATTAGGGTCTTCCTTCCAGCGGCCAGTTGAATATGAGCTTCATGCCCAACTAGTAACGTAAATTTACCATTCAGTATCTTTTCCTTTTGGTTTGAGATTAAATTTCCATTATGGAAAGACGATGAAATCATAGGTGCTGAAAGTGAAATATGTATTTAACTGTAAACATTCATTACGGACGATGTGCATTTCTGCCTTATGTGCTTGGATGCTTTTCTTTTTTTTTTTTGGATGTGGGATTTATCTAAAACTGTCTGGCATATTTTTCTTTATTTTTCAGGCCTTGAAGATGTTCTTTCAATTTTGTTTATATGTGGCAGCTTTTTGAATGCTATTTTTATTTATTCTTTTAAATTATGTTCTGATGTTGATTTTTGTTTTATTTCAGAGATAATACAAACTGCCTTTGAGAAGGGAAAGAATCTAAGGATTTGGCTTGTCAGTGGAGCTATTCTTTGAATTTTGGAGTTGCTGGCATGTTTTGCAGTTTTAAACAATGTTTTAGCGGACAGTCTTTTTGATTAGTTATCTGAGCGGGCTTTATTTGCTCTCTTAGATGCATGCAAATCTGCTAATTGAGAACTTTATCACCTCAGCTTCATTGTTATTTTAATTAAATTTGAACTTGACAACTTATTTATGCACAGTACAAAGAAATTTTAATCAATGTTTTTGGTTACCTTTGTTTGGTCCCTTGTATTTCACCTTATGGTATGAACTGATTGGGTCAATGGCAGGTGATGTTGCTCATTAACGGTACGGGACCAATCATTTGCTATTAACTGTTTACGTCTTAGGTTGTTCTGGTTGTGGTAGATGAAAATTTTAAGCACCTTCATTGATGGCCCAAGCTTCAATCGGTCTAAATGGGATTAAGCATTTCCACTTCCATGGAGCCTTCTGATGGCTACTGGTGGAATGCAAATGTATGTCTACCTAACTCACTTCTCCAAGTGAGAGTAGCGGGTGCCTTCGTGCTTCCACATGAAGATCGGTTCGTTTAAAGGCAAATTAAAACGTAAAACTCTGGTGAAAAGTGAACACAATAGTAGACTGATTCATCGTATTGAACTTGAAATAGTTCAAAACATTGAAATTGACGTCCTCCATCGGCAACAGACCACGCTTTCTGACAGGCCGAGTTCAACCTGAAGAGGTTTCGATGGGCCGAATCGCTTTAGCAGAATTCATAATACATGAAAAAACCCATTTCTTTATCTTTCGTTGTCAAGGAGAAGGTGAAAAACCTGGAATAAGACCTTGAAAACATCCTTCGGTGCACCCAAAAGAGGAAAAACCAAAGTAATTCACTATGGCTCCCGACAGCAACAAGAGAAAGAGGCCGAACATATTGGTGACGGGCACGCTTGGAACTGGCAAAACAATGACGTCTTCTGCTCTGGCGGAGGCCTCCCAGCTGCGCCATATCAATATTGGAGATTTGGTCAGAGAGAAAAACTTGCACGACGGCTGGGACGACGACCTCCAATGCCACGTTATCAATGAAGACCTCATAATTTCACTACTTCCCCTATGCTTTAACCTTATATTTTGTTGATTTATTATCTTGCTTGTTTTCGACGATGATTGTAATGTGTCCAAGCCTGAAGGTGTGTAATGAGCTTGAGGATGTGATGGAAGAAGGTGGAAACATCGTAGATTATCATGGTTGTGATTTCTTTCCTGAACGATGGCTTGATCTTGTGGTAGTGCTTCAAACCGACAACACTGTGTTGTATGACCGGTTGAGTAAGAGGTACCAACGTTCTGTCCAAATGATTAGGCTTTCCAGTTCATTTATTTGGTTTTGTTTTCTAAAAAAAACCCATTTTCTGCAGGGGTTATGAGGGTGCCAAGCTTTCAAACAATATAGAGTGTGAAATCTTTCAAGTTCTGCTGGAGGAAGCAAAAGAAAGTTACCCTGAGGACATTCTTATAGCTCTAAAGAGTGATAATATTGAGGACATCACTCGAAATGTTGCGACCATAACTGAATGGATCAGGAGTTGGCCTCCAACATCTTGAATGAATACAATTTTTGTAATCTGCCCTGCATATGCTGCTTCACCATGTGAAAGAAGCTGCAATTAAGGCTTTCGTCGTGTATGTCTCTATCAAGTTTCCGCTTTAGTAAGGAATCAGTTAATTTTGGTAGTTTGGCTATTTTCATGGATTAGTCTTAGGGTTCTGAATGTGTGGGATTGTGTAACCGATAATTCAAGGAAGAGACTGCTTGTAAAAGAAATGTTTATTCCTGATCTTAGGCTACTTGGCTTGAATCTATAACCCATTTGGATGTGAATGAAATTGAACACGGATTATTAGCCCTGCTCTGTATCAACTCTTTCTATTTAAGACACCGACAGGGAGCATTATATACTCTTTCATTTTGGTTTGTAATGTGAATATCTAAGATGGGAACTCGTGCTTGAGTTCATAAAGCTTAGTTTAGTGCCTACCTGGTACGCTCCGGCTCGGAAGCAGATGATGAAGCAAGAAGGCTTGCCCAGCAGACTTTAGTTCCTGAATCCTATTCACATGGTTCAGTCTGTATCTACTACATATTACTGCGGTAAGTTGAGATGGAGCACCAAATCCTTTTCATAAGCATAGGTCTTTTCATGCAAAGTTTGCATGCAACCAATCTGGAATTTTTCGATTCATGCAATCACCTTTTAAAAATAGCATTCAAGTTCAAAACATTTCCACGGTGATCCATCCAAAGGAGAAGATGCAAGATAATAGATGTCATCTGTTTCTTCTGCATCAACTAGGACACATAGCAAACGTAAATGAAATTTAAGAAAACTGGTTCAATGAGGGATTGGCTGAAAAATGATCCATATACGCTAGACAAATCTGTTCTAAAGCAGAAGTTACTAGATTCATAACCCAGAAGTTCAAATATTATTTATTCCGTAAATAAGACATTAAGGCTTACAAGAAGCAACAGAAGACGAAAGGAAGCACAACTGATTCGTGGATTTTGATGTGGATGCATCAAAGATCATATGCTATATCTAATTCATGATTTATTGATTTTGAGCTCCACACCACAATACACATTCTACGACTGCATTTGAAGCAAATTCCTCCGCGAGTGAATAAGAAAATACAAACACACTGAGAAAAAGAAGAGGTAAACCTGACAATTGATGAAAGCACCAAAAGCACCTTAAACTAAATTATTTCCTCATCTCGCAGGTTTCTTTCTCCACTCAGTACGACCTCGGTTTATTTCCTGTCCATCACTAGAAAATCTCAATAGATGCAAGAACGTAGGGTAGTCTTCTCTTGTACCTGCAGACCCATTTGTTCCCCCGATTGACTCTGGACTGGTAAGCGAATCCACCACATCACCCCGTTGGCATTCCCGCCTATAATCCAATGTTATAGTTTGCAGTTCATGGGTGTCAATAATCTCTTGAGGCATGCTCTGTGAAAGAGTCATGCATAATTGTTAGCTTACAAAATCAACTGGAACAGTTAAACCAGCAATTTTTCAATATTGAAAAATCTTCGGAAAGAGGAATTTTAGGATGTCCTTTCTACTGACCTCCATAACCCATCCAATGTAGGTGACGTAATTGACATGCTGGTTCATGTCCAGATCAACTCTTCTTGGCTACACATTTTAAAAGCACACTAAGGATTTGAAAAAGTATACAAACTAATTTAGATAAATCAGATAATCTTACCATAAGCCCAAGCCTGGAATGCAGGGCAGGATCTTCTAATTTGGGAATTTTCTTCAAACTTTTGTTGTTCGCCTCCGGAAATGCTAATCTGTAAACGCCAGAAGAGGATCAATTAAATAAGAAACAATGTATCCCTTAAAACAAATAGCATAAATGAGAACAGCAAAAATATAATTTGATATTAAGTTCAGCTTTATTAATGACACTGATACATGCTCTAAATCCAAAGGGATTTTTCCTGAGTTGCAAACTTTATCCTGCTAGCTGGAGCATCTATTGTCTTCTGCATTTTTACAACACTTCATGCAACAAAACATCCTAAAATTTGCAACAACTTCAGCATTTAGTCCACCATCTTAAAAGATTAGTGTCAAATTCTGATGATTCAGTTATCATGAGGCATTTATACTATTGACTATGCTATCCAGCTTCAGTCAACTTTGATCAAGAAGTAGACATTCAAAGCAAATAAATTCATAAGTTCTAGTATGCAATTACAACAGAATGTCTCCAAGTTAACCAAAATTCCCCACTTCCTTATTGGCAACCGTATCAACAGACTGACATGAAACATAACAGTTGAAATCATAGAGCCATTTCCGGTGTTCACTGACCTTACCTCAAAAACAGTTTAGAATAGTACTCTCCATTTCCAAGAAAATTCAATCCCATTTATTTTTGTATATGCAAAAAGAGAGATCCATTAAGAAAATTCGTAAATTGGCCTCTCTTAACCATTTTCAAGCCTTTCAGGCCACAGGCATACACACACACACACAGAGATAAGCATTTTCAAGCCTCTGAAATCTTATGGTAATACTTGCAAATTTTTATGGGTCAGTTGACATTAGACACTTATGCTATTAGGCATCCAGCTTAGATCTCAATTTTGATGAAGCAATGGGCAACGGAAATTGGACAGAAAAACTGCTTTAAAGTTAGTTAATGGAATATAATCATGTCATATTTATTTAGCATCCCATTAAATTGTGCAATTAAAAATATAAAAAGTGTAGCATCCCATTAAATTGTGCAATTAAAAATGTAAAAAGTGTTATAGTTTACGCCACTGGTGAAGAAAAGCACCTACTTAGGTTTTCGTGGACAGAAGATTAAATGTTCTTCCCTGACATCATCACTAACTTTCTGCAGCCGCCTAGTGTCCTGGTTCATCATCACCCACTTGCTGAAATCATACCAGATGTGATTAGCTTTCAGAATACATCAAATCTTACACATTAACTCATATCAGCACAGTTAATCTAGAAATGATATAGCACAAATGAAGATATTCAATGGCATTCACGATAGATTATACAGATGGGCAAGAGCAGCAGGTTTTGCAGGATGGTTATTTGCAGGACAGAATCTAAACAACCGGGGAATAATTTCTAATTTTAAAGTAAATGTTCACTGTGGATTAAAGTGTGTAGAAAATTATAGTGCCCTCCGGTCTTTTCATGTTATGAATCTTCTAATATCCACTGAAAAGGAAAAAGGGGGAAGAGGGTTGGGGGAGGAGTGAAGTTCAAGATGCACCCTGTAGCTCTTCCAATAACTTCACCAGTTGCAGAGTCCTTTAGAATCCAGTCCCTTCTGGTTCCAATTCTTCCCTCACTTTGGCACCATGTCTCTATTTCAATCACATCACTCCTACGCCACAAAATCAACATCTAATTGTCAAACATAAATTACAAATGGAAACCATAAATAAATGTCGTTAAATGAAGGAGTAAAATACTCACCAAGCAGGGTATTTGTATATTTCGATGTGCATGCGTGCAGTCACCCATATAAGATGCAATTCTCTCATGGTTTTAGTGGTAGCAAACCCATCCGTTGAAAATCCAACACTTTGAGCATGGTTAGATCCAACCTCCTGCAATGCATAAATTTCCAAAAGATTAAACAAATAAAATTTGAAAAAGCATGTTTCATTTCATCTACAGTTGCTAAAACTTTCCACCTAGCTGTAACAAAATTAAACATACAATATGACCAAACCAAAAAGGAAAGAGCAAAAACTCATGTAGAATTCCTATAATGAAGTTTTATATAAAAATTCCAGTACTTTTAAAAGTTTTAACATTTCATTTAAAAATTTCATTTTGAACTGAAAATTATGACAAGCTTTCCATTGTTTATCAATCCTTGAATAAACATTGTATGTAGATATCGTTTATATTATTAATATATTCAGTGAGATCTATAGATCTACCAGCTTCTCATACTTCCAAATTACACAGAGAAAGCCACCCAAATCTACCAGTGTAAAAAGAATAATTAAAGAAAGTAAAAAGCAGAAAATGCTTGAAGTTTCATAACCCAGATTCAACTTCGAGTTAAAACAATCCCAAATGCATGCAAACAAATAAAATCAACTTGAAAGTTGAAACCCAAGTTTTGAAAGAACGAAAGAAAGGTAAAATACCTGCAAGAGATTAGCAATAGTTTCAACGGTGGCAGTTTTGTTAATTCCAACCTCATAGCACCTCACGATAAACTTTTCTTTATAAGACAATCCATCTTCCGTCAAGCTACCCAATCGGAGCCGCTGAGCAAAACTCCCGGACCCGGATTCGACCAGCTCCGTCCCCGCTTGTTGCTGGGCCGACAGAACTGCTTGAACCAGCGTCAGGTTGAGTCTGCTGGCCGGAGAGAAGGAAACAGAGACTGGGCTCCGCGGACAAAAGGAGAATGGACCTGGTGAACCCGGGAATCTGCATTGGGCCAAGGCCTGAATCTGGTCCGCCACATTGCAAGAAGAAAGCTTCAGCATCTCTGCCTCTCTTTTTTCTTCCGACAACAAAGACGAGAACCTTAGCTTCAGTTCTTTTGATACTTTGATTTGTTTTTTCCTTTTATGGCGGACCGGGGAGATTTTGGTCGATATGACCGAGGTCTTGTGGTAGATCGCGGAGGATGATAATGATATAGCCAATGTTTCCAATTGCCACTGGGGTTTGCACATTAATTACGAGGTTGCCATTCTCCGCATGTGCTAATTCATGTCACGTGTACGTCACAAAGTCAATAATTTTTACATTAAGTGGATCTAACACACAACTCGCACCTCCAACATATTTTTTTAAAGAATATTCATATATAAAATATTAATTTTTTTTAATAAGTTATAATTTTATCCTTTTTACATATTATGTTTAATGCCCTTAAAAATCCTTTGAAAATAGATTTTGGATAAATTTAATTTTAAGAAATATAATTTCAATAAAAAAAAAATGTTACATTCCATTTACACTTCATTCAACATTTAAGACTTTCAAAATTTTATTTTTGAGAATTTCAAAAAATAAGTTTTGAAAAATACGATTTCAATGAAAAATTTTTCATAAAAATTATAATTTTTATGTGATTTTAACCAAATTAATGAATAAAATATTAGTTTTAACTTAGTGGTTAAAGGTGCTTATGGGAACATCAAGGGTATGATTTTAAATTTTTTTTTTTTTATTTGTACTAAAAATTTACCCTCATGATATAATCAAAAAAATATTAAAATCTTACATGCAATAAATGAAATATTAAAATAATTTGGTGATTTAGGGGTTGGTTTAATAATTTTAGAATTAAGTTTGGATTAAATTTAGATCGAGAGTGAGGTAATTAAAAAGAGAGAAAAATAATATAAGTGAAATATGATGTTGTTGAGATAATGTGTATTTAAAAAAATAGAGAATTATATTTTAAATGTGAGTGTATTTAACAATGAGATGCAAAAAGTGTTTTTATAAATGTAAATAAAATTCTCTTTTTGTATATTTGTAAATATTAATTATAAAAAATATAAAATTACATTTTATACAAATAATTAAAATGAATAAAGTGTATATTAATAAATTTTTTGAGTGAAATTAAATTTTTTATTTATAAATTAGATTTTTTTACTAATAAAATATTAAAATATGCTAATTTATATACAATATTCCTAAGCTTATGAAACAATTAAGTCCTTGATGATTGTGATTGTGAAGGTGTTGACTGTTGACTCAAGAAAGCAAAGCAAACATTTTAATATAGAGTTAGGAAGAAGGAATATTTATTGTATAAAGGGTGGCTGCTAGGGGAAAAATTTGAGAAAATTAAAATATGATTTAAAATTATAGTGTATGATTTGATTTGAATCAAATTTGAATATTAAATATATATATTAAGTTAAAGTTAAAATATAAAAAATAAAAAAAATTAATTAAATTAAATTATATATTTTTATTAATTTTTATAAAATAAAAATAATTATTTTATATCTAAATATATTTAAAATATATAAAAACAAAAATTAAATTTAAAACTAAATGAGTCCAACTTATAAATTTTGATTATAAATTATTTCAAAAAAACATCGATTTAAATTCAAATTCAAATTTTAAAAATTTATAATATTATATATTATTTAAAAAATCAAATCAAATTCAATTTGATTCAAACTATTATCACTCAACTAACTTTAAAAAAAATAAATGCAAAGTCATGTATAAATAAATATAATCATCCACAATCCAATTTTACTTGTTTAAATTATTTTTATTTAAATTTAAAATTTAATTTAATTAACCCTGTAATTTAATTAATTTAAAATCCATACCCCTATAATTGCAACTGTAAATTTTTCCCAAAGCAAAATATTAAAATCCTCATTCTCGAATATTTTTAATTTTTCTCCTTAAAATAAATTTTGTATATTTTATGTCATATCAATTTCATATAATTGATTAAGCGACAAAACTTCCAACGTGGCATTGAGTATCATTTTATTTTTTAAAATTTTTTTCTTATTCCTTTCCTTATCACAAGGCTGCGCTAAGCCCGAAGCTTTTTTTTTTTTTTTTTTTTCTTTCCCCCGATACTTTTGTTAATATTTTTATCTAATTTGATTGTACAGCGTAAAGAGAAATAAAACCCCTTTTCCATTGGATGAAATCATTTTTTTTTATTGTTTTTTATGAAATTTTTTGTTGATAATTTCACTTTTTTTTCCCAAATTAAAAAAAAGGGAAAAAAACGTGTGTGGCTTTGTTATCTAAAGGTAAAATTATACATGGGTTTGTGCAGGAATTTAGGTTTTGAATGGGTTGAATTGATTAGGATGGATTTTTTGAAGAATTGGTGTTGTTAATTTGGTGTTTGATAGAATGCCACAAAAAGAGAATGTATTGAGTTGAAATAAAATAATTGTTCAAAAATTGAAAATGGAAAATTTGAAGAAGCTTATAGTTAATTTTTATGGGTTGTTTAGACTGGATATGGACATTAATGATTAAAGCCTGCTTAATATGGAGAGGAAGGGGTTAAATTGTTTAAAGCGTCGAAGGAGACAAAAGTAAGACCAAAAATTGGCTCCCTAACGCCTCTTTGGTTTACATTTTGACGTGTTTAACCTATTTTTTAAGATTGTAATTGAGTTGAAACGAATTGATATAATAAAAATTTTAAATTCAATTTAAAAATTATTGTTTCAAACTCAATTTTAATTTAATTAATTTTTAATTTTTAATATGAATTCAACTTGAAATAAAAATTTTGAGCTCACTTAATTAGATTTATTTAATAAAAATGAATTTGATTTTCATGCTTAATTTCAAACTTAATTATGTGTTTAAATTCGAATTCAGACTCGAACTTGAATTAATATATATAAAAATAAAACAGTAATTTTATAATTAAAATAATAAAAATATATTAAAATTTAAAATTTTAATTAGATTATTGAACTATTATAGTTAAATATTAAAATATTTAAATTTAACATATTTAATAAATCGTGCTATTTGAATTCGACTCAACAATTACTTAAATTAAATTTAAATTTTATTTAAATCAAATCTAAATATTATAATTATTAATTCATTACACTTTTCATATTCAATATTGTCTCGTTTTTTCTAATGCAATATTTGATTAAAGTTACAGCTATTGGATTGTGATTGTGCCATAACTTACACTTGTATTTGGACAAGCATGAATTTGCTCTGTTTTGAAATGATTTATACATTTCGTTCTGTTTTTTTAAAGTGACCACCAGTTCTTACCATAAAAGAGAAATTATGCTAAATTTACTTGTACGACACTATGAGTGACGATGGTTGCCGCTAGTAATTTCCGGCAGCCTACCATAATGTATGGCTTTTAAACATTAGCCAACATATTTTTTATTTTCTTTCCGAACACTTTGGTACCGTAGATTCATTTAGAAACTGTTCAGGTAATCCCCCTCGTGTTCATTCATGTCATGATCTTTTAAACTCCAACGATGATTCCTTGTTTTAGTTCTTTTGATGCAACAATATTTTTTTTTGTTTAGGCTCCATTTGGATTCTATCCGAGCCATGGTGAGGTGCGATTTGCATCATTTTTTTTTTTTTTGGCTTAAATCGTGCTATTTTGGTGTTTGGATAACACCAGTAAGTTTTGGTGACCTTCAGTTCTCCACTGAGTTAATCTCCACTAGAGCTCCTAGCTCCAGTGAAAAATCACTTTCTTTCATCGCGGCTTTCTTTCAATTTTGTCCTAGTCTTTCTGGTTTTTTTTTTTTTTTACCCTTAAAGCTATAGTGACTTGACAAAATATCCCTACCATTTTAACCTTTTACTTTTTTTTTTATTTCTTTATTTTAAATTTTTTTATTAATTTAATAATAATAAATAAAATATATTAATATTTTGATTAAATAAATTTTTTAAAATTTTAAATGTTATAAATAATATTAAAATATATAAAAATAATTTATCAATATATTTTTAGAATAAATCTTTAATGGTCATTTTCATTATCACTTACTCTAAACACATATTCTACCATTAATTTTAATTTTACCGTTATAATAATTAATTTCATCTCCACTATTATTTTAATCTCACTTAAATTAATTTCATCATCATCCAAATGAACCTTTAATCTTACTTTTGTCTCCTTCCCCAAATCTCCCGATTTTACTTAGTGAGCAATCATTTTATTTCAACTTAAACATCTATTTTTACGGTATTGTATCAAACACGAAATCAACTATACTGGTTAAGGATGAGAAAATTTGAAAAAATCAAAAATTGATTTAAAATTATAGTGTTTGATTCAAACAATATTGATTTTTTTTCTTATTTGATATAAATTAAATTTAGATATTAAATATATATATATATATATTATATTTGAACCGAATTTTTCATTGAAAAGTGAACAACTAAAAAAAAAATCAATCCGAACTCACTTATATATTTTTATTAGTTTTTATAAATATTTTATTTTTATTTAATAAAATAATTATTTTATACCTAAATCTATTTCAAATTATTAAAAATCATATTAAAATAATATACAAAAATTAAAAATTAAATTTTAAAATTGATAAATGAAATTGAATTGATAAATTCATTTTGTTTTGAATCGAATCACATAAAAATTTGATATGAAATTTAAAATTTTATTATTTTATACATTATCTAAAAAATTTAAATTAAATCCAATTCAATTTAATCAATTATCATTCATAATACTACTTTTTAAAGAATCCATCAAAATTAATTCAACTCAATTAAACTGAAATTCTTGCTCTAACTCATACATAATTTTACCTTTTACTTCAAACAAAACCAAATAGTTTTTTTTTTTTTTTTAATTTGGGAATGGTGAAGTCATGGACATGTTATAAAACAAAAAAACGAGTGAAACTATCACCCAAAAACTTCACAAAAACAACAAAAACAAAATGATTTCATCCAATGGAAAGGGGGTTTTATTTATCTTTACACCATACAAAGAAATTAGATTAAAATGATTAACAAAAGTATTGGTGGAAAACCAAAAAAAAAAAGATTAAAAGAGCTTTAGGTTTGGTGCAACACTCTTCAAGAAAAGGAAAGGAATAAGAAACAGAAAAATAAAATAAAATAAAATGATACTCAATGCCACGTTGAAAATTTTACCACTTAAATAATAAAAAATAAAATAAAATAAACAATACTCAATGCCATATTGAAAGTTTTGCCCCTTAAGCGATATGAAATTGATACCAATAAAGATTAAAATAATTCTTATTAAAAAATAAATATTTTAATATAGTTTATCTCCAAAAAAAGTTTATAATTTTTTATTCATTTTGAGATTATAATATCTTTTACATTAAAATAATCCATTTTCATAGCATTTATCTTTTTTTTTCAAAAGAATTTAAAAATAAATAAATTATTCAATCTTTTAAGATAAGATAAGATGTGTCATATTGATAATATAAGACAGATGATTGTAAATCGTACATTCAAAATAATCTTAATAAATTATTACTAATAAAACTCAAATTCAAAATCTCTTAATAAAAAAAAAAATCTTAATTAATTAAATTAATAACTTATTAATTATTCTTTAGCATTTATCTTAAATTACTCTTGATTGCGTCAACTTTAAAGTGGGTGAGCATTTAATGTTACTTGATGTAATTGACTTCATTTCGTCATTATTTGAGGTTGATTTTGATTTTAAAACTTTTGAATCATATCAAAATTTGGTATAATGGGAAATAAAAAACTTTGGAATTTAGCCAAATTTTAAATCATCACCATTGGGGCTTTCGTCTTAAATTTTTTTTGCTCTTACCAAATATAATATTAAAGTGGCTGTTGTTTCAACTTTAATTCTATGTTTGGTAAAGAACGGAACAAATTCAAGACATTATTGAGGCGTCGAGGGCACAGGAAATGTTGATTGGTTGGTTGGTTGTCACAGCATCAATGATATTATGGCAATATCTTACTTATAAAAATATCAAAGCTCCATGTGGTCAAGTTTTTTTCTAAAAATATTCACTTTCAACACTCTTTAAAAAAAATCATAATTTGAAAATAAAAAAAAAATAAAAAGGTATTATAAATGTTAACATTTAAATTTTAAAATTTTTGGATGTTAAAAGTGATTAGGGGTGAGAAAAAAATTTGAAAAAATCAAAAACTGATTTGAAACCATTGTATTTGATTCTATTTGGATCGATTTTTTTATTCTGTTTGGATCAAATTCGAATATTAAATATATATATTAAGTTCAAATCGAATTTTGAATCACAATATAAAAAAATTTTAAAAAAACATAATCGAACCAAATTATATATTTTTATTAGTTTATATATATTAAATTTTTATAAAATAAAATAATTACTATCTATAAAAATTTATTTAAATATATTAAAAATATAATTAAAATAATATATAAAAATAAAAAAATTTAAATTTAAAAATCAATAAACCGAATATAATTGAATCGGTAGAATTGAATTCGAATCGGATTGCTTTAAAAAAAAAATTGATTTAGACTCAGATCGAATTTTAAAAATTTACAATATTATCTATTATCCAAAAAAATTAAATTGAATTCAACCTGATTTGAATTGTTATCATCTCTAAAAGTGATTACATAAAAAACTTGAAATTTAGTTAAGTTGTTTCATATAATACTATTAAGCAGTAATATTTAATAAATTTAAAATTCAAATCACAACACTTATAATATCTTTTGTTAATTTAAATTGTAATTTCTTTTATATAAAAAATAAAATAATTATATAAAGTAACTTAAATAAATTTATAATTCACATAAAAAATAACTTTACAGCCAATGTTTTATTTTTAGTCACTCTTCAATTAAAAATTATGAAAACATTAAATGCATTTAAAAAATAATATTTAACATATAACTAAGTAAAATAGACCGTCCAAAGGTCGAGTTATTAACAAGTGAATTTCATGCATATTTTTTAAGTTTAGGCTCAGCACGTGATATTATTATATTCTTTTGATTTTAATTTTTAAAATAGATTTGAAATTATTTTAATAATAAATACAATATAAATGGGCCGATCCAGCTTATATATGATAGGAGAGATTTTCGATAAACGAAGCATGAAAAAAATTGTATAGAACAATTATATTATATCAACATATTTTTTTTAATCTAAATTTTAACACGTAATTGTATTTATAAAACAATTAATTATTTATTAGATATTAAAATAAATATTTATCATTTAAATATATAATAAATTATAATTTTTTCAACAACATAACTACATGACAATATTTGAATAAAATGAACATATATTGAAATAATTGCTTCATGTACGAAACATCATTTGCATAGCGTTAGCCATTCAATGAAGATTTGAACCTAATCGAGTGGTGCCAAAACGATTCACTAAAAGCCGAGACTGAGCTTTCCTGAAATGAGAGAAGAGGTTGGATGATCCAATTCTATACAAAATGGTTACGGGGCTGCAATTTCTTCCTCGCATTTCTCTGGTATGAAAGTGACAATTCGTTTGCATTTCTCTTGCACGAAGATAAATATGATAATTCGTGTATTCATATTACATAAAACATTAACAATTTATATATTCAGATCACGTTTTACAAAAATTACATATAACAATTCATATTATCACAAAAATATAAAATATATATTTATTGTTTTGTTAATTATATTTATGATTTTTATTAAAATTTTAAACTGTCACTTTCATATCTCTCTTATTCGTATCGTATTATCATATCATATTTTAAATTATTAAATCTACATAAAAATGAGGATTTATTTACCTTCCTTATATTATATTATACTTTAAATGGGCTAAATTGAGGGGAAAATTACTCAACAACTATGATAAACCCCAAAATATTTCTCAATACAATTATAATTCTTCTATGAAAGGTATGTATACTTTGAAGTTTGTTCCCAATCTGTAATTTTCCTCTCTGGTCCATTGACAAAGCTAGCAGCAATTTGTTCTGACTTGGGTCCAAGAAGAGACATTACAAAGCAACCATCACTTACAACCAACATCAACCCCGCTTTGCTTCAGAAAGCCCTTGGCCTCAGCAATGTCCTATAAACATTCCACATATTATCGAACCGCGGAAAATAAATCAAGCCAACAAATTATAATAATCGTCAGCACAAACTTATTAAAACTTCCCCAAAAATGTTACAAACAGATTGCTTATAGCAGATGAGAAGAAAATTCAAGTTCCAGGTCCCAACCACAGTAGATATTATCAGCCTCCTAAAAAACACAGTGGAAAAACAAAAGGAGAGGAAAGGAAAAGGGGAAGACGTTCCGTTATATAATTTAAAATCTTGTAATAATAATAAAAAATTTAAAGATGAAATACCTGCTGCAGCAACAATGCTTCTTGAGGGCAAGTTGGGAATCTCATTAGACCAACTCCAACCATTAATAAACCATAGCATCCAAGTGACACAATAAAATAGATAGGTAGCTGGAAAATTTTTATAGTGCAAAGTAAGTGGTAACGCATTAGAACAAGTGGATACAAATAAAACAAGATCATTAAGGCAGAAAAACAAACTCACCAACCAGGTATGGCTTTGTGGCATTATGGATGCCTGCAAGAGGCCAATCCAAAGTGCAGAGATGACCAGCAGCAGAGAGAAAATCTTCAAAACATGCTTCATCGGATTGGCAATGATAATTAGCTCAGAAGTCCTGATTTTATTTCAAGCCCGATGATGCCTAGGCAAAAAGCAAAAATACAAACAATCAAGTGATGTATCAAAGACTCAAGTATTGATAACCACTCAATGCACATAATGCGTGTCTATGCATGAGCATGTCGAACTTGTATGTGATATTTATAAAATAACCAAATATACAAAGATTTATATAAATAAGAAAAACACATAGCAATGAGAAGCTAAACTGCAAAACAAAGTGGAAAAATCATCAAGAAAGAAATTCCTGAGATAAAACATAAACAACATCCAATTTGTCTACTCTTCACTATCGGTCGGAATAACCCAAAAAAACATGAATAAGCAGAACAGAAGCCCTGACTCGTATGCTTAAAATAAACAAAGAGGGCCTTAATGACATCTTTAATATCTTGTCCGCTCTAATCTAACCATAAAATTAGCAGGAACAGAGTTTAGATTGCCCTTTTGTAAAATGACTAGAGGTTCATCATTCATAGCTAAGGAGAAAAAAAAAATGCTGTCTTGGCATGATCAAAACAATGTGCAACACTGTAAACACAGACGTATCTAGAAAAACATAAATGAAATTTCATTATTATTGCATGATAATGGAACTCAAAGCCCTTTCATACAGCCGATCCCAGAGTTATAAGATATAAGGCTTAGTTTGTAGTTGTTGTTGAATGGAACTCAAAGCCCTTTAGCAAAAAATTCCCAGAACATCAGCTGGCAAATTCAAGTAAAGGGATAAACTATTTCTCAAATCTAAATTACTTAGCTCAAAGGCCTAAAACCAATCATTTAAGCAAACTAAAACCCATTCAAATGATGAAAATGATCACACACAAAAAGAAAAGAAAAGCAACCAAAACGGTTCAAAACTATAAGCTGCCAAAGTCCCATTTTGCTTTTGCATCAATGGAACTCAAAGCCCTTGCGCAATTTCCCAAAGAAAATCAGCTGGCAGTTTGAATTAAGATTTAATTTTCTAATGTAATTAAACAATCAGATGAAAAACGAGTAAATGTGCTGATAAAAGAGCATACCTTGAACTAAAAACACGCCGACGGAAGAGAAGAGTCAGAGGGGACGGCAGCCGACGGTAGGAAGAAGAAAGCAGGACAGAACAAGAGCTGAGCGAAGGTGTTTTTGCTATGTACGGCGACGGAACTTGGGTCATTTGATTTGGGCTCTTCTTAAATCAAGCAGGAATTTGTTTGGTTTTTCGGTTTTCGTATCCCTTCATAGGGGCGGGTTGAGATAGGTGGGCTGGCTAGCAGCCATGGAAAGAACAAAGAAAACAAAGCTGGGCTTTAAGGCAAGAGAAAAAGGCACCAGAGTCCAGAGAAAACAAAGCTCCGATATCAGTGTGTTTGGTTATAAAATAAAGGTCAAATTATTCGATTAATCTTCGTAAGTATATAAAATTTAAATTTTAGTTTTTATATAATAATTTATAGAAATTAAATTATTATATTAGTTTATTTTAATAATATTTATTCAATTAATAATAGTATTATTTGATTCTCAATAAATTAATTGATGTAATCATTGATCACATTAACTTAGCATTGACTTTAATGATGTGTTACTTATTTGTTAATGTGTCAGTTAAACTTAATTAAATTAATTATTAAATTATATAAATAATTTTTATATTCATACAAAATTTAAAATTTTATCTCTTTACTTTAACGAAATTTAAAATTTAATTCCTTTACATTCAAATTTAATTCCTTTATTCACATGAATTTTGAAAATAGTTCTTTTACTATAAAAAAATTTTGAATTTTTTATTTTAATAAATATGTTAAATTTTAAAAATATTTTAGTTTCTTAATATATTAGTTGTTATTATATGTAATTAATTATTAATAATATCACATTAATAATAAAATATTTTGAATTTTTTTAGTTTAGTAAAAATGTTAAATTTTAAAAATATTTTAGTTTATTTAATATATTAGTTGTTATTATATATAATTAATTATTAATAATATCATATTAATAATATTATTATTATCATTTATGTTAATCAATTATAATATTAATAATTTAAATTAACATATCAAAGTTAATATTATTTTAGTTAGTATAAATATATCATATGACAAAATTTATAATAAACAAAACTATTCAATAGAATTACATTTTATAATGAATTCGAAATAGGTTATAAATAAAATGATAATTCCATCCAACCAAACAAAATAAAAGATTCATACCTAAATTCTTACGAGGGACAAACTCTTATCCATTTTAAAGACAAACATTGAATCACAATAAAATGAAAAGAGGAAATTATTTATTTGATAAATCAAAATATCAATATTGTGTATCATAATGAGAATTTTTAATTTTTTTAGTATTAAAAAAATTATTTAAATAATTGTGTTAAATTAAATAATAAGATTAATTTTAAAATTAATGTACATTGAATTTAGTAAATTACTTTAATGCATTTAAAATCTTGAATATATATTTGACTATAAAAAGTCATTTAAATATGATTTAATTTAAAGGAATATAAAAAATTAGTTATGGTTAATTTAACCCTAATGGGATGCAATTATAATTCAAATTTATTAGATAAATTAATAAAAATAATAATTTTATTAAAATTAGATGGTGACAATTTTATATTATTTATGTACAATTTTGTGACATATTTTTAATAGATTGGTTTAAAAATAATTTTCATATGACCGTAATATATTATAATTATGATAGAAAAGTGTGACTAAATTAATGACAGATATATATTTTATAACATAATGCAATAAAAAATAGCAATGGAACTAATAATAGTATTTTACAGGAGTAACAAAAAATTGTGATAGATTTAATGACAATATATAAAAATTTGTGATTAAATATTGTGATAGATTTTTCAATATTATGATAGAATATTATGATATAATATTGTAACAAATTTTAAAATTTAATGTTTTAAAAAATATAAATTTTCTAAAAATTTAAAATATTTTTTGTGTCAAAATAATTAAATTTCAAATTTCGTATGAATACGATAATTATTTATATAATTTAATAATTGATTTCACCAATCCTAATTGCCACATTAATAAGTAAATGTCATGTCATTAAAGTAAATGCTACGTCAACATAGTTAATGGCCGCGTTTGTTAATTTAATAGAGATTAAGTAATATAATTATAAATTGGATCAATATTGTTAAATTAAATTAGTGTGATAATATAACTTTTGTAAATTATTATATAGGACTAAAGTTCAAATTTCATATTAGTATAATAATTAATTCCATAATTTGACCTAAAATAAAATAGGTTGACGAATTAAACTATAAATTTATATTTTTTATCAAATTATTTTCAAAATATAATTTTAAAATAAAGTATATTAAATTATAATGATTTATTTAAATAATTTTATTTTTTGCATATTTTAATATATGTATCAATTTTAATTTAATAATATTTTGTTAGTTATTAAAGTTAAATATATAAAAAATAATTATTTATAAATTACATAATAAAACATATTTAAATATTTAATTTATATGAATTTTTAAAAATATTTATATTTTATTATATAACTTGACATATATTTTAATTTATGGTATAAAATAAAATAATATTAATGTTATCAAAAAATTTTAACAAAAAAGAGTTTTTTTAAATAATTTTTTTCATTTAACTTATTTAATAAATCATTATATTTAATTGTATTCTTACTGTTTTATTTATAAAAATAATTAATAAATTTAATTAATGTATAAAAATTAAATAAGAAAAAATGGGTTAATAAATATAATTTAGTTAAAATATTTAAGTACAAAATTTAAAATGGTAATGAAATTATTCATAGATATGTTAATCATCTTTTTTGGAAACTTTGCATTTAAATCTTTAACCTACCAAATAAATCAACTTTTCCAAAATTTAAAATTGAAAGGTAAAATAGTAATTTCACAACGGAGTTATAGATTACTGATTAAAAAAAACAAATTGAATTCAACCAAACAGTATAAACGCCAATCGAATTGAAAATGCAATCTAAAGCAATGGGGACGACGAGTGGGAGCAACGTGGAGGCGGGGTTCGCGAAGCTACAAGGCGAAGACTTCGAGTACTATATGCAGACCTACTCCATAATGCTCGGCCGCAACTCCAAGAAATCGACTGTTGATGTTGACTTAGCGAGCCTGGGCGGCGGCATGAACATTTCCCGCCACCACGCCCGAATCTTCTATGACTTCACGCGTCGCCGTTTCGCACTTGAAGTCCTCGGAAAAAACGGCTGCTTTGTCGAGGGCGTCCTCCACCTCCCAGGTAACCCTCCCGTCAAGCTCGATTCGCAGGACCTCCTCCAAATCGGCGACAAAGAATTTTACTTTCTTCTCCCGAAGAGGAGTATTCTCGGCGGGCGCCCTGGGCCTAGGCACCATGTTTCGACTTACAAGACAATGGGGACGGGGGCGGCTTCCGGAAGTGTATCGCATCATGATTACCATGGCGGGGGGGAGACAGGGAGGACCGTGGGATCCGTGGCGGGATCTGCTGTGGTGGCAGCGGGGGCAAAGAAAGGGAAAGGAAGAGAATATTACGAGGAGGAGTACGCGGAGCAAGAGGATGTTGGGAGTGCTGGGAAGATGGCTAGGAGAGAAGATTGGTATGGTGGGGCAGAGGCCGGGTCCGGAGGAAGGGCGGGGTTGGCCGGAGGATCAGGTCAGTAAAATTTATTTATTTTTATGGTTTTTGTAAAAGGTTTATCATTTATGCTATTGTTTAATTAAATTTTGACTTTTTCTTTTTTGGTAGTTGTGATTATGGAAATCTATGAAGAAAATTTGTCATTCTCTAATAATTGCTTTGAGAAGTTTATGATTTTATAAATATGTAGTGACTGATATATACTGTGAATTGGGTTTTCTTGTTGTTTTGGGATTATTTCTGCATTCTTGTATGCAGAAGTATTCCGACATTCGTTCGATAGCTAAGAGATTTGTCATTTTAGTTCAGAAAAATGACAGATCTTGGTTTTCGAGAATGTGTTTGAGTTCTGCTATGGCTAGCCTGAACTATTTAGCTGCTGCCTGGCGCGTTCTTTGCAATGTTATTCTTCTTGGTTTTTTTGGCTTTGATAGTTACTTGTGGTTGCAGGACTCAAAAAGCGTCGCTAGATTGAACTCGAATCCTTTTTCCTGGTGCTCTTTTATTTCCTAGACATTATCCTTGTTGATTTCCTGCTTTAATCTCTGTCATCACTTTCTAGCAGTGTCCGTTTGTATTCCAATAAATTACTACAAATGAATTAAGGTTTTCGACCTCTGTTGTTACATTTGCAGTTGATATGATGTTGTTCTCATTTTAGTTATTTTTTGTTGGTTCTTTGTTGGGAAATAGTTGTTGTTACACTGTCAGCAGAGCCTTACTGAAGTTTAGATTCTTTAATGCTCTAGATAAAAATAAATGTTGAATAAGATGCATATAGTGGATGGCAGATTCTTAGAATCCGCACTGTTTAGTTCTATCTAACTAAAGTTAGGGATTATTGTATCAGTGCTTATAGTTCTTCTCTTTCTGTAGCACCTTTTGAATCTTGATCTGCCTTTGTAGAATTTGCACTAATCCATTGTTTTGTCCTGGTTCTGAGTTATTTTTATTTCTTTGGAAGCTTTTAAAGATGCTCTCTAGGAATTACACTCTGTAGAACTTCCAATGCAGTCATCTTGAAACTTATAATGAACCTAGTGTAGTAGTGACTCCATAGAAGAGAGAGGAGATGAAAGATGATGTTTGGCATTATTGATTGACACTGGTTTAGCACTTTATGGATGTTATAAATTGCCATAATTGGTCAGTAATGGTGGCATATTTTGGTATTGTGGCATTCGCTCAACCAGCACTTCCATGCTCGCCATTTATTTTCCTTTCTCACACGATTATAGGGTGTTGATTCTTCTATTTCATCTGACTCTTTGTTATTAGGCTTATTAGCATAGCTTGGTATTAGTCAGATTGTGTCATCTAAATCTTGAAGCATGATTAGGAGAAGCATTTGGTTGGTTCGGTTAATTCGGTTGTAAATTTTCTAAAACCGAAATAACTGAACTGATAACTAAAATATTGGTAACTGTAATTAACTGGACTGATTTAAGTCGTTCGGTTACGATCGGTTATTTCGGTTATGTTTGCATGTGTTAACCAATTTTCAACATGTTAATAATATAATATCCTTTGAAAGCAAAATAAATATGTTAGTAATAGGCTATTGTAAGATCTCTGTCTTCTTAAATAAGGCAAGCAATTACAGTCCATAAATCTCAACAAATTATACATGCATTTATTCAATTTAAATTGACTCAGTGGAATACTAATACTACCAATAAATGAGATAAAAGATGGCTTTAGATTAGCAAGGGGAATTTGAACCGAAACAAAATTTAACCAAAAGAAAGTCACTAATCTTTGCCTGCCTCCTGGTGCTGAGGTACCAGACCTGCTGGTGTCTGGTGGAGGAAGAACAGAAGAAACCTTAAGTCGTTGACTGCAAAAGAAATGCAGCCGTCAGCTGTGTTGTGTCAGGTGTGGTATGGCTGAATGGTGGTGGCTGTCGTTACTTAAAGAAACCAAAGAAAGGGAAGAAATTAGAGGTGAATCACAGAATCAGTGAAAAAATCAGAGATGAAAGGGGAGAAATCAGATTCAGAGGCAGGAGGCTTGTGGGTGGTGGCATGGTGCCGTGGTGGGCTGGTGCAGTGGTGCCAAAAATAAGAGGAACCAGGAGAGTGAGAGGAGAATTTCGACCCTATAGGAACTGCAATTGGAGGAAGAAAAACAGGGCTAGGATTTTATTGAGTTAAATAAAATGGATGGGTATTATTGGGTTCAGGTATTAAATATTAATAATATATTTATCATTTTAAATATCTAATTAATTTAGATTTTCTCTTTTGGATCAGTTAACAAAAACAAAGACCAACAACTAACCAAAATACATGGCTTAGCTGACTTCAAAGAAACCGACTAGATTTTACTGAAAAGGGTTGATTTCGTTCGGTTATTTCAGGTATAACGGTAAAATGCTCTCTCCTAAGCATATTAGTGGTACATCTTGCCCCTGAACCTGAAAATAAGCAAGAATCTAGTAGACGAAGTATATTTTCCAATTATCACGTAGCCTATGAGGTTTTAGGTATATAATTTATGTTAAATTAGTGATGATTGCTATCTCTATCATTTAAGAAAGTTCCTTTAAATATTTTTAGCACCAAAATGATTTAGAGGATTTCATGAAGTGGTGTCATTGTCTTTTGATACTCTTCTCACTTATCAGTTTTTCACCCTCGTACATGAACATTCATTCCTTAATGCTGTTCTCATTTCAACATTTTCCCTTTATAATTTCCTGAACTTAGTAACCAAAAGTACATCCTTTTCATTTACTTTATGGATATCGAAATACCTGATTTAATCAACTTCAAACCAAAACCAAAAAAATCGACTCAATTTTGCTGAAAAAGGTCTATTTCGTTCGGTTATTGCGGTTATAAAAGTTGAATGCTCTCCCCAAAGTGTACTGGTGGTACATCCTGTCCCCTCAACCTGAAAATAAGCAAGAATCTAGTAGACAAAGTATATTTTCCAATTATCATGTAGCTTATGAGGTTTTTTTTTTTTTTTTTTTTTTTTTGAGGATGTTAAATTAGCGGTGCATTGCTGTCTCTATCATTTAAGAAAATTCCTTTAAATTTTTACAGCACCAAAATGATTTGTAGGATTTCATGAAGCGGTTTCATTGTCTTTTGATACTTTTTCTCACTTATCAAATTTTCACCCTTGGACTTAAACATTCATTCCTTAATGCTGTTCTCATTCAATTCCATCAACATCTTCCTTTTTAATTTACCTTAACTTAGAAACCAAAAGTACATCTTTTTTATTTACTTTATGGATACTGAAATATGTAATTTAACCAACTTCAAACCAAAACCAAAAAACTGACTCAATTTTACTGAAAAGGGTTGATTTCGATTGGTTATTTCGGGTATAACAGTCGAATGCTCTCCCCTAAGCATATTAGTGGTATATCCTGCCCCCTCAACCCGAAAATAAGCAAGAATCTAGTAGACGAAGTATATTTTCCAATTATCAAATAGCCTATGAGGCTTTTTCTTTTTTTGAGTATTGCCTGTGAAGTTTTAGGTATATAATTTATGTTAAATTAGCGGTGCATTGCTATCCCTATCATTTAAGAAAATTCCTTTAAATTTTTATAGCACCAAAATGATTTGTAGGATTCATGAAGCGGTTTCATTGTCTCTTGATACTCTTCTCACTTATCAGTTTTTCACCCTTGTACGTGAACATTCATTCCTAAACGCTGTTCTCATTCAATTCCATCAACATTTTCCCTTTATAATTTACCTGAACTTAGAAACGAAAATTACATCTTTTTTATTTACTTTATGGATACTGAAATACCTAATTTAACCAACTTCAAACCAAAACAAAAAAACTGACTCAATTTTACTTAAAAGGGTTGATTGCATTCGGTTATTTCGGGTATAACAGTCGAATGATCTCCCTTAAGTGTACTAGTGGTATCTTGCCCCCTCAACCCGAAAATAAGCAAGAATCTAGTAGACGAAGCATATTTTCCAATTATCACAAAGCCTGTGAGGGTTTTTCTTTTTTTGAGTATTGCCTATGAAGTTTTAGGTATATAATTTATGTTAAATTAGCAGTGCATTGCTATCTCTATCATTTAAGGAAGTTCCTTTAAATTTTTATAGCACCTAAATGATTTGTAGGATTTCATGAAGCGGTTTCATTGTCTTTTGATACTCTTCTTACTTATCAGTTTTTCACCCCTTGTACATGAACATTCATTCCTTAATGCTGTTCTCATTCAATTCCATCAACATTTTACCTTTATAATTTACCTAAACTTAGTAACCATCTTTTTATTTACTTTATGGATATTGAAATACCTGATTTAACCAACTTCAAACCAAAACAGAAAAAACCGACTTGATTTTACTGAAAGGGGTCAATTTTGTTCAGTTATTTGGGGTATAACAGTTGAATGCTCTCCCCTAAGCATACTAGTGGTACATCCTGCCCCCTCAACCTGAAAATAGGCAAGAATCTAGTAGATGAAGTATATTTTCCAATTGCCACGTAGCCTGTGAGATTTTTTTTGAGGATTGCCTATATAAATTTTGTTAAATTAAAGATGCATTGCTATCTCTATCATTTAAGAAAGTTCCTTTAAATTTTTATAGCACCAAAATGATTTGTAGGCTTTCATGAAGTGGTTTCATTGTCTTTTGATAATCTTTCTCACTTATCCTTGGACATGAACATTCATTCCTTAATGCTGTTCTCATTCAATTCCATCAACATCTTTCCTTTTTAATTTACCTTAACTTAGTAACCAAAAGTACATTTTTTTATTTACTTTATGGATACCAAAATACCTGATTTAACCAACTTCAAACCAAAACCGAAAAAACTGACTTGATTTTACTGAAAAGGCTCGATTTTGTTCAGTTATTTCTGGTATAACAGTTGAATGCTCTCCCCTAAGTGTACTAGTGGTACATCCTGCCCCCTCAACCTGAAAATAAGCAAGAATCTAGGAGACCAAGTATATTTTCCAATTACCACATAGCCTATGAGATTTTTTTTTGGGGATTGCCTATGAAGTTTTAGGTATATAATTTATGTTAAATTAACGATGCATTTTTATCTCTATCATTTAAAAAAGTTCCTTTAAATTTTTATAGCACCAAAATGATTAGTAGGATTTCATGAAGTGGTTTTATTATCTTCTGATACTCTTTCTCACTTATCCTTGGACATGAACATTCATTCCTTAATGCTGTTCTCATTCAATTCCATCAACATCTTCCCTTTTTAATTTACCTTAACTCAGTAACCAACAGTACATTTTTTAAATTTACTTTATGGATACCGAAATACCTGATTTAATCAATTTCAAACCAAAACCAAAAAAACCGACTCGATTTTACTGAAAAGGGTCGATTTCGTTCAGTTATTTTGGTTATTACAGTCGAATGCTCTCCCCTAAGTGTACTAGTGGTACATTCTGCTCCCTCAACCAGAAAATAAGCAAGAATCTATTAGATGAAGTATATTTTCCACTTACCAGTAGCCTATGAGGTTTTTTTTTTTTTTTTTTTTTTTGAGGATTGCCTATGAAGTTTTAGGTATATAATTTATGTTAAATTAGCGATGCATTTAAATTTTTATAGCACCAGTTGTAGGATTTCATGAAGCAGTTTCATTGTTTTTTGATACACTTTCTCACTTATCCGTTTTTCACCCTTGGACGTGAACATTCATTCCTTAATGCTGTCCTCATTCAATTCCATCAACATCTTCCCTTTATAATTTACCTGTACTTAGTAACCAAAAGTACATCCTTTTTATTTACTTTATGGATAATAAATGCTGTTTCATTGGCCTGGTAATATCTGCAGATCCTATAGAGAAGGGAGAGGGAAAATCAAGAGTTGACCGTGAATCTGATAATCAACAACTTATGCAATTGGAAGAAAAGGATGTTGTGTCATCTGTAGCTACTGTGCTTTCTGATATGTGTGGTCCTGGAGATTGGATGCCCATGGAGAAACTCCATTCTGAGGTTAGTTTTAAGCTTAGGCTGATCTATTTTTTTGGATAAGCTTAGGCTGATCTAAATCTTATGCTATGTTCCTTTTTAGCTTTTGACCTTGCATCTTTCTAGTTTTATTATTATTCTTTTTTTGCTGATGACACCTCTGGCCATTTGACTTTTGTCCTTATGCTTATTTTGATTCTCCCCTTATTGATGTGCTTTACTATGCTTTAAATACTTTGACATGGAAATGATTTTCTTCTATATTTGGCTCTGAAATTTTAACAAAGTAGGAGTGCGCTTGGGACATTTCCTGCTTGATTGCTGTGAGTATTCTTAGAGGATGATAATGACAACAAACACCACAAGCAGTGCTACTTTTTTTTTTTTTTCCTCATTATCCTTCTTTGCACCTCTGGAGTTTGGAGGAGCAAACGAGATTTATTCAGTTCGTTGTTATAATTTAATGATTTTAAAATGCAGAAACTATTTCCGCTATTAAATTACATGTCTTAAATGGTTACAAATTGAATATTTGGTTATTATATCTCATTGGCATATTTCCATTGGATGTCTAAAAAAGCTAACAAATCTTTAGAAAAGTAGAATGCATATTTCATTGACTAATGTTTGCTTGAACGGCTCTGATCATTGTTGCCAGCATTTTTTCTTTCTCATTTTGTTTATCCAAGTCCCGTAATTTTTTAACCTTAAGATTTTACAAGATTGCTTGCTTTCTTTAATTTCGTATTTCTTCTTCAGTTGTTAGAACAGTTCGGTAATATCTGGCATCACAGCCGAGTTAGAAGATATCTTACATGTGAGGACTGGCCTGGTCCAGAATCCAAGGGGAAACCTTGGTATGGTCTGCTTATGTTGTTAAGAAAAAATCCTGAACACTTTGTTATCAACACAAGATCCAAGGGCCGGGTAGCCCTCGAATTCGTCTCTCTTGTATCTTTGATTTCATAGTGTAATGGTCGGGAAGCGTCAAAAGGCACTTGCCCTTGCTTGGTCATCTTACATGTCTTGAGAACCACCCATATTGATCTAACAATTGGCTTGTTGGGTAAATGTATCTGGATGGCATGGAATTAAGATTTATTGCTAGCATTTATTATTTTGCTGTTTTTTAGATGAATTCTCTGTACATTTTATGGAACTTTCCTTCCAGGAAAGATTGCCTTTCATGAATTATGCTGTTATTATACCGAATATGCTCGTATTCACATCCTTTTGAAATTATTTTGTGAACTCAACTGGGATTGTTACAATGATACTAGCAGTTTTTAGATGGTTACCCCTGCTAGCGGCAATGCGAGTTATGGTTAATAACCTAGTTGGAATGTCACGTGGTCATTACCTCCTTGGAGGCCAAAACCGGATTCATTGATGTGTGTAACGGTTATGCTTATACGTGTAAAGATCTTTCTTTTCCTGTATGATATGTGCTTAACTTTTTTTGGAATGCTTGACGTGATAGGAGCATATTTTAAAGAACTGCAGAGGAAAATGTTATGAACAAAGAAGCAAACAAAAACCCTAAAAATCATTTTTATCAGATATTAAAATGGGTTAAAGAACGTTTTCAACAAAATTTAATGGGATTGGATATTAGGAAGATGAATGTGAGAATATGATATGAAAATAATACAAACAAAAGATAAAAATATAATATAATTTAAAATTTTTTAAAAATTATAAATAAAATTAATAAAATTTAAAATTATATTTTATATTTTTTATCCATATAAATAATATATTATTTTCATAAAAATTATAATATAAATATAATATTTTATGCGATAGAATTAGGGGTGTAAATGATACATTAGTACTTGTAAGTTATTCGGGTTTGATTCGAAGAAAATTCGAATTCGGTTCGATTATTTCGAGTCGAATTCGAGTTCGAGTAGTTCGACTTATCGATCCAGTCGAATTCGAGTATTTTTATATTCGATTTGAGTAGTTCACGAGCCTAATCGAGTTTTTATATTTAAATATATTTTTATTATTTTAATTAATAAAATATTTCGAGTCCGAATTCGAGTTCGAATTTGAACATGAATAATCAAACTCTTATCGAGTATACGAATTGAGTTTATTTTTACATATTAATCGAACTTAATCGAGCGAGCTCAAGTAGTTCGAATTCGATTACGAATCGAGCTCGAACTTGAAAAATAAAATTCGATTAAGCTCGAACCGATTATCGAGCTTCGAATTGTGAGTCGAACTCGAACTCGAATTTTTCATTATTCGACTCGACTCAACTCGTTTACACCTCTAGATATAACACCACAAATTATCAAAATTTTGAGCACAAACAAACAATCCAGCTTATAGTTTCTTTGCTCATAGTTGACAGTAAGTGCTCCTTATTGGCGAGGCTTCTGTCCTCGAGCTGTCTGCATCAAGTACCTGTTGCAGATACCAGGGAACAAACAATACATAACGAAACTACGAAGTTGTTGGGATAATGGGGTCGGCTAAAACTTGGTCAACAAGTTCACTTCAAAATTAAAACAATAATTTGACAAAATTCCAATGCAAGAATCCAAATTTTAGATTCATTTCAATCGTTTTATTGATTACTGCTTGACTTTAGTTTATACCATCACTCTTTGTATAATGATAAGTTGTATATTTATATTTATTTATTTTATATTATATGTTAAATATAAAATTTTTTAAAAATTTATATTGATAGTCAATGCAAAATATATATTTTTTATTTTTATTAAATTTTTATATATTTTTTGTTAAAATTTTAAATCGTGTAATTTTTATTTTTTTAAATATAGATAGTGATATTGATTTTAATAAAATTAAAAATAATGGTGATAATGAAATTTGTTATTACAGTGATAAAATTAGATATTACAACTTTGAGATTAAAATTAATAAAAAAATATATATTTAAATGAAAATATGACGATAAGATAAAATATAATTAAAAAAAATCATTATGGACGTTAAATTAAAATTGATATATAATAAATTTTATAATATATTTAATATTTATAAAATTAACAAATAATTGAAATTTAATAATATTATTTTTATATCAAAATAATAATAACAAAATTAAAGCATGGTCTTTTATGAAAAATGGGACTTCAATGAGAATGAAAACTCTCATCATACTCCTTCCTTCTAGTGAAAATACTAAGCAGGATGGAATCTTTTTTGTTCATTCACATTGATGGCATGGCATTCAAACAACTTATTGCGGTGCAATTTACATAAAAAAAATAGGATAAACGCGCTGAGTGATAAGGATTCGATTCGGATAAAATTTAGTTGATTTTTTTTATATTATATAATATTATAAAATTTAAAATTCGATTTGAATTTAAATCGAATCTTTATTGGATTTGAATTCGAACCAATTTTTCATTTGATTCTAATCTAACCAAATCAAATTTATTGGTTTGATTTATCGATTTTTAATTTTTTAATTTTTAAAATTTAAATTTTTAAATATTATTTTAATATAAAAATTTAATGTATTTAAGTAGATTTTGATATAAAATTATTAATTTTATTTTATAAAAATTTAAAAAATATATAAAAACTAAAAAATATATATAATTCGATTCAGTTCGATTTTTTTCTATTTTTCATATCTCAATCGAATTCTGATCCGAATCTAATTTATATATTTAAGTATCTGAATTTGAGTCCGAACATCCGAATAAACATAAAAATTCAATTTGAATGAACTGAATACTACAATTTCGAACTCGAGGTTGTTGAATTTTTTGAGTTTTTTTTTCACCCTTCATTGAAACGGATTTCAATCATATCCAAATGCAGCCTTAGGAAGCAAAGAGTGTAACCACTAACTCATTATCTATTAATACACAGAAGTCACGTTTGATGCATAAGATTATTAATAAGATAGGATCATAATTATCTTATATTATGTTGATTTATATCTAAAGAAAATGATATGGATTGTAAGGATGATTAATATTTTATTCGCATAGGATTATTCAATCCTCTCTAAGTAGAGAGGATCACTTTTAATCAATGAGATTGAACTTACATGTCTAATTATATTCTTAAAAATTATATCAATAATTTAAATTATATAAATTTTAAGAAAGGATAATTTTGATAAATAAATAAATTATCTTATACTAATCCTTCCATATATTAAACTAAACTTAGATATGTATTTATATCGTGTTTTACACGAAAATTACATGTCATAATTAATGTCGACACGAAAATATAAGTTTTTTTTATTCTATTAAACCTAGATATAATTATCGCTAAAACTTTAAGTTGCATGAGCTTCATGTCCTATTTCGTATTATATTCGTATAAATTTATTTTTTATATTTTTTCAGATAAATTTAATCGAAAATGAATTTTTGAAAAAACGTTAATGTAGCCGGAAATTTATTTTTGGAAAACCAAGTTATTAATTAGAAATTGATTTTTGAAAGTAAACAAAAGTTACCGAAAATTAATTTTCTAAAACTTTCTTAATGTATTGAAAATACATTTTTGAAAAGTAATACAATAATTCAAAAATACATTTTGGAATGTAATTTTTCTTTTCGAAATTCTAATTTTGTTTGATTTGTAAAAATAAAGCAGTTCTTGATTTATCTCCTAATAACAATTCTACTTGGGAACTTACAAGGCACTCTCTGTTAATCCATTTAGGCTTATGTAGAATGAAATGGTTAGGTAATGCTTAAGTATGTGTTTTCTGCATAACATTTTACCATTACTAACAGTGATTTTCTTATTATTAGGAAATATTGCTTTGTAAAACCAGTTTCAAAAATAACTAGATTCTAGTTATTGTTGTCAGCTCACTCTTCACCTAGCCTATCCTGTAGCAGTTATGCGTTTTGCTGCTTTTTGTTTTACTTCTAAGCAATTCTCTATCTGGATTTGTGCATTTCTCATGCCAGTATCCAACAAAGTAAAATAAAACTAAGTGAATTTATTATTCAATGGTTACTCTAAATCCAATTTCAACAAAAACTGTGATGAAATCCTATACTTCTATTCTTTAATATTAATCAAATAACAATTAAGATAATAATAAAAACAAATTTTCATTCTCGCAAGTGACAACACTGGATTAAATACCCTACTCCAGGAGAAAATATTTATTTAAATCAATACCTATTAATCTCAACAGTAAGAAGTTCGGTTTTCCTTAAATAAGGTTTTAATTTTATGTTTTGTGAATAAAAAAAATAAATTTGAAAGCATTTGCTCTTTTTATGAAATTTAATTCGATTGGATTACGAATTAATTAAAGTTTAAAGTGACTGTTGGACATCGAAAAATCTCGAGTAAAAAAAAAATTTTACCTAGATATCATAATAAATAATAATTCGATTGGCA